>OY856410.1:712048405-712648405 GCA_963693085.1 Alisma plantago-aquatica
AATACTCTTCTAACGATTATATGTATAATCCCAAATGTTGGTTTGAATAATAAAACACGATAGGGCATCATATTTCATCATTAAAATTGGCAACATTATTCTATAACATCATTATAAAGAGGAATAAGGCATGGAGCATGAATAGTGAACCTTTCCTTTTTTCACATCACTACCAAGTAATGCTTTGATGATATCCAACTCCTATCTCAAAATAGTTCAATCATGACAACACATTAGGAAAAACATAAAGAGAAACACAATTAGAGAAGTTGTTGTAACGACCCTGCCTCCCGATAACCCCCAATTAAGGGAGACCAAGAGGTCATAGACCTTATCCCAATTTCCGAATCAAAGATTTGGCAAATAATCAATAATAATTATCAAATTCTACCAGACTATACAGAAAAGATGTACTAAAATAAATTTTTGCATAACTTTTGAAAAACTTGGATTTCAAATCTTCAATCAATATACGGAAACTATTCTAACTAATCCTCCTTGCACTTTAATTCATATATTCACAACATGCCAATTTACTGTCTGTCCTTTTCAATGTTGTACCTAAAAGACCGAAAAACAAAACGTCGGTCAGCATAAATGAATATGTTGGTATGTGGGGGAAACGATAATTGTGCAATTAATTGTAACATCATATTGCAGTCAATTATGATTTAACAAACAACTTTATGTTTTAAGCATAACTTCTCAATCCATATATACCCTAGCCTCTGTGTTGTCCCTATACGGGACCTGGATGCTACCTTCCTTATGGTGGATCCCCACTAAATCCCTCATGATCCTACCTAACAGGTGAATCAATTTCTAGGGTTGAGTCACATGGCACTACCCATAGGTAGCCCACACCTTAACTCATGGTGTGCTAAAGAGTCTCATGGCACTACACGTGGGTAGCCCAATTTCTAATTAATGATAACCTAATGTCCTACTTAACAAGTAGGCCCTGTACTATGTTACCCTTTTCATCATTAGCAAAGCCACAAAGTTGGACCAGGATCTGAGCCAGTCATGTATACATATTTATGGTGATAATCATAGTCACTTTATAGTTGCATTAAATAAAAGTCATCCAAGTAGTTATTTTGAGGAAACTGATAAAACAACCGAGAATCACCGTGAAACTGAAGTGATTATCCATAAGCATAACCACATACCTGCTAGGCTGATTTGAGACAGAATTAATCCAATCAATGTAAGAAATACAATAGGCAAGCAAGCACACAAAGAGATCCTGAAATATGAACATAATTTCCTATCATTGATCATGCCATCAAGATCTATTAAGCCTAGCTCGCTTCCTAGGGTTTCTAGTCCACTTTTAGGGTTTCCATTGCAATTAGGGTTTCACTTCATTTATAATATTTGAAACCCTAATTTTTATACAATTAATCACAAACCCTAATTATCTCACCTACTCCTCATGAAAGATATTAAGATTACCTTTTAACAACATATAACCCTAATTTCAGATTAAAGGCACAATTAAATTTTAATTAAGTCCATTATGCCTCTTTTACATTAAAACTACCATTTTTATCCTGTTAAGTTATGGGCACGATCATTAGGCCCAATTGTCATCTTTGGTTCCTTCCGGATTAACAACTCATAGTTCATTATGGTCTAATTCTCATATAAACTCTATTTATCATTAATTCCACATTTATCCATTAGAAAACCCTAGTTACTATATTAAGGGTATTTATCCACAATTAGGGACTTTTATACTCAAAATAGCTTAGAACCATCATATCTCTGCTTTATTCATGAATTTGAACAATTAAATCCCTTAAGAGTCATAATTATTAAGATTAGCAAGGCCCATTAAAGCTCATTTATGCACATGGAACCCTAAATTAATCTAATTACGTGTAAAGTTCATCCTTTTAGATCTTGATATGTCTTTTTATAATTAACACGTTAATATCAACTTTAAACGTCCATATAACCCTTCTCTATGCATTAATCATCAAAGATTAGGGTTTTTCATTTCTTAACCATTAAAGGTAGCATCTTTACATACTTTTTGAATTGCAACCAGAATGAGGCTTCAATTACATTTTTATTGCATTCCTTGCATTTTCTGATCAAAAAGCACTACTTATTTGTATTTTTTGGCCAAAGAATATATTTTTAGTGATTTATCTAAGATTCACCAATTTCTTTGATTTTTGTTCAGAGAGTGAGTAATTTCTTTATTTTAGAAAAATGACAGTCGCTTGATCAGTGATTGCACCGTCCGACACACGTATCGTGCAGTTCACATTCCTTGCGTCCACTATCAGCCCATTGAAGTCATGGATGACCAGGACTGTCTATATGCTCCCGTGGCCCATCATGATCCTTGATCGGATAGCCGTTGATCTTCTTCCCCGCCTGATCCCACAACAGTCGTGCGGTGGTACCGTGGTGGTTGCCTCGTCGGTGCCCTACCAAACCGATGA
Organism: Alisma plantago-aquatica; assembly: GCA_963693085.1. Taxonomy (NCBI): domain Eukaryota; kingdom Viridiplantae; phylum Streptophyta; class Magnoliopsida; order Alismatales; family Alismataceae; genus Alisma; species Alisma plantago-aquatica. The sequence goes on from OY856410.1 coordinate 712,050,865, forward strand.
CCTAGGACACAAGGGGACAAGGGAAGGTGTCGTTCGGGTGTGCTAAGGTGAGAGGAGTTGAGAGGGGGTACTATTTATAGGTTTTAGGGGCTCTTCTAGGGTTTTCGTCGTCCATGCTCTCGGCCTGATTGGACATTTCTTCTAGAATGAACAAAACCACCCAAAACCTAGGCTGGTTGGGTGTAGAAACATCTCACAAATCTGAACAAGCATTTTCCTTTTTTGCACATGCACTAGTTTGCGAGGAAAATCAACGGAAATATCCCTCGGTTCTCGCAGCACTTTCCTTCTCGGACTCGAGGAAGGCAATGCACAGTTGGTGTCGGATATCAATCTGACGGCTAGTGTCGTCCCTATTATTTTCATTTAAATTGGAAAATATGTGACATTTACTATGATCCCGACACTTTAGGGAATCTTGTAAAAGCCATAACTCCCAAACTGAGTATCTAATTAGCCCAAATTTTGAGGGAAACTTAGTAATAAATTAATCTACCTCTACCAAAATTGGGCTCATTATCTAAAAGAAAACGTGGCTTTTCATTAGGTGTTAGATATTACTCAATTAGGCTTATTTCTCCCATCTTTTCTCTTTCTTATTTTCTTATTTCCCATTATTTCTATTCCTTGTAATCCAAGAAAGCAAGTGGGGTTCGAATTATCACTCATTTTGACCAAACCCTCACTTCTCACTTTATTTCTTGAATTATCACCTTTATTTCACATATTCTTGATTAATTGTTTATCTCTGGTTTTTCTTTTGATTTTGATTCTTTTTTCCATTAGAAACTATGTGGACATGAAATCTTATCCAAGATGGATCCACTATCCAAATATCCACATAATTCTTTTAATGTTATTATTATCTCATATTTCCTTTAATAAAGTAATATTTAATTGATCTCTTGTTGCATTCTGTTTGCAAATTAGACTTCTTGGAACCCAAGGAACCCTAAAGGCATGAAATCCACCATTGGAAGATAATTCTTAGCCTTCTAGATATTTCTACATCTTTCTTTTCTCCATTTCTTATTTATACATTTAATAAATGAGTTTCCTTTTTCTTTTCCTTATTATTGGGCCCAATAGCCAATAAAGTCCACAAAACAACCAACAAGGCTATTGTAAACGAAATCATTATTTGTTCAAATATCTTTAATATACACTTCTCACCAACAGAACCCAAAAGTTGGGGTTGTAACATCCTTCCCCTCTTATAGGAATTTTTCCCTCAAAATTCCATCAAGCAAATAAACAAATCATGATAAGACTTTTCTATGTCCATCATTAGCCCCGATGTGGGTTTACCCTATCCATGGCGCTTCCAAAGAACCTTTATCATCACATATTCTTTCATCTGAGTTCTCTCTTACCTTGGTATATTGTACCCTCATAGATGACTCAGGACATTTCAGCCACTCATAAAGTTGAATACGTTCATGGCTCAACACATGGTTTGGGTACCTCACATAGTGATCTGGATTAGACTCGTGGAACACATTATACATCATGTTATCCCGAGGGGTAAGGTTAAACATAACTGTCTCCACCAATCCATCTCAGTGGACCCATATATCGGGGACAACTTTCTCAGATGTAGCTCAGACGGGTCGGATTTTTACATCATATGTTCTCCCATAGTGAATTGCATGTCAGTCTACTTTGCATCAGCTAACGACTCATGTCACCCCTGGGCTCTCTTTCAGTCATTGCATGATCAAAGTAACGTCATCTGCACACATTGTGGTCCTTTTCTGACATTTGCATGGTCCCTTCACCAACATCATCTTAATGAAGTGGTGACCGACACAACCTCCTTTGCAGAACTTCTTTACATCCTGACACTGGCTATGGTGGTTATCATCACATCTTATAGAGGACAAGAATTTTCTCCATGTATTACCCTAAACACGCACACATGCTCTCATCAGACCCTCTAGTCTGGATCATACTAACCATTAGTTTGGGGTGATAAATTGTACTAACATCGAGTTCTTCATGTACCTACTTCCACTGCATGGAAGTGGATCTTTAGGTTATACTCAAGAACTTTTAAATTCACATCATGGTGTAGTTGAACCATCTCTCTCTCATATATAGTTCAACCAGATTCGCCCCTTGACAACATTCTTTCTTTCTCATGTCATATAGGTAAGGTTATCTACCATAACCCATATTGCATCTTGACCTTCCTTGGTCTAGGGGAGACTTACCACAACATCCAAAGTGATGAACTCCCATTCCCTCTTGGAGACTCTTTATCCTCTCTATCAATACACTAGGTTACTGGTGTTAGACCTTCACCTCCTGGCTTGCATGGCGACAAGCCATGTGCAACTTTATCTTAAGCATCCAAAGTACTACTGTCACTTACTATGTTTGTGACGTCTATTGCCAAACATAGATTAAGAATAATGGGGAAGCGGTCATTAGCAGCGGAATTACTAAATATCACTTAAAAATTAAAACTTTTTACAAAGAGATCCATAAGTTGATAAACACTTTCATAAAGGAACCAAAGTATTTCAAATACATGCTGGTTTACTAGTACATCTCTTGTACCCTTTCTTCTCGAGAGTTACAAACATCAACTGCTCTATTAGACTATACATAAGTAGTATAAAAATCTCGAGGCATCAAGCCAAAATCTCAGATCGATATTAAACTAACTACTGACTCCTAGGACCTGAGAGTAAAAAGACGACACATGGGACTCTCAAAATCTCATATCGATATTAAACTAACTACTGACTCCTAGGACCTGAGAGTACAAAGACGACACATGGGACTCTCTATATGCATGACATGACAACGAGTGTCTCCACCTCAATATTCACTGTTGTCCTTGGTTTTGTTGTTGCTGCTGCTCTTCCCTTACTGTAGGGTTTCTGCCTCACCTACGTCTACCTAAAAAGTTGAATCCCACGGGGGTGAGACAATTGAAAATTGTCCCAGTGAGAGATATAACTCTCTGCCTGAAACATTATTATTGTAGCTAATGGTATATAACTGAACAGAAGATTCATAAGTGATTAACAACATGTAATTTAGTATATAACAAATTAGAATAGTATTTCCTATTCAAAGCTTTTCACTTATAACTTGATAGAGAAGCATGTTACTTATCCAATAAGGAATTTAAGAGCATAAATAACATTTGTCCATAAGACATACTAGGCAAAGTAACAACAACCAATGATTCTCGTATCTCAGCCTTAAGAAAATATGTTACATGGTTGATTACATTTTACAATCATACTTAATGCCCTGAGGAGATGAGGTATACCGCTCATACTCCAACCGACCATTGCGAAATCGAAATCGGTACCATACATAGATTAATAGAAGAGTCGGATTTCCATGACCTCATCTTCCTTAGTCAATGTGTGAACCACATGCAAGACATTTTGTGTCTCTACTAAATAGCTTTCTAGGGTATACTTGCAACTTCGCTATAAGAGTTATAGTGGCAAGCTGAACTCTATTCACAATCGAGAGATATTATAATTATCTCACATCGATGTGGCATTATGTTCATCGAGAGATTAATGGTACATCCATCCCGACATTCAGGAGATTAGTGATACATCCATCCCGACATAGTTAATGAAGGATTGAGAGATTTAATGTTTACCTCACATCAATTCCTTCATTAGGGTGTAAGGATATTTGCACCCATAACCCCCACATACTCAAAAGTATACCCTCCAGGAGTTCCATTAAGAAAACCTATTTCACCATCACCAAATTACTGACGATGATGGATCTATGGTCAGGGCTCTACATGATACTATTTCACTTGATTAATTAAGTACATTTTTGTGTTCTTTTATCATCAAACATGTTTACACACATAAAACATTATAACAATTGCTATCAATATTGAATAATATTTCTATCAAGTTCTTTTCAAAGCTTTGTTACTCATTGGGATCTCAAACCCTTATAACATCAGGGTAATCTCATCCCTTATCAGCTGATCATCATGATTATGATACATGGGTATTCAAACCCTCAAATCATCAAAACACTTATTACCAATTTATCAGGTAACTTAATGCCTTCAGGTTAACTGATCATTGTAAACATAATAATTGCAGTGCAGGTATTTCACATGGCTCTTAAAGCCCAATAATGTCTCTTATTACCTCTCCACTAGGCAACACAACATATTTTGGCTTACAAGGCCCATAAAGCAATTCCAATAGTAAAACAACATAGCTCATACTTGGTTATTTCTACATCTCTTGAAACCTGCAAAATTAGTGAACTTGATAACAATTATATCAATTATAAATCAACACTATGCATTGTAAGAGTATCATCACTATTTCCTCATTTAAGTTAGTATTTCCCAATTTATGCAATTTAGGAATACTATATCTCATTACCCAGATTTGGGTCATGATTTATCATCATATTGCCCAAAATAAGGGTTTCATACATTACAACCCAAGGTTAGGGATCCAAATATCTTTATCCTGTACCAGTGTAGGATTTTATATCAAAGTGTCACATACCAGAACATAGTATCACCTTGAATCAGGTTTTACATCTCATCATTGCATTAAGGTTTCATTTTGACCTTAACCTTATCTAGAGTTTCACATGACATCACCCTCACTTTAGGGTTTCATTTGGTTTCACCGTTGATTAGGGTTTCTCATGTCATCATTCTCAATTAGGGTTTACTATTCACATTCAATTAGGATTTATTATTAAAATACCCTGAATTAGGGTTTCTCATGTCATTATCCAAAATTAGGGTTTACTATTCACATTCAATCAGGGTTTATTATTAAAATACTGAATTACGGTTTCTCATGTCATTACCCCAAATTAGGGTTTACTATTCACATTCAATCAAGATTTATTATTAAAATACCCTGAACTAGGGTTTCTCATGTCATTACCCTAAATTAGGGTCATACCATTACCATAGATTAGGGTTTCGCCTATCATTGCCCTCAATTACAGTTAGAGCTCATTAACCTTCTTAATTAGGGTTCATGGTCTCTTTATCAAGGATCATACCCTAATTACACATTCATTCATGTTGGAAGTGTTGAAACTTAATCACTACATGATAATCATTCATGTAAGAAGTTCTCTTTCTCTCTCATCCTTTATAGAATGATATTTACATTATACTTGATTGTATTAGGTCAACTCAACTTGATTGAAAGGTTAGCACCATGGATTATGTCATTACTTCCTTAATTATAAGGATTAATCATTCACAAAGTATTAATCACCCTATCTTGTTAAGGGTACAATTACCATAATCATCCTTGAATTACATCATGTAATGTTCAATTAAACAATTGATCTTTGAACACCTTAAGTGTCCATATGGTTTTGGTTAATTATTTCTCAAACGGTTTTGGTCACTTAGACCCCAAACGGTCTTGCATGGATAACCTTCAAGTGGTCTAAGACCGTTTAGACCTCCAAACGATCTTGGTCTAACGGTTTGAAACCGTTTGGTAAAGATAGTGCTTGAAACTGTTTGACAAAGTATGTGCTTGAAACCGTTTGACAAAGTAGGTGCTTGAAACCATTTGAGTCTCAATCGGTTTGGGATCGTTTGGTCCCAAATGGTCTTGAGACCGTTTGGACTGAAACGGTCTTGAGACCGTTTGGTCCAAACCTCCTCAAAACTGATTGGACCAAAAAGGGTCTCAACCTCTCACATTGATTTAGCTCAAAACCGATTGGACTAAAAAGGGTCTCAATCTCTCACGTCGATTTATGGTTTCCAAGGTTAACTACCGCATTAATTGAATCAATGTAGTTACTCATCAATTGAACCTGAGTACCATATTTCAATTAAGATTAATGAATCATCTTTCCAATTGATTCAATCTTCAATTGATCACCAATTAGGGTTGAAATTGATGAACCTTCAATATTAGTCATTATGGAACTAATTACTTAGAAATCATTGGACCACCAATCAAATTGGGTATGACCTGACTTTAAATGGTCTTGAGGTCATTTGCATGACCTCCAAATGGTCTATAGACCGTTTTCCCCATCTAACATCAAAATTGGTGAAGTTCAATTAGGGTTTGCATCATTGGATTACTCATCAAACTAGCTATCAGTTACATTACAATTTGATATCTTTAAATATTCAACTACTTCACCATACTCAACCCTTGACCTCCAAACAGTCTTGGTTGACCTCCAAACAGTCTTGAGATCGTTTGGGTTAATCAACCCAAATAATTAAATCAATTAGTTACAAAATCAACACTCAACCCGATTAGGGTTTCTCATTAGATGATTGTCCACATATTAATTCAATCAATTGGAACCATTAGATCCTCATCCAACAAGTACTAGCGTTCTGACCTCAAATGGTCAACCCATCCAAATGGTCAACCATCCTATACGGTTTGAGGTTCAAGACTCTAAATGGTTTACAAACGGTTTGGTGAAACCGTTTGGACCAAGATCTTCAAAACCGTTTGCAAGGGAAACTTGTTGGATTGCGTGCCCAAGATGATGTTATCATCATTAACCTTCATTAATTAAAACTCCACTGCCATTTTATAGAAATTACAGTAATGAATCAAGGGAATTTTAAATAGAACAAAACGTTCAACAAATAATGAAGATTTGAATGCAATAAAAACATTTAAGGGTTGAAGTTATATAACCCGCTTCTAATTGAGCTTCAAAGCGTGGAGCTTCACTTCAAAAATGGTGGAGGAAGATTTTGAAACTCTCCCAAGGCTCATCCCCAAGTTTTGGAATGAAAAGGTTGGCTAGGATTGAAGATGGAGTGAAATAGAGAAGAAATCATGCATTATTTTATGATTGTTACCATGAATTCAAGGTAAAAGAAGATCAAGAAGCTTACCAACAGGTTGGGGGTCTTCCTCCAGGTTCTACTAGATCCCTTGGTTGGTTTGCAAGCAAAGAGAAGAAGTGGGTTCAGAAGTGGGTGTTTTTATAAGAAAATCAATGAGAGAGAAAATGGCTTTATAAAAATCTTTTAATTCCAAAATTAGTGCCGCCTCTTCCCTTAAATTTCTTGGCCACGAATCCATCTTCATCCTCTTGCAAAAACTCTTCATTATCCAAGAATTAAAAGAAAAGGAATTAAGCAGCTTAAACATATTATACTAATATCCTCTTTTTAGTGGATATTTCTTTTTATTAACTTAATGTGAGTGGGCTCTCCACTCACACAAGATCTTTTCGTGCCTTTTCAAGGAAAAATCTCGTCCAAACCCTTTGCAAATTCATCCCTCAACTTTTGGTTTAAGGGCTCTTCAATTAAGATATTTCTTTTTGCATTAAATTAATGTAAAGTTCCTTTTATTCTTAAATCTTGATTATTTTAATATCAAGATTCTCTCTCCTCCAAAATAATTTAAATGAGGTTCCCCTCTCTTTTTCTTTTCTCTACATTATGGTAAGAAACATGGGGGACCCTTTAGAAATGGTATTTTTCATGTTGAACCCTTGGTTTTGGGTAAATTGCACATTACACCAAAACTAGGTTTTAATGCAAAATCATTGCTCAACAGGTTTTATCTTGGTAGTCAAGCTTGTGGAAACCATACCACAACATCATTCTCATTCTTATGATGCCTCAATATCTGAGGAACATTTTATCATGTACAATTTGGAATTTAACCCCTCAACTTGGGTAATTTGCACTTTAGTCCAAAATAACAAAACAATGTTTCAACATTATTCAAAAAGGACTAAAATTGAAATATAAGTTCCTCTTCAGCCTTAATTACTTTCCAATAAATATGAACAAGCATTTAATCAACATTATTAAGTAAAACATCTAGGGTTAGAACATAACCCAGGTCAGGGATGTTATAATCTTCGTAGTACCACGGTGTATGGTGATCTTAAAATCACGATCTCCTATATGTCATGATTCCTAAAGATTGATTCATCAAAAACCCTAAACCACTCTAATCAGGATTACATTTCCTTCTTTTCCAGAGAAGTGCATATGAGGTTCGACAACTATCCTTTTACTGCATCAAGGCCTAGGCTGGCTAACCAAACAACAACTAACTTGATCAACAAATATCGTTACATCTGAGTGTTAGCCAAACATATCTTCTTTTTAAACTGAGGGTTACCCTAACAACCTCTTCTAGCCTCTAGATAACTAGGAAGTTGCATTTCAACCAGAGCATCCATTAACACTTCACATCCTTAGGTGTTAGGTAATGTTGAAGACATACACGTCCATGTATTCCATTTATCATCTCATCTCAGACTTTAGGTCTATCTTGAACAAGCAAACTTAGAGCTCATCCTCTCAATTATCAAACTCAACTTTGTATAACTTGTAAATTCCACATAGCTCATGATAAAAGCATCCTCATAAGATGACTACCATAGTTCTTTGGATGTTTGTAAACCATCAACATATCGTTCACTCCATAAGGGTATGTTATCATCTATGTCCTAATACTTCATAGCAACATTCCAACTCACATCATCTTTATCCTTGGTGTATGGCATGTGTATTGTCCTATCTCTCACTCCCATAACAAAAGGAAATAAGCATTTGGTTGCAGTCCAAATACAAAGTTCGTCCTGTTCTAAGAGCAGAGATGGTACATCCCACATTCCCAGTACACCTTCAAACAAAGTTGAAATGTGCAACATATGTCTCTACATCACGATCATATTAATATCAAAGTTACTTCCATTGAAAATTGATCTCAAACCTACTTGGGTCCACACACAATCCTTGGTCATCTCCTCTAGGTCTGTAGGGTGACAACACTTTTGGGGTCATCCTGTTGGGTTTTAGGGGAGACAGAGAAGGCAGCGGAAACAAAATATTTTCTCCCCAAACCCATACCAAGGAAATGCGTCAACGTCTATATAATAGGAAAGGATGGTTTGTGGAATCATACCTTGTCCCGAGGCTTTCTCGGCGATAATTCCTCACGCAATGCGCGGTCTTCAAATCCGGTCTTCGACGGCATCTATGCAGCTCCTGGTCGCACTGGGACTGACAACTCCTACTCGAACCGGACTGTCGGATGACAGTTGTCCTCCTAAGTGGCAGTGTCCTCCCACCTCTGTAGTAGTCCACACAGACCACCTGGAACACCACACTCCTTGTCCCACAAGGAAGTGGAAGGAGTCGCACCCTCCTATTGACGTACTAGTCGCCAACACAGTCTCCTACCTCCAATTGCAACTGCAGTTGTCCTTCCCTTACTGCACCTTCCTTTTGCGGGAAGGACTTGCTCGGGCTCTCTCTCGGTTACCAAAACCAGAGAGAACGACAACTTGCAGAGCAACTGGTTGCACTGAGTTATATCTGGAGAAGCCCCCACTACCCCTATATATATAGGAGGGTCATGGGACAGGGTTCTCCATCCCAGGCAATATAGGAATAAAAGCAAGAGTAGAAGGGTTTGAGATTTTCCACAAAAAGCAACTGGTTCAAAACCTGAAATGATCGGTTCATAGCTGAACTGATCGGTTCAGCCATTGAGCTGGTCGGTTGGACCTGAGTCGACCGTTTGGGGCACTCCAACCGATCGCTTGGTGCCCAGAACCAATCGGTTCATGGTCCTAATCCGGCTCAAAACGACTTTCCTTGTTTCTTTCCAAATTGGTATCGAATACCAATTATATTCCCAATCGAATTAGGCAATATGAAACCAAAGGAAAATCCTTGCGACATGACTTTCCCAATCGACCAGTTCCACCAATTGAGTCGATCGGTTCAACCCTTGAATCGGTCATTTCAACCTGGTCATGATTCGATCGGTTGGACTCTCCAGCCGACCGATTCATCTCTCCAGCCGACCGATTCAACACTTGATCCGATCGTTTGGGAGCACAAGTTGGGAAAAATCAATCAGTTGTGATTTCAATCAATCTGATACTCCAATCAATGCGTCCAACACCTTGAACCATATGATATTGAGCCATCGACTGATTGAGTGTTTAATTGAACTACTAAACTCTTTTAGTAATCAATCTAAACATTGCTTGTGGACAAAACTCCTCTTCCAGGTTAAATCCTATGTGTGTGACCTTGCAGGTCCATTTCACGTTGGCAGTGAAAGTCCATAACATTTATGACTTCACAAGAAAAGAGCGGTGCCTAGTCACACATCAGTGCTACCCAAGTGAAAGTAGAAAGTTGGAGAACAACTTTCATCCTACAATTTGTGAATGGTGTTACAGTGAATGTATAATTCATTTGTCACTGATATCCCGAATGAACTCAAGGCATGGAACAGTCATCCTGTCAATGTTCATTCACTTTCTTGATCTCAGAGTAGATTAAAGGAGATATGTATGACATCAATATCACATACTGATTCACACATGCGTGCGCAAGCCTATCTCAATCCTACTCATCAAGTGGCCTTGGATATCAAACTCCCTCAGGAGGGACAAATCCCATATCTATCACTCACCCCTCAAAAGCCCCATGTGTCAAAGACACCCAATCATCACCTTTATAACAACCCATGTTTCAGGACTGCATTTGATGATGTCAAAGTGTGCCCAACGACATGTGTTGAGTGTAGTGATTTCAGGTAAAAGAATCACACTCACCACCATCACTGTGAGTACTGACTGTGACTACCATCCCATGGTTCCATGTGTCAAACTCACGGTGGGTCTGTCTGGTACACTTGTTCTTTAACAAGTACCTATGTGTTTGGTTTGATATCTCTATATCATGACTAATGAGATTCTGTCATCAACCAACACCACAATCTAGTCTTGTGTGTCATTCTTGTCTATCTACCTTCCACAATGACATCCGACTAGGGACATAACAAGAATTTACAAACTCTTAGCATCTGTATGGTCTCATCGTTCAGGTCCTTAACCTAAAAGCATATGACATTGAGTACTGTCATTCTCTAGACATTCAATCTGTTCTATCACTATCTCATATGACTGAACCAGAAAGAATTGGAAGCTTTCCTTTGATGTTTATCAAATCAATCTTAATGTATCCCACCAATCATCCCATGATTGGCTCTCAGGGCATACATACCAACAGACTCCCACTTGCACTACGAGCCAGTCACCCATGAATCATATTCATAGTGATCTTCAAACAAGTCCCACATGTTACTGTGCTCTAGTGCCAACATAGTGAGTAATGGAAACACCTTGCCAAAGTCAGTATAAATTACATGTCTCTCATCTCTTCATTTTACGTTGCACGTATGAGATGGAGTTGTCGTAATATGCAATCTAGTATTCCATTGCTAACCTTTAGCCACATTGCATGATCAAGGATTCCAGACTTGTCATCAATGAGTAGAATATAAGTTCATCTCATGAACATTCAGATCCATATAGTATCCACTGCTGTTCACTAACGCATAGATACTCGACATTTCCCTTTTAAATGGTTTTATTGGAACACTTCCAATTATCAACAAACTTTCACTTTTATACATCCTATGTATATTTTGCGATTAATTTTCTGTCCTTTTGGAAGTTCGCATCAATGTAACTCTTTACATCGAACTCTTCCTTATCTCCATAGAACTAGTACTTCCCAAGTACTTATCAAGTTCTTATGGTATTCCAATAACCCTTACTGGAAGTAGACATACATCCACTCGTCATGTTCTACATACGAGTTATCAGGATGAGCACATCATATTGCCATGCCCTACATACAAGATGATGAATACATCTTATTCTTGCCATGTCATACATGCAAGACAATGGGATGATTACATACATGATAGATCCATATCTATTCTTAGTGTTCCCATTCTTCATAAGAATTGGACACTTGGCCTTGGGATACTAATATCCATATAACATGGACAAGTTTTCTCCCACTGAATTTGTGCATACTGAACCCTTCAGTACAGATTGCCAATGTATGATTTCTCTTTCCAGGTCAAGAGATTTTTCGAGAACTATCTCTATAGATCTCTATTCCTATCATATAGGAAACATATCTATCTTCCTTAAAGATAATTTCCACTTTTCGTATTTCTAATCTGGAACATTTCCATTTCACATCAACATGTGGAATGTGAACACGCTCCCACTAAATCACAGATCCCTTCTTTATCTTTGATGCATCAGTCAAACCCTTTGGCTATATCATCAAAGTAAAGAGCCAATTCTGAGTTTCTTGACCTCAATAAATCACATTGATTAGTCCATTGTAACTTATAGACTTCATTTGCATTATTGGATTCATAAACCTTATAGGTTGTGTCACGTACACATCCTAGTTTTATTCCTCACAAGAATGCGGTTTTAGTATCCATATGCCAAATGTCTTAGTCATTCAGTTGCAATCAACAAGCATCATCCTTCTCAAAATGCCATCCATGTGTCTTAACACTTAAGACATACTTACACTTATGGATATGATCCAATGGGTGCTACCATCAAGGTCATACCTTATGGTTCATATGGATGTCATTTAGGATGTAATGGCTATAAACCATAACTCATAATTTTGGTTCCTCATATTCATCTAGGTAGTTGACTCATCATATGAACAACTCATCACATAGATAATTGAGGTGTATCTCTTAAGGATATAAGAACTCACAACCCTTGTGATTCTTAATTTCTTTTATTAGTGTGGGGTATTATTTTATTAAGAAGAATTCAGTTATTTTGATAATCATTCTCTAACTCCTTAGAGTATGATTCCTTCTTGACATAGACATCACCATGCCTTAATCAGGAGTTCACTATGATCCACTATCATAATCACTCATAAGGATCTCAAACATTTGGTCTAAGTATTTCATTCATTGATCTCATCAAGAATTAATACTTTACCAAATTTGTACTTCATCTATGATAATCTTGAACACTTCAAGATATTCATATTGGTATTTCTCTAAACACCATTTGAAGTATTAACATGTGTTCCAATAGGTATGTAAATACATCACATGTATTATACCTACTAGGATAATCACTCTCCCACTATATTAGTGAAGATTGATTATTCATGTCCAAGATATTCATGTCACTTATTGGTTCTCTAACCAAAAGAGTCTAGATTTATCCATCATATGGAAACTAGAAATGAATTTCTCATGATTGATGCTAATTAGATTGTTTGAGTTATCTATAACTTTCAGGTATCATTTTATCTTATGCATATCAAATACCACAAGATAAACAAGGCATTGCCATGAAGATCATATCTTTATAAATCGAAACATCTCTTTATGAATTTCCATCATTGTCATACAATATGCAAATATAAAGTGTTTCTTTCTATTGGGAAATTTGAAATAGCAGTTCATAACTGTATTACATGCCTTGTAGTCTGAAAATAAACTAAAGTACTCCTATCTATGGCGGCAACACTTGCCCCAATTATGAGTGCTTTACACTTTACATCTTGGTATCATATACCTCAAAAAATGTTACAAGTTTATTTACATGACACCTTCAAGTAGAGGCTTCAGTCGCCTCCTTCTTCTTTTGTTCTTCCAGGTAGAGAGGACAATTCCTTTTCCAATGTCCTAGCTTTTGACAATGGTGGCAATTTCCTTTCTTGGTCACGCCTCCTTTGGCCTTGAGAGCTGAAGATGTCTTGGACTCCTGGCTAGCATCAGAACCTTTCTTAGCTTTTCCCTTGCCCTTGTGCTTGGACTTGCCTTTCTTGCCCGTGATCACCATCACAGACTTAGGCTTGTCCTTCTTCATCTGTAACTCGACTGTCCTCAACAAGACCAACAACTCTGACAGTGGCCTATCAAAGTTGTTCATGTTGTAGTTCATCACAAACTGACTGTAAGATTCTGGCAACGATTGCAGTATCAAGTCAGTAGCCAACTCTTGGCTCAGTGGAAATCCTAGTCTCTGCAGGTTCTCCACATACCCAATCATCTTGAGTGTGTGAGGACCAACTAGATCTCCTTCTGTTATGACGCACTTGAACAACGCCCTAGAAACATTGTATCTCTCTTGTCGATCTTCATACATGTTCCTGAGATGTTGAATCATCTCAATGACACCCATGTTCTCATGTTGTCTCTGCAACTCATGGTTCTTTGAACATAGTATCAAGCAATTTGCATCAATGGCATCATCAGAATGCTTCTTGTAAGCATCCCTTTCTTCCTTTGGTGCATTAGGAGTGGGTTCCTCTGGAATTGGAGTATCCAGAACATAGAGCTTACGCTCTTGAGTGAGAGAAATTCTCAATGTCCGATACTAGTCGTGGAAGTTTGTCCCATTTATCTTGTCCTTGTCAAGGACCGGTCGCAAAGAAAAGTTGTTGTTGTTTCTTTCCATTTGTACTACAAAAAGGAAAATATGCAATTTTAGTCCAAAACTCATTTTTTTTACTTATTTGATTGATTTGAAAGTTTGAAGATATAATTAGGCCTTTAAATAATTATCGCTCCTACTATTTTAATTCAAATTGATAGCCCTCACCATCAATTCGGAAGATTGCAGCGTACAACCTTCTAGTGGGCAAGATCCTGAAATCCTCTAAGTCATGAGTCAGCTAGGGCTGATCGCCCACAACTTAGATCTCTCAGGTAGGCAACTTTTGCCAATTGCATCATATGCAACTCTTGATAAGATGTCATATACAACTCCTTGCAATGATCATCTCCATGCCTCAAGGCGCTAGATCATATCTTTTTTTGTTTTGTTTTTTTTTTTTTAAAAAAAATTGGCCATTCTATTCATCCCGTGGCCTGGGCTCGATCCTGGGACCTCTTAGTAACAACTCGAGTGTCTAACCATCTTGGTGTCTTCTGTTAGACCCGCTAGATCATATCTAGGTCGCCTTCTTAAGTCCGACCCGAAGCAAACACGATGAACATGCACCCTGCTAGCGCAAACCCACACATTCATCCTTCACGCTTCCACGAGATAGACGGTGCACCACAGTAGGGCGTGCCCATACTTGGTCGATCAAGCTTTTCACGTGTGTTGCATTTGGAAGGCATCTAAAATTTAATATTTTAATGGGGATTTGGTTTTTATATACATATACATATCCAATCACCACAATACATAGTATGTATCATATACATGCTATATCCCACAGAAAACATGCACAAAACGATAAAAGCGATGATTATGGCCATCCTAATGTGATTCCTCGAGCCAAGAGGAATCACGTTCATCTAGGTCAGCATCATATGCAACATGTACAAGATGAACATTTGTGCCTTGCCATCCGAGTTGATCAACTCATCACATGAATGATTTGTACTCTCCAACCGGTCGTCTGGGTTCCACCAGCCGATCGGTTGGCTTCTCCAACTGATCGGCTGTCCTGGTCATCGTGCATCTCTTCTTGGCTGCCACCCGCTCGTATCGCTCCTTGAACCGGTCATCAACCGATCAGTTCACTCCTTGAACCGATCATCTGGGTTGTTATCTTGATGTTCGCCGGTCTTTGACATAACAAGAAATAAAATCTATCCTAATTATTACATTGCTTTAAAAGGGAAACCCCGAGTTACATTCGGGGGGAGCAAAGGTATGAAAGAATCTCAAATTATTTCGAGTTACATCAGGAATAAGAGAGGGAAGATCGGTGCGCAGACTGAGATTCAAGCAACCACAAACAACCACACACAAATAAGTGTTTATAGGTCATAATCACGCTACACACATCCACCACAAAACTCGTTTAAGGGCGACTCATATCGAGTGCATTAATAATACATATCATATATGTAATTTAGGATTTGTGGATTTAGGATTGGACATGTATAAATCTGATATTATTCGCATTGTATGCAATAAATAAAGGTGACAAACCAAAATCGATCATATCGATATTCCTAAAATATAGAGCAGTTGATGTGGCTCTGATACCACTATTCAGTTTTAGGGGAGACGGAGAAGGCAGTGGAAACAAAAAATTTTCTCCCCAAACCCATACCGAGGAAACGCGTCAACGTCTATATAATAGGAAAGGATGGTTTTTGGAATCATACCTTGTCCCGAGGCTTGCTCGGCGACAATACCTCGTGCAATGCACTGTCTTCAACTCCGGTCTTCGACGGCGTCTGTGCAGCTCCTGATTGCACCGGGACTGACAACTCCTACTCGAATCGGACTGTCGGATGATAGTTGTCCTCCTAAGAGGCAGTGTCCTCCCTCCTCTGTAGTAGTCCACACGGACCACCTGGAACTCCACACTCCTTGTCTCATAAGGAAGTGGAAGGAGTCGCACCCTCATGTTGACGTACTAGTCGCCAACACACTCTCCTGCCTCCAATTGCAACTGTAGTTGTCCTTCCCTTGCTGCACCTCCCTTTTGCGGGAAGCACTTGCTCGGGCTCTCTCTCAGTTACCAAAACCAGAGAGAACGACGACTTGCAGAGCAACTGGTTACACTGAGTTATATCTGGAGAAGCCCCCGCTACCCCTATATATAGGAGGGTCATGGGACAGGGTTCTCCATCCCAAGAAATACATGACTAAAAGCAGGAGTAGAAGGGTTCCAGATTTTCCACAAAAAGCAACTGGTTCGCAACCTGAAATGATCGGTTCAGCCATTGAGCCGATCGGTTGGACCTAAGCTGACTGTTTGGGGCACTCCAATCGATCGGTTGGTGCCCTGAACCGATCGGTTCATGGTCCTAATCCGTCTCAAAAAGACTTTCCTTGTTTCTTTCCAAATTGGTATCGAATACCAATTATATTCCCAATCGAATTAGGCAATATGAAACCAAAGGAAAATCCTTGCCGACATGACTTTCCCAATCGATCAGTTGCACCAGTTGAGTCGATCGGTTCAACCCTTGAACCGGTTGTTTCAACCTGGTCATGAGCCGATCGGTTGGACTCTCCAGCCGACCGGTTCAACACTTGAGCCGATCGGTTGGGAGCACAAGTTGGGAAAAATTAGTCAGTTGCAATTTCATTCAATCTGATACTCCAATCAATGCGTCCAACACCTTGAACCATATGATATTGAGCCATCGACTGATTGAGTGTTTAATTGAACTACTAAACTCTTTTATTAATCAATCTAAACATTGCTTGTGGACAAAACTACTCTTCTAGGTTAAATCCTATGTGTGTGACCATGCAGGTCCATTTCACATTGGCAGTGAAAGTCCATATCATTTATGACTTCACAAGCAAAGAGCGGTGCCTAGTGACACATCAGTGCTACCTAACTGAAAGTACAAAGTTGGAGAACAACTTTCATCCTACAATCCATGAATGGTGTTACAGTGAATGTATAATTCCTTTGTCACTGATATCCCGAATGAACTCAAGGCATGGAACAATCATCCTGTCAACGTTCATTCACTTTCTTGATCTCAGAGTAGATTGAAGGAGATATGTATGACATCAATATCACATACTGATTCACACATGCATGCGCATGCCTATCTCAATCCTACTCATCAAGTGGCCTTGGATATCAAACTCCCTCAGGAGGGACAAATCCCATATCTATCACTCACCCCTCGAAAGCCCCATGTGTCAAAGCCACCCAATCATCACCTTTATAACAACCCATGTTTTAGGACTGCGTTTGATGATAGTGTGCCCAACGACATGTGTTGAGTGTAGTGATTTTAGGTCAAAGAATCACACTCACCACCATCACTGTGAGTATTGACTATGACTACCATCCCATGGTTCCATGTGTCAAACTCACGGTGGGTCTGTCCGGTACACTTGTTCTCTAACAAGTACCTATGTGTTTGGTTTGATATCTCTATATCATGACTAATGAGATTTTGTCATCAACCAACACCATAATCTAGTCTTATGTTTCATTGCTGTCTATCTACCTTCCACAATGACATCCGACTAGGGACATAACAAGAATTTACAAACTCTTAGCATCCATATGATCTCATTGTTCAGGTCCTTAACCTGAAAGCATACGTCATTGAGTACTTTCATTCTCTAGACATTCAATCTGTTCTATCACTATCTCATATGACTGAACCAGAAAGAATTGGAAGATTTCCTTTGATGTTTATCAAATCAATCTTAATGTATCCCACCAATCATCCCATGATTGGCTCTTAGGGCATACATACCAACACATCCCTCTTCCCTTATGCATTTAGAGAGTGCCTTCCTCATCTGCCCTTTGGGTTCCATGAGTTCATGAAGGTGATTAGTCTCCTAACCCATTGTCGTCAGACATTGATAGTTGTTACCTCCCGACCCTATGGTCATGTGCAACTAGGGAATTAGGCAACTCCTACTTCCATTGGGATTATCCCTACCTGACCCTAGGATAGACTGAGGATTCTAATGTAGTACATGTCCAACTCAAAACCTTACCCAAGACTCCATCATCTCTCTCTGCATTTTTGAGATGACTTTCATCCTTTCAAAGGGGTCGTGGCGACCTTCGTACCTTGGTCAGGCCCGATACTGGTTACCTCCATGGTAACACATCCACATGCACTTAGAGATGTTTATCTATGGGTCTACAGGTTCATTCTCATACTATGTAATTTTCACTTAGCTTCTCAAGATCCTATGAGACCTCTTTAGGTTACCTCAAAACCAACAAAAACTAGCATACACCTTACAAAAGGGTCCCTCTCCCAGGATGGGAGGAAACTTCATCTTGATAACAAAGGTCACAAATGTCCTTATGTCTTGGGTTTACATCAGCATGAGCATGCTTAGCCCTAGCAGGCTACTAAGGCACAAGAAGACCACCTACTAAACCATGCTAGGTCATACTTGTTCTCATTCCTTAACATTGGACCAAAAACAAACCTTCCCATGTCACTGATTTAGCTGTGAGGGGTTCATCATTCATACCTTAAACTTAAGGGGTTTCCCTTTCCTCTAAACATGAGGAGTGCCAAGCTCGAACTATGGAAACTTAAATCTCATCATGAGCATCAGGTACACTACTTCCCCTCTTAGGCCTAGGAACCCTAGGTTCACTTTTTTTTAGACGTCCAACTGCATGTTAAACCTCTTAAACCACAAACCAAGCATGTACAAGGTATGACATGCACTTCGCATGATCTTTCTACTTGAACAACACTTCAGAGTTGAGTCATCTTCAAGGACAAAAAACTAGGTGTAAGGCTTCACAACTTGTTACTAAACCTCTTCAGGGTCTAAGGAACTCTTCTTCCTAACTCAGAAGGTAAACACCTATACCATAGGCACATAGGTACCAGCAACCTCATCTTCTCCTTAGGGTTTGGTTCCTCTAAAGGCAACCAAGATACCATCAGACTCCAGGGATCATGCATGAGGCAATCACAACCATCCACTTAGGTCGCATCATCCTCAACTCCCCATTGTTCCTCTTATCTCAGAGTCTAAGCTTCCAACCTTCTAGCTTGGGTCCTACTTTCTCTCTCTCTAGAGCTAACCATACAAACATCTTTACTACTAGAGCTCCTCTCTCCATGAAGGCGGGTCAAGCTCACAAGCATACCCCCTACATGGGTGAAGCCTATGTTCAAACTTATGTTCGCTCAAGATCATCCATAGCTCTTCATGCTTATCTCATACGCTATCCACAATGCTCTTCTAGCCTCAATTTTAGCCTACTTCCAGCACTACTAACGTACCTTGGGTGCATACTAAGCCATGCTCATAAAATCCCCTAGGCATTCTATAAGTTCTTCTCTAACCTCATCAACAAAAGATTTATCCTTCATCCTAACGTGCACGACCCTTTACAGGGTTGGATCGCCAAGGTACTACATCATCCAACCTCACATGGCTCATATCATCATGGGTATTCAAATTAAAAGTGTGTCCACTCACACACATGGTCTACCATGATATGTAACTCATCTTGTCATCTCTCTCTCTCTAACCTTCAGTTAGGGTTAGGGTTAGCATCATCCTCAGAGGATGTATCAGGTCTCTACCTTTAACGGAGATCTCTGCCTCTAAGACCAACTCTCTCTACTCATCCTCCTGACAAGAAGGTCTAGCCTCTGGTCTCTACTGAGGGAATGACAACATATTTCATACGACCTATGCATGCAACTATTCTTTAGTTTACACTTAAACTATTAATCTTATGTCCTTGACATCTTATTTACATGATTTTCATTAATTTGGTGGAGGATTCCTTAAAACTTATCAACTTTACCCATAACTCAAGAGGGTGAGGAAGAGAGAGAAAACCCAAATCCTTAAAATCCTTAATATCATTTGAGTTGAGAAGGGATGAACAAGATGAGATAGTCCTAAAGGTATCCTATTTCGTGTTAAATCCTGACACATTGACCAGGCAGTCACACAAATCTGGGAGTCCTCGTATTCCGACTAGCTATGCAGAGGAAAATATTGCCAGCCCCCAAACGTGATCCTTTTCTAGACACCTTTGTCTTTCGGAAAATCCTCTAATAACTCCCTCGGTTATATGGAATTTGTAAAATCTAATAATTATTAAAGATTAAATGAGGAACCTATGCTTTGATACCATATGTAACAACCCCACCTCCCGGTAACCCCCGATTAAGGGAGACCAATAGGTTAGAGTCGTTATCCCAATTTTCGAATCAAAGGTTTGACAAATAATCAATAATAATTACCAAATTCTACCAGACTATACGGAAAAGTTGTACTAAAATAAAATTTTTCATACCTTTTGAAAAAGTTGGATTTCTAATCTTCTATCCACATACATAAACTGTTCTAACTAATCCTCCTTGTACTTTAATTCATGTATTCACAATATGAATTACTATTTGTCCTTTTCAAAGTTGTACCTAAAACGCTGACAAACAAAACTTCATTCGGCATAAATGAATATGTCGATATGTGGGGGAAACAATAATCATGAAATTAACTGTAACAACATATTTCAATCAATTATGATTTAACAAACAACTTTAAATTTTAAGCATAAGTGCTCAATCCATCCATACCCTAGCCTCTATGTTGTCCCTGCAATGGACTTGGATGCTACCTTCCTTATGGTAGATCCCCATTAAACCCCACATGATCCTGCCTAACAGGTGAATCAATTTCTACAGTTGAGTCACGTGGCACTACCCATAGGTAGCCCACTTCTTAACTCATTGTGTGCTAAAGAGTCTCATGGCACTACACGTGGGTAGCCCAATTTCTAACTCATGATAACCTAATGTCCTACTTAACAAGTAGGCCCTATACTAGGTTACCTTTTTCATCATTAGCAAAGCCACAGAGGAGGACCAGAATCTGAGCCAGTCATGTATACATATTTTGTGATAATCATAGTCACTTTATAGTTGCATGAAATAAAAGTCATCCAAGCAGTTATTTTTAGGCAACCGATAAAACATTTGAGAATCGCCGTGAAACTAAAGCGATTAACCATAGGCGTAACCACATTCCTGTCAGGATGATTTGAGATAGAATTATTCCAATCAATGCAAGAAATCCAATAGGCAAGTAAGCACACAAAGAGATTTTGAAATATGCACATAATTTCCTATCATTTATCATGCCATCAAGATCTATTACACCTAGCTCGCTTCCTAGGGTTTCTAGTCCAGTTTTAGGGTTTCCATTGCAATTAGGGTTTCACTTCATTTATACTATTTTAAACCCTAATTTTTATACAATTTCTCACAAACCCTTATTATCTCATCTACTCCTCATGAAAGATATTAAGGTTACCTTTTAACAACATACAACCCTAATTTTAGAGTAAAGGCACAATTAAATGCCAATTAAGTCTATTATGCCTCTTTTACATTAAAACTACCATTTTTATCCTTTTAAGTCATGACATGATCATTCGGCCGAATTATCATCTTTCGTTCCTTTTGGATTAACAACTCATAGTTCATTATGGTCTAATTCACATATGAACTCTATTTATCATGAATTCTACAATTATCCACTAGAAAACCCTAGTTACTATATTAAGGGTATTTAACCACAATTACGCACTTTTATACTCAAAATAGCTTAGAACCATCATATCTCTACTTTTTTGTGAATTTGAACAATTAAAGCCATTAAGAGTCATAATTACCAAGATTAGGGTTTCAAGGCCCATTAAACTCATTTATGCACATGGAACCCTAAATTAATCCAATTACGTGTAAAGTTCATCTTTTTAGATCTTGATATGTCTTTTTATAATTAACATGTTAATATCAACTTTAAACGTCCATATAACCCTTCTCTATACATTAATCAACAAAGATTAGGGTTCTTCATTTATTAAATCATTAAAGGTAGAATCTTTACATAATTTTTGAATTTCAACCGGAATTGGGTTTCAATTTCCTTTTTATTGCATTCCTTGCATTTTTTTGATAAAAAAGCACTACTTATTTGTATTTTTCGGCTAAAGAATGTATTTTTAATGATTTATCCAAGATTCACCTATTTCTTTGATTTTTGTTCAGAGAGCGAGTAATTACCTTATTTCAGAAAAATGTCAGCCACTTGATCAGTGATCGCACTGACCGACACACGGATCATGTTGTTCACATCGCTTGTGCCCACTATCAGCCCATTGAAGTCGCGGATGACCAGGACCTTTGATCTGCACCCGTGGCCCATCATGATCCATGATCAGATGGTCGTTGTTCTTCTTCCTCGCCCGATCCCACAACAGTCCTAAGGCGGCACCGTGGCGATTGCCTCGTTGGCACCCTACCAATCCGATGACCTAGGGCATGAGGGGACAAGGGAAGGTGTCGTTCGGGTGCGCTAAGGTGAGAGGAGTTGAGAGGGGGTACTATTTATAGGTTTTAGGGGCTCTTCTAGGGTTTTCATCATCCATGCTCTCGACCCAATTGGGGGTTTCTTCTAGAATGAACGAAACCAACCAAAACCTAGGTTGGTTGGGTGGGGAAACATCTCAGAAATCTAACCAACCACTTTCCTTGTTTGCACATGTGCTGGTTTGCGAGGAAAATCAAGGGAAATATCCCTCAGTTCTCGCAGCTCTTTCCTTCTCGTACTCAAGGAAGGAGATGCACAGCTGGAATCTGATCTCGATCCGACGGCTGGCGTGGTCCCTGATATTTTCATTTAAATCAGAAAATATGTAACATTTACTATAATCCCAACACTTTAGGGAATCTTGTAAAATCCATAACTCTCAAACCGAGTATCCAATTAAGCCCAAATTTTGAGGGAAACTTGGTAATGACTTAGTATACCTTGGTACCAAAATTGGGATCATTATATGAAAGAAAACATGCCTTTTATTTAGGTGTAAGATATTACTCAATTACGCTTATTTCTCCCTTCTTTTCTCTTTCTTATTTTCTTATTTCCCATTATTTCTATTCCTTGTAATCCAAGAAAGCAAGTGGGGTTCGAATTATCACTCATTATGACCAAACCCTCACTTCTCTCTTTATTTCTTGCATTATCTCCTTTATTCCACATATTCCTGATTAATTGTTTATCTCGAGTTTTTCTTTTGATTTTTATTCATTTTTCATTAGAAACTATGTGGACACGAAATGTTATCCAAGATGGATCCATCATTCAAATATCCACATATTTCTTGTAATACTATTATTATCTCATATTTCGTTTAATAAAGCAATATTTAATAGATCTCTTGTTGCATTATCTTTGCAAATTGGACTCCTTGGAACCCAAGGAACCCTAAAGGCATGAAATCAACCATTGGAAGATAATTCTTAGCCTTCTAGAGGTTTCTACATCTTTATTTTCTCCATTTCTTATTTATTCATTTAATAATTAAATTTCCTTTTTCTTTTCCATGTTATTGGGCCCAATAGACAATAAAGCCCACAAAACAACCAACAAGGCTATTGTAAACAAAATCATTATTTGTTCAAATATATTTTATAGGAGAAATTACATTTCTCACCAAAAGAACCCAAAAATTGGGGTTATAACAGTTGTTGTACATGACACAAGAGGTGCATTATTTGTTTTCATTTACCTATCAACCACCACTTCTCTTATTGTCAATTACAGCTATCAACTGGGAGGGTGCATTGGGTATGGTTTGGATAATTATCGATATGGGCCTCGCTAGTAGGGATTTAAAGTATTTACTTTTAAATGGGTGGATGAAAAACACACTAAAATCTGACCCAAGGGATTACGTTCAACTCTGGTATATACACGTAAAATGTGTTTAATATAAAATAATTTGCTAATTCCTTCTTACAATGTTATAAAACAAATATAAAAAAGGTTAGCACAATGTTTTTGATATTAATTATTATACAAATAAAGTAATAAAACACTTTTCTAGACATCAAACAATTTATACTAATCATTGACTTAATTTATAGAAATTTTGAAGAAAATTTGGAGAAGCTAGATTTAATATAAATTTAAGATAAATAAAATAGATTCTATAAAAATCCATTAAAGGAACACTTAATTTTATAATTTAACATTAGGCATTCCTAATTATAAAATATATTTGGTTGTCTATTTCATTAAAAAATTAGAGAAAAAATAATCAAATGTAAAACATTAACTTTAAGAAAAATGTAGTTATTTCTAATTAGATACATGTATATATGTATATCAATTTAAATTAATTGGGGTTTGCCATAGAATCTACTAACTAAATGGGTGACTATGGATGAGAGATGATTTTAAGTGAGTGACAAATTTTATCACCCAAGACCAAACTAAAACAAATATTTTTCAAAAAAAATAGAATACAAACAATCACAATGCTACCTTGTGTAAACTTGGCAAATATTTTACATTGATATAAAAAACTCCTTTCTTTCAATCTAGAAAATAAGTGCATAAAACATGTATATTTTTATATTTCTACGATGATATATTATCCATTTCTTTAAATTTAGAAATATAATAACAATTTATGATCCAACCAAGATGATATCATTATAGTGATGTTGGAATTTTTTTTTAAAATGTATCCACACTGTATAACAACCAACAATAACATTCAGTTCTAATACACAAACTCTAAGACCTTTATATGTCATAAAATGTATTGTTAATCTATGTGACATATTTCAGGCTTGGATATGAGCATCTTCATTTTCTTTAAAGAAAAAATCATTTTGCATGAGACTATATAACTATGGTTGTAGGAGAATATGACATAAGTCCCATAAAATAACAAAATGCAAGAAATCATAATGTTTCCTTGTTCATGCTTGACAAATATCTTGCTTGGATATAAACAAAGTTTGTTTTTTAATCTAGCAAATAACTAAAAAATTTATAGATCATAGTATTTGTCTAATGGTTTGTTTTAACTTCATCAAAATATATTGAAAAAGTGTAACTAGCTACAACTGCATCACTAAAGTGATGTATGAAATTTATAAACAAATGTATCTAAAAATATTGCCTACAAAAATAAACAGTAGTATAAAAATGTAATTCACAAACTCTAAGAAATCTTTATGTCATTAAATATTGTATTTGATCTCTATGTCTTATTTAAACATGGATTATAAATATCATCATTTATTTTTAAGATGAAATAATTTCACATGTGACTGTATAAACTATAATAAACAATAGAGTGTGAAAAATTAATATACCCTTATTTAAGGTGGACAAATATTCTTCCTGGATCTAAAAATATTCTTGTCTTTCAATTTAGGAAATAACTACATAACATAAATAGATTGTTGAGTTCATATAACGAAAAATTATCATGTTTTCTTTGAACTTCAAAAAATCTAACGACAACTCATGATTTAGCCACGACCATATTAAAGTGGTGTAAGAATTTGATTGACAAATGTATCTACTTACACTCTCCGTAATAGCCAATAGTAGAAAACAATTTGCATCTACAAAGTTATATGTATAATAAGAATTGATATCCAATATAAAATATAAGTATATATGATAAATGATCAGAGAACTATAAGTCACTTCAAATATTTTGTACACAAAGTAAACATATGAAGTGACAAAAGTGTATTTTATTTTAGTTATTGTTGCATGGCATATATCTATGCAAACTTTTGAACACATGATTCCTTAATGGTTCCTAGGATAGGCCTCCAAATGAAAAGTGCATGTTCACTATCACCAAAGGAAGATTGAGAGAGCAATGTCCTTGTAAGAAAAATTAGTAAGCCACGAGAGATTGAATATACAAGAGAAAGTCCCTAAAACTGGGTGTTCTAAAATTCAGATATGAATTATAATACACCATAATGTACATACATCATCTTATATTTACATAAAATTTGTCTTTGAAGAAAATATAAGAAATAAAAAGCTAGAAAATGAGATATGACATACTTCAAATATATAAAAGCACAAATGTTTACGTCTACATATTTTTATTTCATTTATATACACTTGTTCCTCAAACTGTCAAATATATGCATGAACGTCTATTGAGGTTTGCATATTATCTCACTGTGGTTATACCTACAGATCATAGATTAACACACCATAAGAAATTATGGACTTCTTGTTGGGATGTCCTAGAGAAAATATGTCAACATGAGATTATTTTATCTTATATTAATACAAGGATGTCCTAGAGAAAATCGTCTACTCAATAATGTTTTAATCATATAATCTGTCTCAACATATTGGTAGCATGAATAATGAATTAGTTAGTTGCGCACAAGTAATCAGTTGTAGACCTGGCATCATCACATCTATAACATACGACTCAAATGTTGTTGTACTTCACCAAGGCAGAGCACTGATCTTACTGGCTCAAAGCCTAGATTTCATCAACGACGTAGATCACCATTTATTTGCAAGGGGGAATATCAAAGGAGTACGGACCGTCCATGTTAATAAAAACAATCGGCTTAAATCCTATCTATAAACCTATAGGATGTATTCAACAGGATAAAATAAGAGAGGCATTCCACAAATACAAATCTCACACTGCACAATCAGGGACATTAGGAAATGTATAGATGATAAATATTACTAGTTTTGGGCAACCAGAAAGTCCAGACTGGGCTTGAAAGTTTATATGCTTAAAACATTATTGAGTAGACAATCAACAATGTTATATAATTTCCCTATGGATGTTGACTCAAACTAATAGTTTGATCATTGCTTCAACACCTATAACTATGTTCTCTAACAATTATACTATAACTATGTACTCCTACTATTATATATAAAGTTCAAGAATGATTCTATAAGAAATTAACGCACAACCACATGGATTTTGAATTTGTTAGATATTGAACTAAACATAGTTATGGCTTTTGGAGTTTCATTAATTCAACATTTGGAGCATATAGGTTACTGGTTGCCACGTTGTCATTGTTTTACTTATTAAAAACAAGGTTGTTGACATTTGTGGAGGATCAACATGGATGTTTGTTATGTTGCATGGTGTTATTGACTTGTTGGCAGTAGTCCCACGGCTAGTTGAAAGAGATAACTTCTTAATGAACATTGTTTGATGACTTTGATTCATGGATGTGGGACATCTAGTAGATCCATGGACACATCGTAATCTGAGAGGATCTTTTCTCCTGCTTACCTTATGCTAAATTTCTATGCAAGGGGAGAAGTGGTGCACACCATGTCGACAATTGATGAAAATACTTACAGATCCTCATCAATATATAGTAACCCTAACAATATGATGTTGCATGTCTATGCTCCCCATATGGCCCAACGCCAACCAGTCCTCTTTGAGCACAATTCGTCTTGACAAGTACAATTGATCGACTCTAAGGCATTGCCGACAATTGTCCTCCGATGCAGCGAAAACATCAGCCGAGGCATCTTGAACTGTCGATCGAATAGAAGATCACCACCCTCAGCATGTATCTCATTGAAACCCTATCTGATCAACGAACGAGGGATTAGAGAGAGAAAGCATGTGAGGTGAAACACCGAGGCCAACGAACAAGGGTTTGGAAAGGAGCATTTCACCGCAAACACATGAAGTGAAACACAGAGGCCACACATGTATTTGTTTGAAGTGCTAACCGGCCAACAAAAATCATATAGTGAAAAAAAGAAAAATGCAGTGTCTAGCACGAGAGGACGAAAACGACTGGTTTTCCTCCCATACTTAGTATGGAAGAAGGAGAGAGAGGCATATCATGCATGAGACTAATAGAGTACCGAGGATGAGG
Source organism: Alisma plantago-aquatica (assembly GCA_963693085.1). Classification (NCBI taxonomy): domain Eukaryota; kingdom Viridiplantae; phylum Streptophyta; class Magnoliopsida; order Alismatales; family Alismataceae; genus Alisma; species Alisma plantago-aquatica. Next base: position 712,078,842 of record OY856410.1, read on the forward strand.
GAATGGGAGGAATCACCCCCTTCCATCTAATGAGCCTGGGGAGACGGAGAAGACATTTCCTATGTGGACATAGAGTGGAGGAATTGGAACAACTAAAGTGAGTGTAGCCAGAGAATCGGTAGGCAAGCGTCGTTGCCTCTGGAGCATGAGTGAAGGTCTTTGGAAGGAGTGAAGCGACCCCCTGACAACCGGGCCACCCCTGACCCACGCTTGCAGCTCGCTCGCTGTCTAATAAATGCCTGAGAGTTGACCAAGAGAGACTATTGTTGCTCCGATGTTGGTTCTTCTTCATATATATATGTATATATAACTATCTATAGGCCATTCACTCATTGTCGGTGCGGGTACCCAAGATTTCGCTACCCGGCAACCAAAAAAGTAACTATTCTGGCCAGAAAAGTAACCCTGCTATCAAAAAAGTAACTATATTGATCAAAAAGTAAAAAGTAACTCTGTACAAAATATACAACAGATATATATGTATCCGTGTTTTAAAATCTGCTGTTGCAAATGTAACTATCTATGCACAAAACTTAGCAGTTTGCAAGGTAAAGTAACCCTCTACATGTCAAAAGTAACCAACTTGAAAAAAAGTAACCGAAATGGTGGGCGGGTAGCTACCCGCGCGGGCAATAAAGATGGGCCCATATATATATATATATATATATATATATATATATATATATATATATATATATATATATATATATATATATATATATATATATATATTTGATGGTGCAGAATAACAAGGTTGGTGAAACATAGTGTTCCAAAATTAATGAATCAAGTTATAACTACAAGAATAAGCATTTCCTAATTTATACCCTCCAAGGGATCTACCCTTTTCTAGAAGATGTTGGAGAAGGGGGAGATATTTATCTCAGTAAATTCCATATATATACACACACGCATACACACACTCACACAAATATGTATATATATACACATGTTTATAATGCACATATGGATAGCTACCAACTTCAAAAACCGTACCTTTTACTAAAACAAATTACAATACATGTGTGTAGGGATATATTACTTTCGAATTCATTACATTACATGCATAGTTGTTATAATGGTTAAAGAATAATTACATATTTTCGTAGAGCTTTTACTATAAAAGCTACATGTTTTACCTTTTTAGCACAATAGTTACTTTCTCACAAAATAGTTATTATCATGTGTTGATACTTACTTTTCTGACCGAATATTACTTCGTGTGATGCATGGGTAACTTAATATAAGGAAGCAGTGCGAGTATTATAATTATACCCTATAATATATATATATATATATATATATCAACAAAAAAAACCAATTGCATGGTTACCTAACTCAACGGCTATGTAAAATGACATAAATGATAAATGTTTATGATATGACATGCCATCATTGTTTAAGTGTTATTTATAATAAAGGTTATAGTGTTAAAGGTTTCAAATGAAAGCCTTGGGATTAGGTTTTGATGTATCAAGAATAGGAACAAAATTGAAAAATGAGACTTTGATTACTAGGGCACATTTATATGGTAGAATTCTTTAATCCACTAAAAATTTATGTAGTCTAATACTATAATGTGGCATGTGGCATCCTAGAAGAATGCTTTATTACGTTAAGTCTTCTATATAAGAACATATAATTTTTCATATCTAAAATCTTAATATTTGTCACTATTCTTGGGATATTTCAAATAGAAAATATTTTTTGTAATACGATTGAGTAATGTACAATCTCTTTCTAGAACGAATATCATATCTTTCAAACTTGACATCAGATATTAATCTTCTGGTGAACATGGATGCTTTCACTTCCATATTAGTTAATGAACCAGTCACCTCTACCATGAACCCTCGCCTACAAAACTAGTTTTGATTAGAGAACAAATGATGAGACAACTAAAGTCATCAAAATTGGTGAAGGCTACCTTAACCTAGATAATTATATATTTCTCAATCTTATTGACTATGAGAAATTTCATCAAATGATAATAGGTTGTTTTTTAAGAAACATACATTTATCTATCTACAATTCCAGCCTTCTTCATACACTAGCTCACCTCTAAATGATTTTTGGATTCCAAATATTACCGTTAAGTAAGTATAAGAATAGGTTGCATTCAAACATGTAATCACGCATATCTATATAATAACTTCTTCAACATCTTATAGAAACCAAGCACTCTCAACAAGCTTACTAAAAAAATTACATATTTATGAACCTATTTCTTTTCTTGAACCACTTTATCTTTTTCTTTTTGTTGCATATGATATAAATTATGATAGAATCAAAGATGAATTGAACAAGAACTATAGTGGTGGAGGAAATTCATTATAAGATCCTAAAGAGAAGCCTGAATCCTTTGAATAGCTAATAGACACAAGATATAGATGACTTTTCAAGTATAGCCATTGGCAATGGTCATAGACTACCTTGACCTAGAGAACGATCATCTCACATAGACATTCCTAGCAGGAATAGATATCACCCACACTCTCCATCTTCCATGATGTTCATCATATATGAGGCACATCTTTTTAGCTTTTCATGGGAAAAATGGGGTTCAAACATGGCTCAAGCTTACAATTCTCACTCTTATCTCAAGCCTTGTCTTGAGAAGGAAAACTATTGAAATCCCACTTTTAGTCACTCAATCAAAAACCATTAGAAAGTTCATTCTTTGGATGACATTGAAATTTACTTCATTTGTTCCAAATTTTTCACACATTCATCCACCTATTGAGTCCATCTATTACTTCCATTTACCTCTTACTATGGTTCCAACATAGAAAAATACTTTTTGAGTGCGAAAGAACAATTTCTGTTATAGTTGAGAATTTCATAAGTTTTCTTATTTATAATAACTTAATGAACTTTTCTTGAATACAATATTCGATTCCAAATTTAATTGGATATTTCATTACATTTTTTCCATTACTCATTTAAATTTTTTATAATTTCATATCCTTTTGACAAGGGATGACTTGTTAAAAATGTTTAATCTCTCCTAGTGCTTTAATTTTCAAATCTAGTTTTATTTTCCCAATGTTAGCTTATAATACATAATAGCTTATAATAATGACCCTAAAAGGAATAGAAAAAATGAAATTTTAGGCCAGGCCATGAATTCTAGAATAAGATTATAACAAATGATGTTTGTTCAATGCAATGATTTATGTTGCAAAAGGTATTCAAAATAAGGATGGGGAATGGAGTACTTTTAGGTCTTTTTGTAGGACCCATAAAAGAGTTATCTTCTAATACTAAGAAAAGAGATATGCCTATTGTATTGACCTTTGACCAAAAAATATTCATTTTGTGATTTCTAATATTCTTTTTAATCTGAAGGTTTAGAATATGTTAAATCATGTTTGGTTGTCGTTCATCTATTTTAATTGTCTTTTTGTTGATTTCCTGATGCCCTGTCATGCTTAGTCAACTTCCATTATGAAGTTCATGTCATTGTGTGTAACACCCCAGACCTGGGTTTCTAGATAACCCAAGAAGCTTTGCCTAAGTAAGTTGCATAGAGCCTTCTTATAATCCTTCGAAAAGTGATTAAGACTTATGGAAAATTTCATTCTCTAGTTTGAGCTTGTTTGCAAGTTGTTTGTGCTTTATATCATAGTTTTGGTGCAAATTGAAATTTACCCAAAATGATTTCCTCTAAATTATCATCTAGAGGAGAGATAAAGGAGGGGGCGTCTTGTTTGAATTTTCGTTGAGCGATAACACTCTTGATGGTGAAAGAACCAAAGAATGTTGAGTATTTTGAATCCTAGATGGGGTTATGTCAAGTTATTAAGTGTATATGGGAGGCATATCGGCTTGGAAGCCATAGAGGGGGTCCCATATAGGTTGGTAACCTTTGAAAGTATTCATAATGGGCTAAGCACCTCAACTAGGTGAAGTATATCAGTTTACATGCTCCTTGCAAAAGTTGTATCAATTTGCGTATAAAGTGATATTAAATTGTGATATCTTGTCAAGCAAGATAACCAGTGGACAATATCTTATCCTTGGATTATCCTAAACATATTTTTCATGAAGAGATAATGATTTCTGATTTTAGAGAAGACTTTAGCAGTGTGAAGCTGATCAAAGAGGTCATCAATGTGGAGAAGAGGGTCTTTGTTTTTAATAGTGTCTTGGTTCAACATGCAGCAGTCGATTCACATAAGCATTGAACCATCTTTCTTCTGCACGAAGAGAACATGCACACCCCAAGCGGAAACACTAGGATGGATGAATCCTTTATCAAGAAGTTCTTATAATTATTTCTTCATCCCAAAAGCTCAGGAGGAGCCATCCTATACGGGGCCATAGAAATCGGAGTTGTTCCAGGAAGAAGATCTATAGAGAACTCAATATATCAGTATGTTGGCAGCCTAGGAAACTCCTCTTAGAATATGTCAAGAAAATCACATACCACTTATAGTATTTCTATGGGTCTAGCACTAGGACTGCTCTCTGAGACTAATGGGAGGAGGACTTTTACAACATTTAGAAATAAGTTTTTTTAGATTTAAGAAAGGATATAATAATATTATTATAGAATCCACATCCGGGATCAGCATATGATTATAATGAGGTCAAGAGAGGACTACCATATCCTTCCTACATTCAATATATGTATAAAATTGTATAGCCAATACATATCAAGTATAATATCAAAATATTCCATAGTCAAGTGGATGAATTCGAAGGGCATAACATGATTTTTGAATTTTATAGGCAGGACATCATTTTCTGTATTATTATGAATATTTTTCCACTAGGATTTGACACATCACAAACATATCCCAAATCTTTTTAATGCAAATGTAACATAGATGAGAGATTTCAGGATATGAAGGTATTTTTAGATCCATGATCAAATAAGGCTTTAACAGGATGACCATTAAGAAATACAATACCTACATAGAATATTTATCGTTAATATTTGAAGGCTTTAGTCGTGATAATAGACAAATGAAAGGAATTAAGGTTACCTTCAATTAGTTGGTTTATATTTTCCGAGCCTCTTCTACATTCAATGTAAATACTTTGGCATTGTGGTGCCCCTGAAGAGGTGGATCACCCACTACAGGATTGTCAAAGATAGACAGACTAGGGAACATGGAAATGAAATGGCCCTCCTTCTTATAGTTGTAGAAAAACATGCTTGGCATAGTGACAAGGTCCATCATGTCCTCATCCACAAGTCTTACATTTGCTTTGGTAAGTCTGTAGTTGATTCTTGTTGATTCTCAAAAATCCTTTACCTGAACCACCTTTTATTGATCCCTTGTTATGGCCATGGTGAAGCTTCCTATACTTATCTTCATTAGTGGTGTATAAACATAAGCATCCCATGCCCATAGGTTTCTTCATACCTTGATCCCTTTCCATCTGCAGGGCCATATTTAGGGCTTCACTGAAGTTTTTGGGATGGGAGGTGATGACTAGGGTTCTCATATTGGCAGCTACGCAATCAATGTAGTGCTTCAGGAGGCGATCTTTCGACTTAATGGGTGCATAATGCTCTAGTAGTCTAAACTTCTGAGTGTAGTCAGCTACTAAGAGATTGCCTTACTTAATCTCAGTGTACATCCTCTCCTTCCTCTTCCTCTCAGCTATGGGCATAAAATGATTAGTGAAAAGGAATTTGAATGCTTCTAACCCCATCATACTAACCTCTTCTACTTCACTCCGTCTAAAATGTTCCCACCAAACCTTTTGTCCTCCCTTAAGTGGAAAACTTGACCTTCTTCCCATTGGGTACTTCTAGGGTATGAAAGTCATTTTATACTGATAGGGTCTAGGCATTGTCTTTATCTATCACCTCAGGTTTGTCTTCACCTCAAAAGGTATCAAGGTTTAGTTTGACAAGGACAAGCACTATCACCTCTTTCTTAGAAGAGCTAGGTTTAAAGGTTCCTTTTAGGGAAATAGTATCCATGAATTCTAAGAGGATTTTAATCAATTCTTCCCACCTACGCTTGGCCATATCCTCAGGATAAGGTTCACTAGAAGTTTTAGGTTCTTCTCTCTTTTTTGAGGATGACTCTTCAGAGGCCTTAGAGCCACGTGTTTTTGGAGGCATCCTAAAAGTTAGGTGAAGTAGATTAGATATTTTTGTTCTCTTTTTTTAAAATATCTTTCGTAATTTTTTTTATTGATTATTCATGATCTTAGAGTTATGATTTGTGGAGGATACCCTAACAATCCTTAGTCAAGAATCAGACATTCTTAGGACTCTAAATAGGGTGACTCATTCCTAACCTATACAAAATTGAGAGAGATGAGAGGAAATATATACAAAATAGAGAGAGATGAGAGGGAATGTCTATATATAACAAGGTTCCATATTTAAGGCATGCCCAAGAAGTAGGGGACACTTAGGGTTTTGGCCATGTAGACTTATACTTCCATATTGGGAGCCTCAAGTGATAAGCAAAGTAGCACACAGACTTATGTCAGACACTTGGAGGATGTTATCGTATACACCTCCACCCCTTATATCCCAACTCAAGGACTATGCTGAACTCATAATAGAGTGAATGAGGATTCATGTAGCTATGTTGTGTGATCTCTGACTCTGATACCAATTGTGAAGGCCCCAATTCATGCATAAGTTCCAAGTTGACATTCCATTCATATGCATGCACTCATATCAATAAGATGTCAAGTGGGAAAATACAAGAAATTTCAATTCCCATCTAGAATATTCGGAAGCCAAATTATGTCTACAAGCGTCATATTATTGGCACACAAAACAACCATCCATATAATAGAAGAATAGTCATGTTTATATTATTTTCATAAAAGAAAAGACTAACTATGAGAAAAATAAAGTACATAGGACATAGTGAATCATATATGTCAACTAAGGAATGGAAAAATGAATGCAAACTTAGCTATAATGAAATGGAAAGGAACATCCATCTACTCTAATATCCTCCAAGGAGCTTACCATATTCTTCTTGTACTTTGACATCATTTATTGATTTTATGCATCTAGAAAATACATGAAACAGTCAAATCAACATCAAATGTTGTGTATGTGTGTGAAAGATACATACATATTAACTTGCATATTTGAAATATTTGAACAAAGAAGAAATAAAAGAAAATATCTTATAGAGCAAGAATTAGATAAATCATTTCTTTTAAGCATGTATTTGATGCGGTTGTACTACTAAGTGTGTCAACACCTACAATAATTCTAAATTGGGCCTTCCTTGCCTCTTGGGATACGGGGTTCACTGCCCCTTTGGCTATGTGGATGTGATGGCCATAGCTTTAGAAGAGGTAGAAATGCCTATCTCACTCGGTAGCCACAACCCATCTCTTTATTTATGTTCTTGATGTTATGGAGATGGTATAATACAATAAATATGCATCCAAGAACTATATACAAATAAAGCATTCAATATATAACATACTTTATGTACACAAGAAAACTAGTCATATACTTGTAATCTAATGTACCTGATTAATCACATCTTTAGATATAGGTAAATAATATTGCCAAAAGCTGTATAGCAAGCTATACAAGTACACATGCACTAGGCCCAAAACTAGAAGACAGAGGTTCTAAGCCATCAACTATGTGGGGGTGTTATCTACAAAATCCCTAATACATTTTAGTATTTGTGTTGAATTAGCTGTCAGTTCGGGTTTAGCTGCAAAAACCCAACCCATATCAGAGGTAATCATCTTTAGCAGATCATTAACCTCCAGCAATCCACTTCCATGGATTCTCCTATTTCTTTCTCTACAGATATGGAAGCAAACGTAGGCAAGGAAAAGACTGTATAAGTTGGAAGAATCCCTTCCTTGTTCGTTCGGTTAGCTATCCAGTTAATAACACCCTCCATGTTATCAATAACCTAATGGCCCCATTCATTCCGTAAGCACACCACCTGCCATATGCTCTTGGAGTATTTGCAAAAAAAAGGTGATCCTTAGACTTGATCCATGTATAGCTCAAGGAGCAAGCTTTGTCCATCTGAAAGCCCCACCCATCCATCCTATATTTTGAGCGAAGCCTGTTCAGCAAGCTATGTAGAGGAGGGTGCTCCAGTTAGGATAGTGAAACCTACCCCAAACTGTGTGGAGCCACTGCACATCCGGCTTATTACTAGTGTTGATGTTGAGTAATGTCGGAAAGGGCCCAACATGACCCAAAGAATCAATAGCAGGAACACCAAAGTTTTCCCTATAAAGCTTGCACATACTCCTCCAAATCCTGGATGGATTGGTGCAGGCCTCCAAACTAATATTAGAACCATATTTGTTCCTCATCCATAGGACCCATACATTGTCCGGACTATTACAAGACTTCTCAATTCTCTTCCCTGTGCACAACTCCATGATCTTATGCCCATCTGCAAGATGAAGTCCGCCTTTTCTGTAGGGTTTGGTGATCTTATCCCAAGACACACCATGACCTCGTCCACCACAAAGGAAAGCAGCAGACATATATCTGATTCTATCCAGGAAGGCACTCGGAATATCACAGAGATCCCACCAGTATCTCAACATGCTCTAGATTACTGTCCTGATAAGCACCAAGCGGCCACCCATGGAGATATTGATCCCCGACCACTTGTCTATCTTGTCTTTGATCTTGTCAACCAACATTTTGAAGTCCTTTACTGAATCCCTACCACCCATAATGGGTATGCCCAAGTATCTAGTGGGCTATCTACCTCTTTTGACCCTCATTGCTACTTTCAATCTTCCCCTCCTAGAGTCGCATGATTTGGAGTGGAAGATTTGTGACTTAATAATAGTTTTGATGTATAAGCCAGTAGCACGACTGAAGGCAGTCACTACTTTTTTGTATTCTTTAAGTCTATTAGCATGACCCTCCGAGAAGAGCAAGACATCATCAGTGAAAATTAGGTGTGTCATGGATTTCCAACCTTTAACTTTGAAGCATCAGACCTTGCCCTAACATTCAGTAATATTTATAGCATTGGTGAGCCCTTCTATCATGATGGTGAAGAACAACGGTGACAGTGGGTCACCCTACCTTAAACAATTAGTCGCACAAAACATCCTAGCAGGAGTACCATTAACCAGAATGGAGAAGGAAGTCATTTCTAAACATTATTGCGTCCACCCGATCCAAGTATCCGCAAATCCTAACTCCTTCATGATTCTCCACAATGCATTCCACATAACAGAGTCATAAGCCTTCATGATGTCGATCTTGACATAGGCTTTGGAGGTCGATCTTTGTTTGTTGAAGTCTACCAGGAATTTCGAGGACATCAAGGCACAGTTAGCCGATATGATACTGGGAAGGATAGTCTTCATTCTACCTACAAGAAGTTTGGATATTATTTTGTAGAGGACAAAACAACAAGCTATGGGCTGGTAATCCATGATAGAGATGTTGTGCTTAGATTTGGGAATTAGCATGATGAAGGCATGGTTGACAGCTCTGACCATCCGCCCTCCGCTAAGGAACCATTTAACAACATTGCAGACATCAACCCCTATGAGGTCCCACATTTTTTGGAAGAATAGGCTATTAAATCCATCATTTCCTGGTGCCTTAGAGTAGTGGATAGAGAATACAACAGTCTTTATTTCTTCATCAGACGCATCTCTACACAGTTCAACATCCATGGGGGCATTAACTCTCATACTCGACATATGATCTTCTTTAAGATTGGAGCATTCATTGTGTTGGTTGTAGAGTTTGTTAAAAAATACCACTGCTTCGTGCCCAAATCCTCCCCCCTATTGGGGGTTTCTTTGAACCTAAGGAGGTTGATACTGATACATGTGGTTGATATGTTATTGCATCTAATGCTGATCCTGCCACATGTACTATTGTGTATGTTGAATCACCTCCAATTCTGTAGGAATGGTTGACATGTCATATGCATTTGTTGGATATGGTTGCATGTCAAAATCCTTGTCTCTCTGTCTCGTGCGGTGAGGCTTCTCTTGACTGCATTGTTTCTCTGGTATGTTTGTCTCTCCCCCTTCCATGGGTAAGTCCATTGGCATAGGTATGTAGTCCTCCCTAGGATATTGTCTCTCCCATTTGGCAATCCATGTTGGAAGATTATCCAAAGGCTTAATGCCATCAAGAAGAACAAAACAATGATAGGGTAACTCTAAAGTGGTGCTAGGGTATCTGGGGTCCATATTATACATCATCTTGTCCACCAATTGTTTGACCCTCCTCATTAATTAGCTCATGGATGGTCTTAAGAATTTCCTTCATCTTCACTGCACTATGGTAGACTCTGGGATTGCAGACTCCATCAGCCACCTACCTCATGCTACTTCTTTTCCAAAGGAATAACTCCTTAGCTTTTTCCAGTTGACGAAGCCTCTCCTCTACCCTGTTTTCCTCCTCAATGGCATGGTTGTCCATTAGATGCATTCTAACATCGAGATAAACCTTGTTATATGTGAGTAACACCTCCCTTGTAAGGTTGGGTAGATTAACTTTCTCTTTCGTCCATTTCTTTAGGGGCACCTTCATGTGATGTAGTTTCATAAGGACAACATAGAGCGGGTTACCCTCAACCTCAGTGCCCAAACTTTGCTAAACAATGTCTTTGTATCCCAGCCAATCACACCAGAGATTGAGAAATATGAAAGGCCTCACACCCTGGGGTTTGGGAGCAACAAGATGGAAAACGTTAGAATTTCACTTAACCTCTTAACAGTTGGTATCTAGATCGAAAAGTTGTTTTGGTTGTTTTAAAATAAGTGCAAGTAAAACAAAGCGAGAAAGTAAATTTTAGGTTGTAAACAATGATAAGGAGCCACTAGGATGTGATCGGATTTCACCACCACTACACATGGATCAAAACATGCAACATAAAACATAACCTGCAATAAGAGTCTAAACAGTTAGTATCTTTGTAGATTTAGTTTCATTTCGGAGAACTAACTACGAGAAGTGTGGGAATTTTGCAATTCCATCCATCCTCGAACAAATGGTCACCTACTTTACATCATTCCCTACGCAAAGTGTGTTCATCAACTTATCAAGGCTGTACTTTCATACGTCAACTGATTCCATTTTATAGTATGAAAGTACAACAATGGAAGTGAGTTTACTCCACTCTTTGAAAAACACTCCTAGATACCGAAACAAATGCATGGTGGACACATGCATCAAGAACTAACATTCAATCAAGATTCAAATCTAATAGTACAAATGTAGACAATTCATACTAAAAGATAAAAGATAACACGAGTTGGTGATCAAGCAACATGCATTCATTAGACGATTGATGTCGAACTGCAAAGGAAGTATATCTCTATTGCAAACTATGGATTACATTGCATGAAAGGAAAACATGGGTAGCGGAGCTACTCCCCGCCCCCTAGTGAATGAGACTACTCGCTCATAGCTAGGACAAAGAAGGAGGCGAGAAGAGAGAGAGAGAACATCATCCCCACAAAGGAAAGAGGAAAGTCAACCCCTTGGAAGAAGAGAGAATGACAATCTTCACACTTCACATGGTTGCTCAATGATGATGCCTCCTCTTCCTACCTTCTTTGGTGAAGAGAGAGAAAGTAGCTTTAGGATGGAGTGTGGATCTCAGACCGGCAGCCTTTGGGAGGAGGATGGAGGTTGGAATAGCTCTGGAGCAGTACAAGCAGCCTACGGACGTATGAGACCTTTTGGGCTCTGAGACCGTTTGGACTCTGAGACCGTTTGGACCCTGAGACCGTTTGGACTCTGAGACTGTTTGACTCCATGTGCGGTCTTGGGGTCGGTTGGTTTCATGCGGTCTTGAGACCGTGTGACTCCATGTGGTCTCGGGGCCGGTTAGCTTCATGCGGTCTTGAGACTATGTGGCTCCATGCGGTATCGGGACAGGTTGGCTGCATGCGGTCTTGAGACCGTGTGACTCGATGCGGTCTTGAGACCATGTGACTCCATGCGGTCTTGAGACCTTATGACTCCATGCGGTCTCGGGACCGGTTGGCTTCATGCGGTCTTGAGACTGTGTGACCCCATGCAGTCTCAGGACCAGTTGGCTTCATGCGGTCTTGAGACCGTGTGGCTTAATGCGGTCTCGGGACAGGTGAAGCTTTTGTGATTTTTATGTGTCTTTTTCTATAAGTACAAAGGAGAAAAGTTAATCTAATAGTATGTTTGCAATAAGAAAAGAAAGTTAAGGATCCTGTCTAATTTATCTGAGAAAGATAGAGGAAAACTGAGGAAAATTACTAAGATAATATCACAAAATTGGAGGTTATCACCCCCTAACTTAGAGTCTAGCTTGTCCTCAAGTTAGATAGAGCTGAGGCATGTAATGGCGAGGCGATTTTATTTAATTGAGATTTCCATACTCTTGCTCCAATTCTATACCAGAGGTCTCCTAAGGTTGTATTGGGGCCTTTGCTTGCCTTAACTATTTCAGATATTGAGAGTTTCTTGGAACTCAGGTTTCTTCCATGTCTTGTAGCCTGCATTGGGACCACTTTTTATGTTGTGCATGTCGTTGACCCTAATCAGTTTTATACTTCTATGAAAATCCTACCGGAACTAGAGTGTGTATGAGGGCTGGCTAAAGGCTTGATGTGTAACTCCCCTTTCCAATGGGGGAGGGTTGTCTATGGTTTTAGGATCTCACAATCGGGCACGATACATCTGCCTTTGTGAGGGCAGCTGAATGTACTGGTCGGGCGAGTCCTTTGTCAGCCTTTCATATATTTGGATACCTTAGGGTTTGACTACCAGGAACGAAACATCTTCCTTTGTGAGGGCAGCTAAATGTATCGGCCGGGTGAGACATTTATTGGTTCTTCATATAGATCCTTATTCATGGCACAACTCTCATAGTTTTATTCAGCACTCTGGCTTTTATTCGTAAACTCACAGGCTTAGGATTTGGGTTTTTAGGAATTTTGATTTGGGCAGCCAAGCCTCTTTTATTTGAAGAGAAGAAAGTTGTTCTTAGGGTTGCTCGACATGCACTTATTTGGTTTCTACTAGTGGTCCACTTGCAAGGCTTCATGATTTGGATGTCACCTGATGTCCCTCCCATCCTTGAGAGTGTTTGGCTTATTTCAGCCCTGATGTTCACCTGTGGAGAGTCAGATGTGGAAATGAAGCAAAAACATGAAAATTGAATGTGAGGATAATTTATTAATTTGCCATTACATGTCTATGTGCTATTCTTGTTGTTACTCCTTAGGACTAACTGGATTCTATTGTTAGCTGGGGATGACTTTGTTCCAAGAGGGATATTATTCTTTATGAACAAGATTTATTATCAGGGGAATTATTTAAAACAAAAACTAAGTGTGCAAAGAAAAAATTATGCAGGATTGAAAGAGAAGATAGAGAGGGAAAGATTTAAGAATAATACCTTGCCCTTGTCCAGTGTACTCCCCCCCTAACTTATCACTCACTTTGTCCTTAGAGTGTCAAAGTGATAGGTTGAGAAGTACAAGGACAAGGGAATCAGGCGTCTATTAGTCCTGCATTAGCTCCATGTGTGCGGAGAAGATTAGCGGCAAACTTTCCTCATAATGTGTGGTAATCCACATCTATCATGTCCTCTACTGGTCTTCCAAGGGCCATAATGGTGTACATCCAGTAGAGGACGTGGAAACCACAGTCGTTCGACTCACAGAGTTGCTGTGGACATTTGTGGCTGAAGGCAGGGCGATGGAAGTGTTCTTTAATGTATGCCCGTGTGTGCGTATTGAGAAGGTCATGTAGTTGGTCAGCACACTCTTTTGCCGCTTCTTCTGTAGGCGTTCTTGGTGTTGTAGTGTATTGTTGCTGATCTAGATTGTACTGGCTGTCGGAACTATTGTATTTGATTGTTGTTCCGTCGTGAAGAAATGTTGCCAACAACATCCAATGATCTAACTGAAGGAAAGGAAGCATGATAAACTTCGGAGTCGTATGTTATAGGAAGGAAATCATTGCCTCAGTTGTTCTGAAGTTCTTTAGATTTAGGAGATCGTCCTTCATATAAGCGGATGCCACATAGGTTGTAGGGTGATTATGTCTGAGACGAAATTGATAGGCGGCCATCAAACTCACGGATAGAGACCCTTTGATCTGTACAATTTCTCTCATAGCACGTCTGCCATGACTAGAATTTTACCTGATATGAAAATGAGGTCATCTTTCTTGGTGTAAAGCCTTGACATGATGAGGCGAAGTTCATTGTCGGAGAGGCTTTTACAGGCGCTGAGGTCAAAATTGGGGAAAGTTTGCGTAATGGCAGATAGAGGGACCATTTGTGAAGATGATTTGTTGATGGTCATCCCGGTTAGTAACTTGGTAACCCCTTTATCATCCGCCAGATCAAAAGAGTAAGGGTCCCATTTCTTCTTCTAGGGAACTTTGGTGGGTTGTTGTTTCACCAACTCCTCTATTGATTGCCGGAATGGCCATTTTGGAGGACATTGGATGGCTGAAAAGAGATAGTGAGGAACGTCGTTGGGTGCCATAGTTGGGTCCTTGAAGAACGTTCTATCACAAATGAGCTCCATGGCGTAGCGACCCCGCAGAGTATGAAAATCCTTTGTGGCCAGTTCTGTGCAAGGGAGTAATGGTGGTGGAGGGAGTATTAGCGGGGGTGGTAGTGGCAGTTGTTGGGATGTACTCTGCTAGGGTTTGTTCCCTAGCAGTAGCGGGGCAGACCTGCTTCCTTGCCCATTTCATTGGTGGTTGTTCTGAAGTCACACGGTCTCAAGACCGCATGAAGCCAACCGGTCCCGAGACCGCATGGACTCACACGGTCTCAACACCACATGAACCCAACCTGTCATGTGACCGCATGGAGTCACACAGTCTCAAGACCGCATGGAGTCACACAGTATCAAGACCGCATGGAGTCACATGGTCTCAAGACCTCATGGAGTCACACGATCTCAAGACCACGTGCAGCCAACCGATACCAAGACCACATGGAGCCACATGGTCTCAAGACCGCATGAAGCCAACCGGCCCCCGGACAGCATGGAGTGACACGGTATCAAGACAGCATGAAGCCAACCGGCCCCGAGACCGCATGAGGTCAAATGGTCTCAGATTCCAAACAGTCTCAGGGTCCAAACGCTCTCAGAGTCCAAATGGTCTCAGAGCCCAAAAGGTCTCAAACGTCCAAAGGTTGCTCTACCGCTCCAAAGCTATTCCATCCTCCATCCTCTGCCCAAAGGTTGCCGGTCTGAGATCCACACTCCATCATGAAGCTGCTTTCTCTCTCTTCGCCAAAGAAGGTGGGAAGAGGAGACCTCATCATCGAGCAACCTGTGAAGTGTGAAGATCATCATTCTCTCTCCTTCGAAGGTGTTGACTTTTCTCTCTGCTTTGTAGGGATGACGTTCTCTCTCTCTCTTCTCGCCTCCTTCTTTGTCCTAGCTATGAGCGAGTAGTCTCATTCACTAGGGTGTGGGGAGTAGCTCCGCTACCCATGTTTTCATTTCATGCAATGTAATCCATAGTTTGCAATAGAGATATACTTCCTTTTCAGTTCGACATCAATTGTCTAATGAATGCTTGTTGCTTGATCACCAACTCATGTTATCTTTTATCTTTTAGTATGAATTGTCTACATTTGTACTATTAGATTTGAATCTCGATTGAATGTTGGTTCTTGATGCATGTGTCCACCATGCATTTGTTTCGGTATCTAGGAGTGTTTTTCAAAGAGTGGAGTAAACTCACTTCCATTGTTGTACTTTCATACTATAAAATGGAATCAGTTGACGTATGAAAGTACAGCCTTGATAAGTTGATGAACACACTTTGCGTAGGGAATGATGTAAAGTAGGTGACCATTTGTTCGAGGATGGCTGGAATTGCAAAATTCCCACACTTCTCGTAGTTAGTTCTCCGAAAGGAAACTAAATCTACAAAGATACTAACTGTTTAGACTCTTATTGCAGGTTATGTTTTATGTTGCATGTTTTGATCCATGTGTAGTGGTGGTGAAAGCGGATCACATCCTTGTGGCTCCTTATCATTGTTTACAACCTAAAATTTACTTTCTTGCTTTGTTTTAATTGCACTTAGTTTAAAACAACCAAAATAACTTTTTGATCTAGATACCAACTATTAAGAGGTTAAGTGAAATTCTAACATTTTCCATCTTGTTGCTCCCAACAAGACCGTTTTCCTGTGGATTCGACCCTTAACTAGACTACAATAATACTTCCATGTATCTTAGCATACATGGGTGGAGATATCAATCTAGTATAAGTAAGGCTAAACCTAAAAACCTACCATCTTTAGGATTTTTAGTTGTGCGCGCAATTCCACGTGAGTGGAAGCTCCATCAAAAATTGTCGTCGTTATCGGGGACAATGAAACATTTTAATTTCATTTACGATCTTGCTAGTTGATTAGGGTTTTACACTTTCCTTTAAAAATTACTCCATATCTTATTGAATTCATCATATCTTCCGCATCATCTAAAAGGTGTGTTTCTTTCTCTACTCAGGTAGAAGACGTGTATGCAACCGTCACATAATCTCAGATTCTCCCCTGATCCAGAGTACGACTCTGAGGTAGAGAGAAGCTTCCACCGCCGCATCAGACTTAACTTCCAAAGAGCCAGACAAATGGCTGAAGATCAATACCAAGCTATGTTAGTAATGGAAAGGGTCAACGCTGCCATAGCCGCTAAGAGAGCACAACTCATTGCTGACACTCGTGCTCAAATCCAAGTGGAAATCTGAGCTGAAGAATAGGCCCGCATCTGAGCTGAAAATGCAGTAGCTAACCAAGCTGCCCAGCTAGAGCTAAGAAACAAGCAATTGAGGGACTATGTTGTCCCCAAGAACTATGAACATAATCATCCAATCTGGCCACCAATCATCAACATACCCAATTTCAAAATATGGACACAATGGATTCAAATCATGCAGGGTATCTCCTTCTCTTGTGGTTCTTGAGATGACTGCATGGATCACTTGAAGAGATTCAAGGCACTTTTCCGACATGTCCCACAAGCTGGAGTTGCCTTTGACGCAATAATACTACATCTGTTCCACTTCACTCTATCCGGAAGGGCTTTGAGTTGGTACAAATCGCTTGATTGGGAGCCAATCATCACCACATGGGCTCCCTTAGAAGAAAAGTTCCAGGAAAAGTTTTTCCCTCCTTCATTAACCTACGAAATTATGGGGCAGATCAACCACTTCTCCCAACTTCCTGGAGAATCACTCAAAGAAGCATAGGAAAGATTTAAGGAGCTTCTAAGGAAGTGCCCTCATCACGGTATCTCCCAAAATCAATTGATAGAGACATTCTATAGGGGGGTAAGTGATGACATCAAGCAATTTCTAGATTCCTCATCTGGAGGAAATTTTATGAGAAATAACTAAGAGGATGCTTGGAAAATTGTTACACTTGGAGCTGAGAACCAATCCAATTGGGGACGATCATCTAGTAAGGGAGTCCTCAAAGTTTATAAAGTTGAGGAATCAATGGAAATGAAGGCTATTACTGAAGCTTTAAAGACTATAGCTCACAAACAGCATGCACTTGAAACTTCATTCGGAGAATATGATAAGAAGACAAACCCCCAAGTTCAACAAGTTAAAGCTTCTATAGGGACTTGTGAAGCCTGTCATGCATCTGATCACCCCACATTGTCCTGTGGTTTACTCTACAATGTGATGATGGATATGCAACCACCACAATAGTAGTACGAACCAATCATCAAGCACCCTGAAGATCAGATGCCCGAACAAGTTAATTCCATGCATTCCATACCCGGAAAATCTTACTATAATCCAAATCAACCAAGAAACCACCCCAGTTTTCAATATGGGAATCCTGCGGGACTGCTAACCCACAACACCAAACACAAGGCGGATCCTCCAATAGGTTGCCACCTGGATTTCAAAGTAACTTTAACCAAAATCAAGGAAGACTTCATAAATAATTTCCCAAGATCTAACTACCCTAGAAATCCTTCCGCCTACTATCAATATACCCATCCCCCTCTGCACCCACAACTACACCCTCAGCTGCAGTAACTGTAGCAACCGCAGTTAACACCTCCTCCACATCAACCACATCAAGGGAAACAACAACTCACTTAGAAAAATGCCCCTTCCCAGCCAATAGACGAGATGACTATGATCAGGCAGATGTTACAGTCACAACAAACCATGCTTGCCAATCTGCAAGCTCAGCAGAAGGTTGTGGAGGCTGAACTAGCACAAATCGCTGCCCAACTGAAGCCACCAGCAGGTACCTTTTCTGGTCAACCAGAGTCAAACCCTAGACACGATCAAAACAAACCAGAATAATTGAATGTCGTCACTACAAGATCTGGTCGTGTCTTTCATGAAACTACGAGAATCACTCACAATGATGATGATACACCTGTGTTTCCTCCGAATGCAAGTCTGAATCTAGGAATTGAGAAATCTGCAGAGACCATAAAAGGCAAAGAAAAGGGACAAGCTGTTGGTATGTATGCCCTGAGAGCCAATCATGGGATGATTGGTGGGATATATTAAGATTGATTTGATAAACATCAAAGGCAAGCTTCCAATTCTTTCTGGTTCAGTCATATGAGATAGTGATAGAACAGATTGAATGTCTAGAGAATGACAATACTCAATGATGTATGCTTTCTGGTTATGGACCTGAACGATGAGATCATACGACTGGTATCGGACATTGAGAATTGTTCTCACTCAAGAGCGTAAGCTCTATGTCCTGGATACTCCAATTCTATAGGAACCCGCTCCTAATGCGCCAAGGACAGAAAGGGATGCCTATAAGAAGCATTCTGATGATGCCATTGATGCAAAGTGCTTGATGTTATGTTCAATGAACCATGAGTTGCAGAGACAGCATGAGAACATGGGTGTCATAGAGATGATTCAGCATCTCAGGAACATATATGAAGATCAGGCAAGGCAAGAGAGATACAATGTTTCTAGGGAGTTGTTCAAGTGCGTCATGATAGAAGGAGATCCAGTTGGTCCTCACACACTCAAGATGATTGGGTATGTGGAGAACCTGTAGAGACTGGGATTTCCACTGAGCCAAGAGTTGGCTACTGACATGATACTGCAATCATTGCCAGAATCCCACAGTCAGTTTGTGATGAACTACAACATGAACAACTTTGATAGGCCACTATCAAAGTTGTTGGGCATGTTGAAGACAACTGAGATATAGATGAAGAAGGACAAGCCTAGTCTGTGATGGTGATCACAAGCAAGAAATGCAAGTCCAAGCGCAAGGGCAAGGGAAAAGCTAAGAAAGGTTTTGATGCTAGCCAGGAGTTCAATCCGTCTTTAGCTCTCAAGGCCAAGGGAGGCGTGACCAAGAAAGGAAATTGCCACCATTGTCAAAAGCTAGGCCATTGAAAAAGGAATTGTCCTCTCTATATGGAAGAACAAAAGAAGAAGGAGGCCTCTGATGTCTCTACTTAAAGGTGTCATGAAAGTAAACTTGTAACACTTTTTGAGGTATATGATACCAAGATGTAAAGTGTAAAGCACTCATAATTGGGGCAAGTGTTGCCACCATAGATAGGAGTACTTTAGTTTATTTTCAGCCTACAAGGCATGTAATACAGTTATGAACTGCTATTTCATATTTTCTAATAGATAGAAATACTTTATTTTTGCATATTGTATGACAATGATGGCAATTAATAAAGAGATGTTTCAATTTATAAAGATATGATCTTTGCAGGAATGCCTTGTTTATCTTATGGTATTTGATATGCATAAGATAAAATGATACCTAAAAGTTATAGATAACTCAAACAATAAAAAATTAGCATCAATCATGAGAAATTCATTTCTAGTCTCCATATGATGGAAGAATCTAGACTCTTTTGGTTACAGAACCAGTAAGAGACATGAATATCTTGAACATGATTAATAAATCTTCACTAATGGTAGTGGGAGAATGATTATCCTATTAGGCATAATGCATGTGATGTATTTACGTACCTATTGGAACAAATGCTAATACTTCAAATGGTGTTTAGAGAAATACCAATATGAATATCTTAAAGTGTTCAAGATTATCATAGATGAAGTGGAAATTTGGTAAAGTGTTAATTCTTGATGAGATCAATGAACGAAATACTTGGACCAAATGTTTGAGATCCTTATGAGTGATTATGATAGTGTATCATAGTGAACTCATGATTAAGGCGTGGTGATGTCTAAATCGAGAAGGAATCATACTCTAAGGAGTTAGAGAATGATTATCAAATAACTGAATTCTTATTATATAAAAGAATACCCCACACTAATAAAGGACATTAAGAATCACAAGGAGTTGTGGGTTCTTATATCCTTAACAGATTCACTCTCAATTATCTATATGATGAGTTGTTCATGTGATGAGTCAACTATCTAGATGAATATGAGGAACCAAATTTTAAGTTATAGTTTATGACCATTACATCCTAAATGACATCCATGTAAACCATAAGGTATGACCTTGAGGGTAGCACCCATTGGATCAAATCCATAAGTGCAAATGAGTTGTAAGTGTTATGACACATGGATAACATTTTGAGAAGGATAATGCTTGTTGATTGCAACTTAATGACTAAGACATTTGGCATATGGATACTAAAACTACATTCCTATGATGAATAAAACAAGGATGTGTATGTGATACAACCTATAAGGTTTATGAATCCACTAATGCAAATGAAGTCTATAAGTTATAATGGACTAGTCAATGTGATTGATTGAGTACAAGCAACTTAGAATTGGATCTTTACTTTGATGATATAGTCAAATGGTTTGACTAATATGTTAAAGATAAAGAAGGGATCTATGATTTAGTGGGAGCGTGTTCACATTTCACATATTGATGTGAAATGGAAATGTTCTAGAATGGAAATTCATAACTGGAAATGATCTTTAAGGAAGATAGAGATGTTTCCTATGTGATAGGAATATAGATCTATAGAGATAGTTCTCAAAAAATCTCTTGACCTGGAAAGAGAAAGTGTACATTGGCAATCTGTACTGAAGGGTTTAGTATGCACAAATTCAGTGGGAGAAAACTTGTCCATGTTACATGGAGTTAGTATCCCAAGGCCAAGTGTCCAATTCTTATGAAGAATTGTAACACTAAGAATAGATATGGATCTATCATGTATGCAATCATCCCATTGTCTTGCATGTATCGACATGACAAGAATAAAATGCATTCATCATCTTGTATGTACGACATGGAAAAATTATATGCTCATCCTGATAACTCGTATGTGAGACATGCCGAGTGGATGCATGTCTGATTCCAGTAAGGATTACTGGAATACCATGAGAACCTGATAAGTACTTATGAAGTACGAGTTCTATGGTGATAAGGAAGAGTTCGATGTAAAGAGTTATGTTGATGCGAACTTTCAAAAGGATAGAAAATTAATCGCAATATATATAGAATATATGAAAGTTAAAGTTTGTTGATAATTGGAAGTGTTCCAATAAAACTACTCAAAAGGAAATGTCAAGTATCTATGAGTTAGAGAACATCAGTGGATACTATATGGGTCTGGAAGTTCATGAGATGAACTTATGGATATTCCGCTCATTGATGACAAGTATGGAATCCTTGATCATGCAATTTGGCTAAAGGTTAGCAAAGGAATACTAGATCGCATATTACGACAACACCATCTCATACGTGTGACGTACTACGAAGAGATGTGAGACATGCAATTTTTACTGACTTTGGCAAGATGTTGCCATTGCTCACTATGTTGGCCCTAGAGCACAGAAACATGTGGGACATGTTTGAAGTACACTATGAATATGATTCAAGGGTGATTGGCTCACAGTGCAAGTGGGAGTCTGTTGGTATGTATGCCCTGAGAGCCAATCATGGGATGATAGGTGGGATACATTAAGATTGATTTGATAAACATCAAAGGCAAGCTTCCAATTCTTTCTGGTTCAGTCATATGAGATAGTGATAGAACAGATTTATTGTCTAGAGAATGACATTACTCAATGATGTATGCTTTCAGGTTAAGGACATGAACAATAAGATCATACGGATATTAAGAGTTTGTACATTCTTGTTATTTCCCTAGTCGGATGTCATTGTGGAAGGTAGATAGACAGCAATGACACACAAGACTAGATTGTGGTGTTGGTTGATGACATAATCTCATTACTCATGATATAGAGATATCAAACCAAACACATAGGTACTTGTTAGAGAACAAGTGTACCAGACAGACCCACCGTGAGTTTGACACATGGAACCATGAGATGGTAGTCACAGTCAGTACTCATAGTGATGGTGGTGAGTGTGATTCTTTGATCTGAAATCACTACACTCAACACATGTCGTTGGGAGCACTTTTACATCATCAAACGCAGTCCTGAAAAATGGGTTGTTATACAGGTGATGACTGGGTGGCTTTGACACATGGGGCTTTTGAAGGGTGAGTGATAGATATGGGATTTTTCCCTCCTAAGGGAATTTGATATCCAAGGCCACTTGATGAGTAGGATTGATATAGGCATGCGCACACATGTATGAATCAGTATGTGATATTGATGTCATACATATCTCGTTCAATCTACTCTGAGATCAAGAAAGTGAATGAACGTTGACAGGATGACTATTCCATGCCTCGAGTTCATTCGGGATATCAGTGACAAAGGAATTATACATTCACTGTAACACCATTCACGGATTGTAGGATTGAAAGTTGTTCTCCAACTTTCTACTTTCACTTGGGTAGCACTGGTGTGTGACTAGGCACCGCTCTTTTCTTGTGAAGTCATAAATGTTATGGACTTTCACTGCCAACGTGAAATGGACCTGCAGGGTCACACACATAGGATTTAACCTAGAAGAGGAGTTCTGTCCACAAGAAATGTTTAGATTGATTAATAAAGGAGTTTAGTAGTTCAATTAAACACTCAATTAATTGATAGCTCAATATCATAATGTTCAAGGTGTTGGACACATTGATTGGAGTATCGAATTGATTGAAATCGCAATTGACTGATTTTTCACAACCTACACTCCCAACCGATCGGTTCATGTGATGAACTAGTCGGCTGAGGTTGCTGAACCGGTCGGCTCAAGTGTTGAACCAATCGGCTCAAGTCCAGGGTGAACCGATTGCTTTAAGTATTGAAACGATCGATTCAACTGGTGCAACCGAGCAACTTGGGAAAGTAGGATAGGTGAGAATTTTCCTTTCGTTTCAATTCCCAATTTGATTGGGAAATAGGATTCATATTCAATACCAATTAGAAACAAAAGAAGGAAAGTCAATCAGGAACCTACCAGGACCACCAACCGACCGGTTCACTTGTGAACCGACCGGTTGAAGTGTCCCAACCGATCGGTTCACTTGTGAACCGATCGGTTCAGGTTGCGAGTTGGTTGCTTTTGTGGAAAATCTCAAACCCTTCTACTCCTGCTTTTAGTCCCGCATTGCCGGGATAGAGAACCCTGTCCCATGACCCTCCTATCTATATAGGGGTATTGGGGGCTTCTCAACGAACAACTCAGTGCAACCAGTTGCTCTACAAAGTTGTTGTTATCTGGTTTTGGTAACCAAGAGAGCCCGAGCAAGTGCTACCCGCAAAGGGAGGTGCAGCAAGGGAAAGACAACTGCAGTTGCAACTGGAGGCAGGAGAGTGTGTTGGCGACTAGTACATCAACAGGAGGGTGCCACTCCTTCCACTTCCTTGTGGGACAAGGAGTGTGGAGTTCCAGGTGGTCCGTGTGGACTACTTCAGAGGGGGGAGGTTTATGCCGCTCAGGAGGACAACTGTCATCTGACAATCCCGTACGATCAGGAGTCATCAATCCTGGTGCGACCAGTAGCTGTATAGACACCGTTGAAGATCAGATTTGAAGACCGTGCAAGGCGCGAGGTATTGTCGCCGAGCAAGCCTCGGGACAAGGTATGATTCCACAAACCATCCTTTCCTATTATATAGACGTTGAAGCGTTTCCTTGTTCCGGGTTTGGGGGAGAAAATTTTTGTTTCCGCTGCGATCTCTGCCTCCCCTAAAACCCAACGCAAGCTTCCACAGAGCCAGAAGTTCCGCGGTATAAACCTAAGGTACCATATCCAGGAAGACTGAGAGAGACTAAAATGGACACTAGGTTCCAAAAATTCAAGGAGACGATGAAGAAACTTTATATTGATATCCCGCTCCTCGATGCTCTCTGTGAAGTACCAGCTTGGGCTAAATACCAGAAAACTTTGCTATGCAGGAAATACATTACTAAAGAACAAGAGACAATCCCCAAAAAGGGGGGAACCACTGTCGTGTTAAATGATAAAAATGAGCTAGTGCCCACAAGGATTGTCACAGGGTGGAGAATGTGTATCGACTACAGGAAACTAAAAAAAGAAACACGAAAAGATCACTACCCTCTACCCTTTCTTGAAGAAGTCCTCGAATGCCTAGCCCATCAAAATATTTTCTATTATCTCGATGGTTATTCCGGATTCTATCAAATCTCTATACATCTGGAAGACCAAGAAAAAACAACGTTTACTTGCCCCTTCGGGACATACGCTTTCAGAAGAATGCCTTTCGGGTTGTGCAATGCGCCTGCCACCTTCCAAAGGTGCATGTCTACTATTTTTACAGGGCTAACGGAGTCCATAATGTAAGTATTTATGGATGATTTTTTAGTTTACGGAGATTCCTTTGACAATTGTCTACTCAACCTTGGAAAATTCTTACAAAGTTGCGAGGAAATGAACCTCATCTTAAATTGGGAAAAATGCAATTTTATGGTAACTGAAGGTGTCTTCATCGGACATAGAGTGAGTGACAAATGGATTGATGTAGACAAGGAAAAAATTGATGTCATCACGAAATTGTCACCGCCAAAAGACGTAAAAGGAGTACGAGCATTCTTGGGTCATGCTGGGTTTGATCGAAGAGTCATTAAAGATTTCTCGAAAGTAGCCAAACCCATGACCCAATTATTGACCAAGAACGCCGAGTTCAATTTCGACCAAGAATGCCTACAAAGCATCATAACTTTAAAGAATGCTCTAGTCTCTGCACCCATCCTAAGAGCACCCGGCTGGTCGCAACCATTCGAAATAATGTATGATGGCAGTGATTATGCTATAGGGGTGGTGTTATGACAAGAATTGACAAAAAGCCTTATGTAATATACTATGCGTCTAAGACTCTCGATGAAGTGTAAAAGAACTGCATGACTATAGAAAAGGAGTTCTTAGCTATCATCTACGCATTCGAGAAATTACACTCCTACCTAATTGGATCAAAGGTCATTGTCTACACTGACCACTTTGCCATACAATATCTAATCCAGAAGCAAGACGCAAAACCCAGACTTATCCGCTGGGTGTTAATGCTTCAGGAATTTGACTTAGAAATCAAAGACAAAATTGGAGTGGAAAACATGGTCACTGGACGCATTGAAGTCGAGGATGACGATAAAGTACTAATCCGAGACTCCCTCCCTGATGACCAGCTAATGAAAATTACCACCGGATTCCCCTAGTATGCCGACATAGTGAATTATCTGGCTACAGGGATCATCCACCCTTCCGCCTCTCACCACGACAAAAAGAAATTTCTACATGATGTTAAGCATTACTACTGGGATGAACCTTATCTCTTTCACCTATGCACAGACAGACTTTTCCATCATTGCCTACCTGAAGAAGAGATTACTCTTATCTTAGAACATTGCCATTCCAGCCCCACTGGGGGCACATGAGCTCAAAGAAGACCTTTATGAAAGTTTTGCAATCAAGTTTCTTTTGGCCAACAATTGCAAGAGATTCCCATGATTTCGTAAAATCATGTAATGAATGTCAACATTCTGGTGGTATAACAAAAAGGAATGAAATGCCCCTCACTATGTGGCAAGAGATCGAACTTTTCGATGTGTGGGGGATAGACTACATGGGTACCTTTCCCTCTTCATATGGATTTTCCTACATATTGGTTGCAGTGGATTATGTCTTGAAATGGGTAGAACTTATACCCACAGTTTCCAACGATTCCAAACCAGTGATTAAGATGTTTAAAGATATCATTTTCCCCAGATTCGGAGTCCCCGGAACTGTCATATCCGACGGAGGGACCCATTTTCTGGAACGAAGTTGTGAAGCCCTCTTGAAGAAATACGGAGTCAACCATAAAGTTGCCATGCCTTACCATCCACAAACTAGTGGTCAGATTGAGTTTTGAATAGACAACTGAAGGCAATCCTAGAGAAAACCGTCAATAGACACCGTCCCGACTGGTCCACCAAGCTTCCTGACACCCTTTGGGCTTACCGAACAACTTATAAAACACCAATTGGAACAACCTCGTTCCGTTTGGTATACGGTAAATCATGCCATCTTCCATTAGAATTGGAACATAAGGCTTGGTGGGCTATTAAACCACTCAACTTTGATTTTAAAAGCGCTGGAGAAAACAGACAACTGCAGTTGCAGGAACTAGAGGAGCTCAGAATGACTGCATACCAAAGTGCCAGGATTTAGAAAGAACAAACCAAGATGTGGCACGATGGCCAACTAAAAAGAAAAGACATCGCCATTGGAGACAAAGTTCTTCTTTTCAACTCCAGACTCAAAATTTTCCCTGGGAAACTTTGTACAAAGTGGTTCGGGCCTTTTACTATCAAACACATATACCCGACTGGAGCCATCATAATCGTCGATGACAATAGAGGAGAAAGGACCGTCAATGGCCATAGATTGTAAAAATACTATACTCCAGTAGACAAAATTCCAAGACTGACTATTGAGATCAGAGCCCCCAAGTATCACCATAACAAAATCAAAACTTGGTCGAGCCAGCGACGTAAAACCCAAGAGCTACTTGGGAGGCAACCCAAGATCTGTTTATCACCATTTATCTTTATCATATTTAATCTTAAAATATAAAAATTCACATAAACAACTAAAACAAACATAAAAATATAAAAATTAAAAAACTGAAACCGTCCCAAACGGTTTCAGGACCGTTTAGCTCCAAACGGTTTCATAATTGTTTGTCTCCAAACGATTTCAAGACCGTTTGAGACGGTTTCAATTTTGATGGAGCTTCTACTCACGTGGAATTGCGTGCACCACTAAAAATCCTAAAGATGGTAAATCTTTAGGTTTAGCCTTGCTTATACTAGATTGAAAACTCCACCCACTTAAGCTAGGATACGTGGAAGTCTTATCATAGTATAGTTAAGGGTTGAATCCACGGGACAATGGTCTTGTTGGGAGCAACACGATGGAAAACAAGAGAATTTCACTTAACCTCTTAACAGTTGGTATCTAGATCGAAAAGTTGTTTTGGTTGTTTTAAAC
This sequence comes from Alisma plantago-aquatica, assembly GCA_963693085.1. Taxonomy (NCBI): domain Eukaryota; kingdom Viridiplantae; phylum Streptophyta; class Magnoliopsida; order Alismatales; family Alismataceae; genus Alisma; species Alisma plantago-aquatica. The sequence continues at coordinate 712,106,123 of OY856410.1, forward strand.
TAAGTGCAAGTAAAACAAAGCAGGAAATTAAATTTTAGGTTGTAAACAATTATAAGGAGCCACTAGGATGTGATCGGCTTTCACCACCACTACACATGGATCAAAAGATGCAACATAAAACATAACCTGCAATAAGAGTCTAAACAGTTAATATATTTGTAGATTTAGTTTCCTTTTGGAGAACTAACTATGAGAAGTGTGGGAATGTTACAATGCCAGTCATCCTCCAATGAATGGTCACCTACTTTACATCATTCCCTTCGCAAAGTGTTTTCCTCGACTTATACAGGTTGTACTTTCATACGTCAACTGATTCCATTTCATCGTATGAAAGTACAACAATGGAAGTGAGTTTACTCCACTCTTTGAAAAACACTCCTACATACCGAAAAAGATGCATGGTGGATACATGCATCAAGAACCAACATTCAATCCAGATTCGAATCTAATAGTAAAAATGTAGACAATTCATACTAAAAGATAAAAGATAACACGAGTTGGTGATCAAGCAACAAGCAATCATTAGACGATTGATGTTGAACTGAAAAGGAAGTATATCTCTATTGCAAACTATGGATTACATTGCATGAAATGAAAACATGGGTAGAGGAGTTACTCCCCGCATCCTAGTGAATGAGACTACTCGCTCATAGCTAGGACAAAGAAGGAGGCCAGAAGAGAGAGAGAGAACGTCATCCCCACAAAGGAGAGAGGAAAGTCAACCCATTGGAAGGAGAGAGAATGACGATCTTCACACTTCACAGGTTGCTCGATGATGAGGTCTCCTCTTCCCACCTTCTTTGGTGAAGAGAGAGAAAGAAGCTTTAGGATGGAGTGTGGATCTCAGACCAACAACCTTTGGGCAGAGGATGGAGGATGGAATAGTTTTGGAGCAGTAGAGGCAGCCTCTGGACGTTTGAGACCTTTTTATTTTGGGAGGACCCTTCGGGTCTTATTTATAGGCTTTAAGTGAAGTCCAAACAGTTTGGGCAATTTTACTTCGAAACCGTTTGGACCCTAAAACTATTTGGACCTCTGAAACCGTTTGACTCCATGCGGTCTCAGGGCGGGTTGGCTTCATGTGGTCTTGAGACCGTGTGACTCCATGCGGTCTCGGGCCGGTTGGCTTCATGCGGTCTTCAGACTGTGCGGCTCCATGCGGTCTCAGGACCGGTTGGCTGCATGCAGTCTTGAGACCGTGTGATTCCATACGGTCTTGAGACCATGTGACTCCATGTGGTCTCGAGACCGGTTGTCTTCATGCGGTCTTGAGACCGTGTGACTCCATGCGGTCTCGGGACCGGTTGGCTTCATGCGGTCTTGAGACTGTGTGACTTCATGCAGTCTCAGGACCGGTGAAGCTTTTGTGATTTTTCTGTGTCTTTTTCTGTAAGTACAAAGGAGAAAAGTTAATCTAATAGTATATTTGCAATAAGAAAGAAAAGTGAAGGATCATGTCTAATTTATATGAGAAAGAGAGTGGAAAACTGAGGAAAATTACTAAGATAGCATCACAAAATTGGAGGTTATCAGCATGGTTGGGGACACGATGTCCCCAAGAGTTGGAGGAAATAATGACTAAAGAGGAGAAAGAAAGGACTAGAAGACCTTCAAGTTCTAACTGGTGGGGTTCCAACCACATTAGGTGATCCTTTGTTTACTTTCATGATTAATTTTTCCATGTTTAGAAATTGATAAAATCTTAGACTTTATAAACAAGTCATTCATAATTTTCCTTCAAAGATCAATGTATGAATCATAATTGTGATTTATTTTATTTATTTGCAATGATTACCTTATTGTGACAACCCCCTTCAAGGCGAATTCTTTGACTCATTTATGTTATATATTCAAAAGGTGGAATATCATAAAACTATAGTATCATCAAAGGATAGACTTGGAAGCATCTAATGTGAGATGAAATTTATTATTTAGGTCTATCAAAATCATTAATTTGAGTTATTCTTTGTCCTAGACAGAATGTGATTACATAAGACATTGAGAGATTCAAATTACCAAATGATTGACATAAGTCCTTGAAAGAGAGTAAATGTCATGTTCTAGTGCTAAAAAATCATTTAAGTTTTAGAGCAATAATGTCCAAAAATGTTGCAAAAACACTTAGGGAGTTGACATCATGTTTCTATAAACTTTGATGAAGTTATTAATGTAAATAGTATACACAAACAATATATATGAATTCATAATTATATGTAATCTTTAAATGATATTCCTATCCTACATTGTTTCATACAAGTGTTCACTTGGACATACATTTGGAGATGGGTGCCTATTTTACATGGATGCTTCATGTGGAAAGATTTTTGTTTAGCTTTAAGAGCTACATACGATATAGGCATAAACTGTATTGATATATCATTATGTCTTATCTGATGAATGAAGATGTGATTTTTGTGTTGAAATCATGAGTAATATAACCCCAATTTGGATAATGATAAAGTATGTGTACATGAATGAATTTTATATACTGGAGTATTGAGATTAATTTTAAAGAGGTGTCAATTAAAGCATACTATATTTTATTATTTAATACAAATGAAACTCAATCGTATCTTGGGTCAAATGTAATATCCATCTATTTAATGTCCTTATCATGAAAAAAAATGTCTAAAATTGTTGACATGCCAAATGCATGAAAATTTTGTGCAAGTCCAATAACTTAGTTGGAGTGAGGAAAACTTCAATGGAATTACATAAGAACGTTCTCATGGTTTAAGAAATATGTAAGTTATATAACACATTGTAAATAATGAGAATATATTTTCTTTATGCTCTCATGATGTATTTGAAGATGGAAATTGTGCATTTTGTTGAGCTGAAGTTGGGTTAATTTCATATAAAGGGCATCTCATAAATAGATATGAACTTTAGGCCAAATTAAGAAAAAAATATGAGTCACAAAAATTTGTGTATAAGTGAGCATGGGATATAGCGGAAGCATATGTTATGATTTGTAGATAAAAAAGTAGAGGTTCCATATTTTAATGATATTATGCCATATATAAGAATGTATATGGAATGTAGAAGATATATGTTCTAGATGGATGAATCACTTCATAGAGTTTTATGATATACAAAGAGTCCATGCATTGTGACATTCCTTTTTAACTATTCACACACTAGGTTTATCGTTCTCGAGACAATGTCCAAATAAGCACAGTACATTAAGGATCAAACTTTAAATTTATCACCTAAAATCTTGGAACACCCATAAAGATTTATTGATCAAAGTATAGAAGCAATGTAAAAGGATGTAGGGACATTTATCCAGATAAGATTCAATTCTTATTTCGATTAGAAAAATAGGTGATAGATATACATATAAACTAAAGAAGTTAATAAAAAAATTCTATCAAATATTATTAAATGTAAGAAGGAGTTTCAAGGTATGAACTGACAAATTAAGTTGTTTATGAGCCTTTTTCTCAAGAATAGACAACCCTGAAACACCCTATGTATGTGTCATGGTATCTACTCCTATGGTGTCATCCCACATGCTCTCACATAATGTGACTAAAACCTTATCAATCGACCAACATCCCTCTTGAGGATATGGATGAACACTCCATATTATCTCATATTAGCCATTGAATCCAACATAGTGATGGGAATTAGGAGTAGCGTCATCCAGTTAGGATTCCACCTAGATGCTCAAATTAGTTCAACTATGCTTAGATCTGAGCAGAGACTCACATAGAATTGAGTTGAATTGGTTATGCCATGAACATCAACTTACTTATTTTATTCTCCCAAAATCAAGAGTTTTATAAGAAACATGAGAATATGGATTTTTTGATGTGATAACATATCTCAGGAACCCTTTAGTGTAAACAATGAAAGGCAAGTGATTATTAGGACTGAGACACAATGATATATGTGGTCCTTTTAACACAAATGCTTCTAGAGGTAGTTAGCAATGCCTCATCACATTTATTAATTCAATAGATTTGGCTATTTCCACAATTCAAAATCCATCAAAAAATTCAAGGAATGCATAAATAGAGTGCAAGATCAATTTATTAAGATAACTAACACATTTTGATTATATTAGCGAGACAAATACTTAAGCCAAGATTTTGAGGCCTTTCTGAGAGACTATGGTATTGTGTTATAATGGAATCAACCTAGAATACAATAACATGATGGTGTATTAGAATGAAGGGATCATACCCTATTGGACATGGTACAATCTATGTTGGGGCTTTTTTGTTCTTCCAACTTCCTTTTGGGTATATTCTCTAGAAATCATAGAATTTACACTTACCTGTGTAAGTTCGAAATCGGTTTAGAAGACATCCGATGAGTTTTATAATGGAAAATGTCCCAACAAGTCTTTTATGAAGATTTGTGGATGTGAATCTTATGTTAAGAATCAATTCTATAAAAATCTTGGATCCAAATCTTGTAAATTTCAATTTTTTGGATATCCTAAGGAAACAAAAGGATATTACTTCTATGTTCCATTAGTACATTAAGTGTTTATTACCAAAGTAGTTGTATTCCTAAAGAGGAACGTATTTCCATAGGAACCAGTTAGAGGAAAATTGAAATCAAATAATTTTAGTCCAAAAATATAACATTAAACATATGGAGGTTGATAAGGAACACGAGGAATCAGAAACTTTTGTGAACCTTCAAGTTCCTCATGCAACTAGGAACCTTAAAGATCTAGTAGCATGTCTTGAGCCGCATATATATATATATATATATATATATATATATATATATATATATATATATATATATATATATATATATATATATATATATACATATATATAGATATATATATACATATATATACATATATATACATATATATATATATGAATTTCTAAAGACTCAACATGATGACGTGTTGGTCATTGATGATGACGAACTAAAAACCTAAAAGTGAGGTTGTGGAGGGACCAAACTTTGATAAATGGCTTGAGGTCATGAGATATGAGATGGGTTCCATATATATCAAGAATGTATGGACCTTGGAGGATACACATGAATGGGTAAAACCAATAGGTTGAAAATGCATCTTCAAGAAGAAGACTGGCATGGATGGTAATGTATAAATCTAAAAAGCCTGATTGGTTGTAAAAGGTTTTAAATAAGTTCATGGCGTTGACTATGCTTTAACTTTTCACCAATTTCCACATTCATCATGATCATGCTTACCGTTGTATCTTAATATGATCATTAAATCTACAAAATGGATGTTAAAACCATATTTATTAATGGGAATCACCTAGAGAATGTGTACATGATAAAACCTAAAGATTTGATCTCTCCAATTGAAGTAGAAAAGTGTGTAATTTACAAAGGTCAATATGTGAATGAAGCAAGTGTTGGTAAGTATGCCCTAAGAGCCAATGATATGATGATTTGGGTTGGGATACATTATGATTGATTTGATAAATATCAAAAGCAAGATTCCAATTTATTTTTGTTCAATCAGTTATGAGATAATGATAGAACAAAAGCAATGCCTAGAGAATGATAGTACTCAATAACGTATAACTTCAGGTTGAGGACCTGAAGAATGAGATCATATGGATGCTAAGAGTTTGTACATTCTTGTTTTGTCTTTAGTCAGATGTCATTGTGGAAGGTTGATAGACAATAATGACGCAACAAGACTACAATATGTGTTGGTTGATGACAAAGTCTCATTAGTCATGATATGGGATATCAAACCAAGCACATAGATACATGTTAGAGAACAGTGTATCAGACAGACCCACCTTTGTTGGCTAAATGGACATAATCAAAATCCCTTTGTTTTGAAAATGACAAACATTTCATTCTTTTGGATCTAACGTGCTACTTGAGTGTTGCAGGAACAAGGTGGATGACAAACTTTTGAAAGATCTATATGCTCAAAATGCTTTAATTTCATGATTGTAATCAAATGTAAACACAGGTACAATTATATAATGTACAAGTACTTGGATATCATTTAAATCAAGTGTTTAGATCTTCCCTAGCCACTCACAACACTTAGATAGGTCATCCCCTATAATAGTGTCACAACTGCACACTCATACACACACTTAGTATTCATCTAGAACCACCAAAACAGAGACATTCTCATTCGAATTCTTTGTCGACCGAGACACACTCAGTCGAACATCTTATCGACTGAGAGTCTCCCGGGTTAATCCTTCTAAAAGGTTCAATATCTGTTAGACCTAGAAAATAAGGTGGTTGGCAGTTGGAATCGAACATTTTATACACTTTCTCCAGACCGTCCCTTGGTCGACGAACTCCTCGACCGACTGACTCTCAATCGACAAACTTTTCGACCGAGAAGAACTCTGTCTGCACTTTTCAGAATTAATAAACTAGTTGTTGCTAAAGCAAATAGTGGATACCTAACATCTAGTTGAGTACTTAGAACCACCTAGAAAGTATCTAGAACGTCCTTAAGCATTCATAGGTCATTCCTATAAATAGGACATACCTTAGGACACCCAAAACACACTTTGGCAATCCTTGAGCATACATACTTGCAATTGGCAATCCTTTCTTGTGAGCAATTAAGCAACTTCTACACTTGCTAATCTTTCCCATTGCTACAAGCTTTTGTCCTCTAGGCTAGAATCTCATTTCCACCATACTTACAGTTTCACACACATTGGTTAGGAGATCAAAATGCTTGATATAGGTAATCAAGCCTTGTGCTACAACGGTAATTGTAATTTCCATTTTCCCTTCTTGTTCCATTTAATTACTTGTACTCTCCTTGCTACTCCTAGGGTTGGAGGTTGCGGATTGGAGAGGATGCTATCTTCTCAGGTGGAGAAGGAGGACTTTGGACTACTTCTAGAAGGTGTCAATGGGAAGCTACTTCAAGGAGGAAGGATACTTCAAGGGGGAGCTTGAAGTTACTTCCAGTGAAGGCTGCTTCATAGTTGGTGAGACGACTTCAGGGTGAAGGTTATCCAAAGGGTGAGGAAGGTATTTGTAATTTTGTGTAACATCCTAAAAAGGTAATAAAATTCAAATACTTTCAAATCCCAATTGGAAACAATTAGGTAATGGACGGACTCCCTTAGTTTTTGCTAAGGGTGGAACCACTCTAAACACCTTGCCTCTTTCTTCTTATCTCAATTGTGGTTGCTTGAGTTGAATTATTGTTAAAATATTTATAAAATCCTATTCACCCCCCTCTAGTGGTTTTTCAATTGGTATCAGAGAAGGCTTCAAGGAACTCTAACAACGTCTTGAAGAATGGGTGATGGGGTACTCAACAACCTCAACTTGGAAGGGACACTCATGGCTAGACCTCCACCTTTTGATGGAATTAACTACACCAACTAGAAGAGGAGAATGTAGTTTTACTTCCACGAAATTAGCTGGGATCTCTATAGGATGGTGTCAAATCCATATGACTTTCCTCAAACAGAGTATGCAACTTGGGATGCTAATACGGTAAGATCATCCCAAATGAATGCAAAAGTTGTAAGTATACTCTATTGTTCAATTTCCGTTGGTGAATTCAATAAAATATCAAATTATCAAACAACATATGAAATATGTCATAGACTCTCTATTACATATGAAGGAACTATTCAAGTTAAAAATTCCAAAATTGGCATGCTTAAACAAAAATTTGAACAGTTCCGTATGGAACCATATGAGTCGATTAGTGAAATGTATGCAAAGTTTTCTTCTATTTTTAATGGGTCAAATGCATTAGGTAAAGCCATTAGTTAAGAGGATCAAGTATTAAAGATTCTTAGGTGTTTGCCTAGAAAGTACAAACCAAAGGTGACGGCAATTGAAGAAGCCAATGACCTCACCCGGCTAAGGATGGAACAACTCATTGGCAACTTAGAAGCACATGAGGCAACCTTGGAGGAGGAAGAAAGATGAGAGAGTGAACTTCAACAAGGGAGAAAGAAGGACATTGCATTCAAAGCATCAACCAAGATTAGTCATGACACAAGTGAAGATGATGGTGAAGAAGAAACTCTCATTGTAAATGGTAAGCAGTATAAAAGTTTTAAAAGTAACAAAACTTCTAGTGTTTCTTATTCCAGGTGCTTTGAATTTGGCCAAAAGGGACATTTAAAAAGTTATTTTCTAAAACTTAATAAGGAGAAGAAATCATCTCACAAGAAGAAAGAAAGAGCATATAAAGCTGCATGGGATGATTCAAGTGATGATAGTGAAGATGGAGAAAAAGAAGTAGAGTGCCTTATTGCTACAACAAATGAAGAAGAAGATAAGGTAAGCCTTTTTTATTTACCAAAAGAAGATATAATTACTAGTCTTCAAGATACACATGAGAAATATGTTGATTGCAAAAATAAACTAAAGAAAGCTACTAAAACTAATGAGTACTTGTATGCTAATTTAATTAATATTTCTTTTGATAAGGACAATATTGTTTCTAAAAATCTTACCTTGAAATCATCTTTAAATGGTTGCAATATGAAGGTTCTTACTTTAGAAATAAATCAAGATTTTCTTTAGTTTCTTTTTTCAATTTGAAGGATCTTACTTTAGAAATAAATCAATATGAAGGTTCTTACTTTAGAAATAAATCAAGATCTTTCTCAAGAAAAGGTTGATTTGCTTGCAAAACTGCATAATTTTCAAACTCAACCTATCCTATGTAATCATCTAGATTATGATGCTATTGTTAAGGAAAAAGATGCTTTATCATCTAATCTAGATCAAGCAAAGTTAGATATCAAAAAGAAAATGGATGAGATTACCAAGTTACAAAGAGAAATTAGTAGCTTACGAAAAATTGATGTTCTTGATAAAATTCTGAATAATTCTTCTAGTTATAATGGAAGGAGAGGTTTAGGATATGCTTCAAAAGGGAAATCATATAAACCTAAACCTAGAATAACACAAGCACCCAAGGCCAAGATTATGTATGTACCCAAGAATGATTCAACTCCTCGAAAGAGAAATGAGATTGACTTTATTAGTTGTCACTATTGCTTATGTCTTGGACACTACTCTTTTTCATGCCCATACAAGAAAAGGATTGTTGATCTAGTTTGGGTTCCTAAAACTTAGAGATTTGAATTTGATTAGTTGAGATTTGACCTAAAACGTTTTTTTGATATTCAAATGTCTTATCTCAACAAAACTAAGCTTCAATATTTATATTCTTGCAAAATTGTATTACCTTTTGCTTCCAAATAATTACTGAAAAACAATACAAAAACATACTCGGTCCATAAAATGTTCGACCGATACACTGTCGGTCTAGAATTAGTTGACCGAGTAGGTTACTGTTTTTAAGCTTGCAAAAATCTGATAAAACTTGTATAAACAACAGAATACTCGGTCAAGAAAATCTTCGACTGAGATAAATTTGATCGAAGAAAAGTTTGACCGAATCAAGTTCTACTGAACCTGTTTAATTGATCCAGTTTCCTATCAATTTGCTATTAATTATTGATTTAATCTACAAATCAAGAATGAATCTTGGAGACAATTCTTTAAACATATTGATAAACTTGCATCATGACTTATTAAATATATTGTGATTATAACATTCTTATTAAGCTTGTTACAAAACATGTTGATTAAAAACATGTATACTTTTTGCAAACTGAAATTGGACATGCCTTCTTGCAAAATGAATCAATACAGATATAGCATAGATTGCAAGTTCATTGTTATAATCTCCTACATGGTTTGTCTTAAAACTAAAAATTCGGAACCATGTTGATTTAATCAAGGAAATTACTGTTTTATAATAATCCACATGGTTTGTACTAAGTATTCCTTGGTTTATCTATATAGAAATCATGTGTCTTGAAATTTGCCTTTAAATGATCATGATGATTATAATAATGACTATGCCTTTACTATTTTACCGTGATCATTGTGTTTCATCTTTTACTTGGTTCACTTAAAATTATCTTTGATATAAACCATGAATGGATATTGTTTCCAAAATGATCATAGTGATTCAATTCATCACACATAAAGATGATATTATCATTGAAACTCTATGGCACAAATGGATCTTGACATATTAGTTAAATGATTATCTTATGCGTAGCTTATGGAAAATCAAATATTCAATTAAGTAGATCATTGAAAATGTTTAAATGGGAAATCTGTAGAAATTGCCTCTTGGTTGAAATCAAGTTTTACCAAGGGGCGCCCAGGTCGAAGTCAAGGTCGACCTAAAATAAGCTTGACAAAATGCTTAATTGTTAATCATTTCCTTGCACTCAATCTTAGTATATTGAAAATAATATTTTACTGCATAGCTATCATAGAAGGTTAACTTATTATAATCTAATGCTTATTGTGACCTTAGAATCCTTAAATTATCTTGATTATAAGATTAAGCGGGAGCTCACAAAAACTACCTTGACTATAAGATTAAGAAGGAGCACAAAAAAAACTTTGTAAACATCATAAAGAAAATTTGAAACTAGTTATGACCTTAGTATCTTTAAAGTAATCTTAGAACCTACAATATTTATGAATATAATGGAGTTCTCTAAACAAATTAGGGCTTAACATCCCGTGCATTTGGTTAGAGATACATTCATTGATTCTACTATAAGCTTAAAATAATCTCATATCATTTCAGGGCTTAACATCCCTTGTAAATGGTTGGGAAACTATTAAATATACTCATGAGCTTAAAGGATTCTCATGTCATTTTCAGGGCTTAACATCCCTTGTAAAATGGATGAGAAATAAAAACACATATGCCATGAATCTAAAAGGATCTCATGTCATTTCAAGGATTAACATCCTTTGTAAATGATTGAGAAATAAATTGTGGCTAAATTTCACATAAGTGGTTTGCTTTGAGTATCAAATTATCAAATTAAGGGGGAGTAATAAAAGTCATACTTAATGATTATCTTGGTTATCTTTTTGAAATGACAAAGGGGGAGAAATAATATAAAATCAAATATATAAAATAAAGTGAGTTTCATGATCTCTCGGCCAGCACACACTTGCAAACAAGAGAATGGCTACAAAAGGTAAACTTCAGTTATGAAACTCATATGATTTATATTTCCTTATTTTATATTTTAGAAATGTTTGTCATCTTCAAAAAGGGGGAGATTGTTGGCTAAATGGACATCATCAAAATCCCTTTGTTTTGAAAATGACAAACATTTCATTCTTATGGATCTAACGTGCTACTTGAGTTTTGTAGGAATAAGGTCGATGACAAACCTTTGGAAGATCTATATGCTCAAAATGCTTTAATTTCATGATTGTAACCAAATGTAAAAAAACTTGTATGATTATATAATGTACAATACTTAAATATCATGTAAATCAAGCGTTTAGATCATCCCTAACCACTCACAATACTTAGATAGGTCATTCCCTATGATAGTGTCACAACTACACACTTATATACACACTTAGTATTCATCTAGAACCACCAAAATAGAGACATTCTCGGTCGAACTATTTGTCGACCGAGACACACTCGGTCGAACATCTTCTCGATCGAGAGTCTCCCGGGTTCATCCTTCTAAAAGGTTGTATAGCTGTTAGACCTAGCAGACAAGGTGGTTGGGAGTTGTAATCGAACATTATATACACTTGCTCCAGACCGTCCCTTGGTCGATGAAGTCCTCAACCGACTGACTCTCGGTCGACAAACTTCTCGACCGAGAAGAACTCTGTCTGCACTTTTCAGAATTAATAAACTAGACGTTGCTAAAGCAATTAGTGGATACTTAACGGCTAGTTGAGTGCTTAGAACCCCCTAGAATGTTTCTGGAACATCCTTAAGCATTCATAGGCCATTCCTATAAATAGGACATGCCTTGGGACACACAAAACACACTTGTGAAATCCTTGAGCATGCATACTTGCAATTTGCAATCCTTTCTTGTAAGCAATTGAGAAACTTCTACACTTGCTAATATTTCCCATTGCTACAAGCTCGTGTCCTATATGCTAGAATCTCCTTTCCACCATACTTACACTATCGCACACATTGGTTATAAGATTAAAACGCTTGATATAGGAAATCAAGCCTGGTGCTACAACGATAATTGTAATTTCCATTTTCTCTTCTTGTTCCTTTTTATTACTTATACTCTCCTTGGTACTCCTAGGGATGGAGGCTGCAGATTAGAGAGGGTGCTATCTTCTCAGGTGGAGAAGGATCTTCTCGGTGGAGAAGGAGGACTTTGGAATACTTCTAGAAGGTCTCAATGGGAAGCTACTTCAAGGAGGAAGGCTACTTCAAGGGGGAGCTTGAAGTTACTTCAAGTGAAGGATGCTTCATAGTTGGTTAGATGACTTCGGGGTGAAGGCTGTCCAAAGGGTAAGGAAGGTATTTGTAATTTTGTGTAACATCCTAAAAAGGTAATAAAATTCAAATACTTTCAACTCCCAATTGGAAACAATTGGGTAGTGGACTGACTCCCTTAGTTTTTGCTAACGGTGAAACCACTCTAAACACCTTGCCTCTTTTTTCTTATCTCAAATGTGGTTGCATGGGTTGAATTATTGTTAAAATATTTATTAAACCCTATTCACCCCCACCCCCCCTCTTGTTAGAACCCCATTTTTGGGTTCCTTTGGTGAGGAATGTAATTTCTCACATTAAAGATATTGGAACAAATAATGATATAATTTGTTTTGAATAAATGGATTTTGTTTACAATAGCCTTGATGATTGTGTTGTGGGTTTTATTGGCTATTGGGCCCAATAACAAGGAAATTCAATTAATAAATGAATAATTGAGTTTTTGAGAAAAGAGAGATGTGGAAACCTCTGGAATGTGAAAGAATGCAATCCAAGGATGGATTTCGTGCCTGTTGGGATTCCTTGGGTTCCAAGGAGTCTAAAGTTGCAAAGAAAAGGGAATAAGAAAAGAAAAGATTAATTAAGTATTTCTTTATTAAGAAATAAATTGAAAACAGTGATGAAATGTGGAAAATAAGTGAAAAGAGGGATAATTGAGTAATCATGGGTGTAATTTTGTATCCCAAGGATTCCTAATGTTGAAAGGAATACCAATGAGGAAAATAAAAGGAGAAATAAAGAGAAATCCACAAAAGGAAATATTTTAATAAGAAATAAAACAAGATAATGAAGAATAATGCATTTAGACGCATCTAGACGGATAATGAGTATCCAATAAAAAGGATTTAGAAATAATAGAGTTTCTTGGGATCCAAGGAGTCCCAATGAAGAAAGAAGAATGAGAAAATACCATTAATGTAAAATAGGAAAATAATATGATACATAATTAACGGATTTGTGGTATTGTAAAGAAGGAAGTATTTTCTACTTAATGGAAATATATATTCGTGGCCAACAGAGTAAAAGGTAGGAATAAAGAAAATAAGTGAGAGGATTTTCATAATTCTATTTATCTAATAAATAAGAAAAATCAAAGGGATTGTGAGGAGAGAGAAAGCTTGCTTCTCCTTGAAGGAACATGTTTCCTTTAAAAGAGTGGGACTCGGTTTATCTTGGAGCAATGTCTCTAGACGTGCGTACACTCCCCTTTATAAGGCATATGCCCTTAGGTCGAGTGAAGAACGATCCCACCTGTCTCTCTCTCTTCCTCATCTTCTTCTTGTTTCTTTGAGTTTGAAACCCTAACCAAGGACACATGGATCTACCCTAGTGACAACTAGTAGCTTTGGAGGGATCTCAATGGAAGAAAGAAGCGACCATGACAATCTGGAGTGGTTCGCCATCCTTCCTTGCCCGCCACTCTCATGCGAAACCTGCAGCACGACTGCCAGGCCGGCCGTGGATGGAAGGCCCAACCAGCGTTGACCAACCGCTCTGGCTGCGAGTTTAGGGCACCATCATGTGCGTGGGAACATGGAGGAGGGAGGCAGAGGCTAAGGGACCATCCCGGGCTCCCTGGAGTCTATGGTTGGAGGAGGAAAGCTCCCCCGAGCCGCTACAGGTCGGCGGCATCAGGGAAACTAGCGAGGAAGAAGGAGGTCTAGACGATTAGACAGTTCTACCCTCTGCGTTGTGCTAGGGCCGGTTGGTTATGTGGGGGAAATCGTGTCATTTCAAAATGTTCTTCAAACAACAAGCATCGTTGCATGGAGTCGAGCGACGTGGCGTGCTCCCATTGGCCCAAAGTAGGTGTTTTTTCTAATTTCATAACTAATGATTCATAGATCGTATTAGCACGCATAAAATATGAAAGTTTCTCAGAAAAACGAGGGGAATTAAATAAAAATATACTTGAATCCTGATTTCTCTTTCAATTCGAAAATTAATGGAGGATGTCAACTTTAATTCTTTAATGTTTAAAAAACCCTATTTTGAGATGAATAATATTTTTATAAGGGTTTAATGGATGATTAGTGTTGGTATTAACCTGTTAATGATGAAAGGGCACCTTAGGAACAAAAAGGATGAACTTTGCATGTAATTAGTTTAATTTCGAGTCTCATGCACATGAATAATACTTTAATGGGCCTTGAAACCCTAATGTCGGTAAATTTGACTCTTAATAGCTTTAATTATTCAAAGTGGTTAAGAAAGATAAGATATAATGATTCTAAGTTGTTTCGACCATTAAAGTTCCTAATTTGTGGATAAATAGCCTTAATATAGAAATTAGGGTTTTTGAATGAATCAAGGTAGAATTAATGATAAATAACGTTCATATGAGTATTAGAGCATAATGAACTACAAATTGATGATAAACGAGCATAATGACCTTATCATGGGTTAAAGAGGATAAAAATGGTAGTTTTAATGAAAAGAGGCTTAATGGACTTATTTAATGGTTGATTATGCCTTAAATCCAAAACCGAGGATTAGATGTGGAAATAATTAGGGTTTGTGATCAATTGCGTTAAATTAGGGTTTAAAATAATAAAAGATGAAGGGAAGCCCTAATTGCAATAGAAACCCTAAAAGTGAATTAGAAACCCTAGGAAGCAAGCTAGGTTTAATGGATCTTGATGACATGAATAAAAAAAAGGGAATTACGTGATTATTTCAGGATCTTGTTGAAAATGCCTGCTTGCTTGGATTCTTATTTGCATGGTTATTTATGTGCCAATCGTCTGATCAGGTATGTGGTTAATTATGAATAACCGCCTTAATTTCTTGAGGATTTTTCGGATAGTTAATCGCATTGAATGCAAATTATCAGTTTGGATGTTCATACTTGCAAACTATAAAGTCACTATGATTATCACATTAATAATAGAAGTATGGATTCTCGCACTTACATGCCTCCCTGATGGATGATGCCAAAGGTCAGGCCCAGATGTGTAGAGCAATGGACACCTTGAGTGGTGACCCAAGGCACCAAGCTCGGGAATGAGAAGGTGGCCTATGATATTGCATGACTAGTGGGCACCATGAGTGGTGAACTCCAGGCACCAAGCTCGGGATTGAGAAGGTGGCCTTAAGTCATTGGCAAAGGAAACCCTAAGGTGGGTATGCCAGGGTTAGGGAAAAAGCGGTGGAGAATGTCATACTAAAAAGTGTATATTGGCATGTTAATTAACTTGATTGTAATAATTAGATTGTTATCCTTATGTACAAACTTTTTGGTTGTTCCCACATACATGTATATTTCGATATACTGACCGACGTTTTGTTTGTCAGCCTTTTAGGAAAAACAATTGAAAGAACAAGTAGTAAAGTGACACATTGTGGAAATAAGAAATAAAGTGCAAGGAGGATTAGATAGAGTAATTCATGCTCTGGATAGATAGATTTCCAAAGTTTTCAAAGGTAAGTAAAGTTTTAATTTTATACCAAATTCTAGTTAGTTAGTAGAATTTCATAACTATTATTTATTATTTGTCGAACCTTTGTTCCTGTTAATTGAATAACAGCTCTTACCTTCGGGTCTCCCTTAATTGGGGGTTACCGGGAGGAGGGGTCATTACAATTGATATCAGAGCATAGGTTCCTCAATTAATCTTTAATAATTATTGAATTTTACAAATTATGTAGAACCCAAGGGAGTTATTAGAGGATTATCCAAAAGACAGAGGTGTCTAGAAAAGGATCACGACTGGGGGCTGGAAATATTTTCCTCCACACCACTAGTCAGAATACGAGGACTCCCCAATTGTGTGATTGCCTGGCCGATGTCTTAGGATATGACTTGAAGTAAGATACCTTTAGGACTCTCTCATCTTATTCATCCCTTCTCAACACAAATTCTGTTAAGGACCTTAAGGATTAGGGTTTCCTCTCTTCTCCCCAACCTCTTGAGGTAAGGTTAATAAGGTCTAGAGAATCCTCCATGGAATTAATGAAAAGTATGTAAATAAGATGTCATGGACATAAGCTTAATAGATTAAGCGCAAACTAAAGAATAGATACATGCTTAGGTCGTATGACACGAGTTGTCATTGCTCTCAGGAGAGACCTGAGGATAGACCTCCTTGGTTGGAGGATGAGTAGAGAGAGTTAGTGTTGGAGGTAGAGACCTCCATTAAAAGTAGAGACCTATCACATCCTCTGAGGATGAGGTTAACCCTAACCCTAAGTGAAGGTTAGAGTGGGAGATGACATGATGAGTTAGATGTTGACCCGAGTGTTTGGTTGGACATGCCTTTGGGATGCCATAAGAGGTTAGATGACCGAGTACCTTGGGCAACCCAACCCTAGGAAGGGTCGTTCATGTTTGAGCGAAGGATAGCTCCTTCATGGATGAGGTTAGAGAAGAACCTATAGAAAACTTTTGGGCTGTTGCAAGTAGGATATAGCCTACACCACAATGCGTCAGTAGTACTGGAAGTGGGATGAAACCCTGGACATGGAATCATGATGGATGTTTTATGAGATAAACATAAAGAGCTAAGGATAATCTTGAGCCAAACATAAGTTTGAGCATAGGCTTCACTCAAGTAGGGGCATGCGTATGAGCTTGATCCTTCATGAAGAAAGGACCTCTCATAGAGAGGTTGGTTGTAGGATTAGCTTTAGAGAGAGAGTGGACCTCGGGAAAGAAGGTTGGAAGCCTAAAACCCCAAAACTTGAGGAACATTGGGAGTTGAGGATGATACGACCTAAGTGGATATTAGTGGTTGCCATATGCTTGATCCCTAGAGGTTGATGATATCTTGGTTGCGTTTAGAGGAACCAAAACCTAGAGAGAGAATGATACTCCTAGTACCTATGGTATAAGTGATTACTTGGTGGATTAGATAAAGAGTGCTTTAGACCCTGAGGAGGTTTAAGAAACCAGTTGTGAGGCTTTATACCTAGTTGGTTGTCCTGGAAGAGGACTCAACTCCGAAGTGTTGCGAGTAGAAGGATCATGGAAGTACATGACATACCTTGAACATGCTTGAATCATGGTTAAGAGATTGAGCATACAGTCGGACACCCAAAGGTGAACCTTGGGTTCCTAGGCCTAAGAGGGGAAGCAGTTTACCCGATGCTCATGATGTGATTTGAGTCTCTATAGTTTCAAGCATGTCACTCCTCATGTGTAGAGGTGAAGGAAATCCCTTACGTTAAGGGTATGTTTGATGAACCCCTCACATCCAAGTTGATCTAATGTTGAGGATGAGAACAAGTGTGACCTAGCATGATTTAGTAGGTACGCTTGTGCCTTAGTAGTTGTTGGATTAAGCATGCTCATATGAATATAAACCCTAAGGATGCTTGCGACCTTTGTTATCAAGGTGTAGTTTCCTCCCATCCTGGGAGAGGGACCCTTTGGTAGGGAGTTTACCAGTTTGGTTGGTTTTGAGGTGACCTAAGGAGGTTTCATAGGATCTGGAGAAGCTAAGTTAAGAGTACATGGAATGAGGATGAACCTATAGGCCCATAGATAACCATCTCTATGTGCATGTGGATGTGTTACCATGGAGGTAACTAGTATGGGGCTTGAGCAAGGTAGGCAGGTTGCCATGATCCCTATGAAAGGATGAAAGTCAGCCCACAAATGCAGGAAGAGAGATGATGAATGCTTGGGAAGGTTCTAAGTTGGACATGTACTATAATAGAATTCTAAGTTTGTCCTAGGGTCAAGTTGGGATAAGACCGATGGAAGAAGGAGTTACCTAATTCCCTAGTTGCACATGACCATAGGGTCGGGAGGTAACAACTATCATTGTCTGAGGGCCATGGGTTAGGAGATTGATCACCTTCATGAACTCATGGGACCCAAAGGGCAGATGAATAGGGCACTCTCTGATGCATGAGGGAAGAGGGATGATCCCAAAAGTGTCGGCTCCCTATAGACCTGGAGGAGATGACCAAGGGTTGTGTGGTGACCCAAGTAGGTTCGAGACCAACTTTTCCATGGAAGTAACTTTGATATCGAGATGTTTGTGATGTAGAGACATAAGTTGCACGTTTCAACTTAGAATTGAAGGTGTACAGGCAATGTGGGATGTATCATCTCTACTCTTGGAACAAGAAGAACTTTGTGTTTGGACGACCGCCAAATGCTTATTTCCTCTTGTTATGGGAGGGAGAGATGGGACAATATGCATGCCATACACCAAGGATACAAGATGATGTGAGTTGGAACGTTGCTACAAGGTATGAGGATAGAGATGATAACATTCCATGGTGAAGTGAAAGATACATGGATGGTTTACAAACACTAGGAGGAGTAGTGTAGTCATCTTATGAGGATGTTTTATCAGGAGCTATGTGGAATTTGCAAGTTAACCAAGGTTGAGTTTGATCACCATGAGGATGATCTTAGAGTTTCTTGATGATGACAAACATAGAGTTTGAGATGAGATGATAAATGAAATATAGGGTGGTGTATGTCTTCAAAGATTACCTAATACCTAAGGATGAGAAGTGGTAATGAATGCTCTAGTTGAGATATAGCTGCCTAGTTTAGTTGGAAGCTAGAAGAAGTGAGGTTGCTAGGCTAACCTTAAGTTGAGGAAAAGAGATAAGTTTGGCTAACACCCAGATGTAACAATAGCAGTTAATCAAGTAAATGATTGTTTGGTTAGCCAGTCTAGTCTGTAATATAGTGAAACGATGGTTGTAGAACCTCAGATGTACTTCTTTGGAAAGGAAAGTGATGAAACCCTGATGAGAGTGGTTTAGGGTTTCTGAGGAATTGATCTTGAGGAATCATGACATACAAGAAATCATGATTTTAAGATCACTGTACATCGTAGTAAGTGATGGTAGTGCTTTGGATGCCTGATGTGTGTAGCATGTGGCCATGAAAGCCAGGAGGTGAAGGACGAACTCCAGTAACCCATTGCATGGATATAAAGTATAAAGAGTTCTCGAGAGGGAATGTGATTTCATCACTGTGGATGTTGTGAGTCTCCCCTGGACCAAGGAAGGTCGAGATCCAATATGGGTTATGGTAGATCACCTTACCTAGATGACATGAGAAAGGAAGAGTACTGTCACGAGACAGATTCGATTGAACTACTTAAGAGAGAAAGATTGTTCGACCATACCATGATGCGAGTTCAGAACTTCTTGGGTATGACCAAGGTTCACTTCCATAAGGTGGATGTAGATTCATGAAGAACTCAATAATAGTATAGTTTATCGCCCCGTACTAATGGACATATGATCCAAACTAGAGGGTCTGATGAGAGCATATGTGCTCATTCAGGGTGATACATAGAAACATTTCTTAAGATGTGATGTTAGCCACCATAACCTTTATCGGGATGCAAGAAGTCTTATAGAGAGGATGTGTTGGTCACCACTTCATTAAGATGATGTTGGTGAAGGAGGCCTCGCGAAGGTTAGAAAAGAACCACAGTGTGTGCAGATGAAATTGCTTTGATCGTGCAATGGATGAGAGAGAGAGCCCAGTGGTGACATGAGTCACGAGCGGATGCAAAGCAAACTGACATGCAGTTCACTATGGAAGAATATGTGATGTGAAAATCCGACCCCTCTAAGCTACAGCTGAGAAAGCTGAGTCCCTGATACATGGGTCCATTTGAGATGGATTGGTGGAGATGGTTGTGTTTAGCCTTGCCCCTCAGGATAACATGATGAATAATGTGTTCCATGAGTCCGATCTAGAGCACTATGTGAGGTATCCAAGCCATGTGTTGAGCCCTGAACCTATTCAACTTTTGAGAGGTTGAAATGTCTTGAGTCACCTATGAGGGTATGATATACCAAGGTAAGAAAGAACTCATATGGAAGAATGAAGGTTCTTGGGAAGCACCATGGAAAGGGTGATGCCACATGGGAGCCCTGATAGATGTATGAAAGGCTTATCCTGAACTGTTTGTTTGCTTGATAGAATTTTGAGGGCAAAATTCTTATAAGTGGGGAAGGATGTTACAACCCCAATTTTTGGGTTCCTTTGGTGAGGAATGTAACTTCTCACATTAAAGATATTGGAACAAATAATGATATAATTTGTTTTGAATAAATGGATTTTTTTTACAATAGCCTTGATGATTGTGTTTTGGGCTTTATTGGTTGTTGGGCCCAATAACAAGGAAATTCAATTAATAAATGAATAGTTGAGTTTTTGAGAACAGAGAGATGTGGAAACCTCTGGAAGGCAAGAGAATGCAATCCAAGGATGGATTTCGTGCCTCTTGGGATTCCTTTGAAAAACACTAGAGGGGGGGGTGAATAGAGTTTGAAAACAATTTTAACAGTTATTTCATTCAAACAACCACAATTGAAAATGGAAGAAGGAGACAAGTGTTTAGAGTGGTTCCAACCTTAGCAATTACTAAGGTTGTCAGTCCACTACCCGGTTGCTTACCCAACCGAGATTTTGAAAGTAGTAATTTTATTACCTTCACAAGGATTTACACAAAATACAATACTTTCTTACACCCCTTGAACAGCCTTCACTTGAAGTAGATGCACCAACCCGAGGTAGCCTTCTTGAAGTAACTCCAAGCTCCCCCTTGAAGTAGCCTTCCTCTCTAGAAGTAACCTCCCGTTGCACCAGCCTTCTTGAAGTAGCTAAAGGTCCCCTTCTTTACCAAGAATATCTCCAACCTCTCCAATCCGCAACCTCCAACCTAGGAGTAGCAAGGAGAGTACAAACAATAATAGAGAACAATAAAGGAAAAAGGAAATTACAACTTATCCTTTTGTAGCACAAGGCTTGATTTGCCTAGATCAAGCGTGTAGATCTCCTAACCAAAGTGTATGGAATTGTAATTGCAGTGGATAGGAGATGCTAGCCTATAGGACACGAAATTTGAGCTAAGAGAGGAAGTAGCCAATTGTCACAATGCTCAATTGCTCACAAACAGGTTGCACAAAGTCAATGTATGCTCAAAGATTGCTCAAGTGTAAAAGCAAGTGTATTTAGGTGTCCTAAGGCATCTCCTATTTATAGGAATGTCCTACAAGTGCTTAAGGACGTTCTAGACACTTTCTAGGGGTTTCTAAGTGCTTAACTAGCCGTTAGGTATAAGTTTAGTTGTTTTAACAATGGCTAGTTAACTAATTCTGTAGTTGCTGTCAGAGTCCATCTCGGTCGAGGAATGGTCGACCGAAACACCTACTCGGTCGAAGTTTTGTCGACCGACAGGCTCTCTGGATCAAATGTTTTGCAACGTTTATCTTCAACTGCCAACTACCTTGTCATTTGTGTCTAACAGCTACTTGGGTCTTTCTCAGTCGAGAAGATTGTTGACCGAGAGTGTCTCGGTCGAGGAGTTGGTCGACCGAGATTGACCATGTTTCAATCTTTCAATTTAAAGCACTAAGTGTGTGTATGAGTGTGCATATGTGAAGCTATTGAAGGTGATGACCTATCTAAGTGTGATGTTTAGCTAGGGAGAATCTAACGCTTGATTTTACATGAAGTCTAATTACTTGTACATTATATATTTGTACAAGTTTTTACAAAGCGATTACATTTCATGAAAATACAAACATGTAGGCATATGGATTTCCGTAATTGCTTTGTCATCCACCTTATTCCTGCAACACTCAATTAGCATGTTAGATCAACAAGAATGAAATGTTTGTCATTATCAAAACAAAGGGATTTACAGATGTCCATTTAGCCAACAATCTCCCCCTTTTTGAAGATGACAAACATTTCCCAAATATAAATGAAGGAAATATAAAACATATGAGTTTCATACCTTAAGATTACCTTTTGTAGCTTTCGTCTCTCTTGTTTATAAAATGTGTGCTTATTATTCCCCATGAATTATGGAACATGAAATCCAACTCTTTAGGGAATATAGCAACTTTCAATGTAAAGCCAAGAGTTTGTTTATCAAACTCATTGATTGAGTTTTGCACAATTACGCACAATTACTGAGTTTTATATTTATTTCTCCCCCTTTGTCATTTCAAAAAGATATCTGTTTAAAAAGAAAAACTCACCCTTAATTAGATGTCTCATTAAATCCAATGAAAAAGATGTCCATTAAAAGCCAAAATGATGCAAGTAAAAGACATTTAAGAAGCACAAATATCAAAGAAAACATCTTCCAAAGGAGTGATAAGCAGTTGCTTCCTAATTTTGTTGAATTGGTCTAGTGGAAGCGGTTTTGTAAAAATATCAGCCAATTGATCTTCCGTATCAACATGATGAAGAGAAACATGATTCTTGGAGATATGATCCCTTAGAAAGTGATGACACATTTCAATATGTTTAGCTCGGCTGTGTAAAATAGGATTGTGTGCTAAGTTTATAGCGCTCGTGTTGTCACAAAAGATAGGCGTAGATGAAAGAGTAAAACCATAATCGTTTAACACTTGTTGCATATAAAGTACTTGAGCACAACAAGATCCGGCTTCCATATATTCAGCTTCAGTTGTAGAGAGGGCAATCGTGTTTTATTTCTTGCTAAACCAAGATACTAAAGCTCTCCCTAACAAGAAACAGCCACCACTAGTTCTCTTGTGATCAAGTCGACAACCAGCATAATCCGCATCAGTATAAGCTTTAAAATCCAAGGATTGTCCTTTTGGATACCATAAACCAAAACATGTAGTGCCGGCTAAGTATCGAAGAATTCGTTTAACTGCTTGAAAATGAGAATGCATGGGTTGTGATTGAAATCGAGCACAAAGACCAACGGAAAACATGATGTCCGGTCGAGAAGCAGTTAAGTAAAGCAAACTACAAATCATGGCTCTATATAAGGAATCATCAATAGGTTCCCCATTTTCATCCTTATCAATTTTAATAGAACTGTCCATAGGAGTAGTAGCATGTTTGCACTGATCCATCCCAAAATGTTTTAAGAGTTCTTTAGTATATTTTTCTTGGCTTATAAAAATTCCGGAAGGCGTTTGTTTAATTTGGAAACCAAGAAAGAAAGTTAGTTCACCCATGAGGCTCATTTCAAATTCTTTTTGCATAATGTCACTGAATTGTGTGCACAACGATTCATTAGAAGCTCCAAAAATAATGTCATCAACATATATTTGCACAACTAGGAAATCAGATGTATATGTTTTGAAAAATAAAGTAGAATCTGAATTTCCAATAGAAAAACCATTATCAAAAAGATATGTCTTGAGCCTTTCATACCAGTTCCTAGGTGCTTGTTTTAAACCATAAAGTGCTTTCTTGAGTTTATAAACATAGTCACCTTTTTCTGATATTTCAAAACCAGGTGGTTGGGCAACATATACTTCTTCCTGAATGATTCCGTTTAGAAATGCACTTTTTACATCCATTTGGTAGAGTTTAATGTTTTTATGTGCAGCAATAGCTAGTAACATTCTAATAGCTTCAAGTCTAGCTACTGGTGCATACGTTTCATCAAAGTCTATTCCTTCTTGTTGATTATATCCTTTTGCTACTAACCGAGCTTTATTTCTTATTACTTCTCCTGCCTCATTGAGCTTATTCCTAAACACCCATTTAGTTCCAATGATGGTTTTATCTTGTGGTTTAGGAACTAAATCCCATACATCATTTTTATTGAATTGGTTTAATTCTTCTTGCATTGCTATTATCCAATATTCATCTTTAAGAGCTTCAGGTATCTTCTTAGGTTCAATGATAGAAACAAAAGCCATGTTTGCAACATCCTTAAAGGAAGACCGAGTTTTCACTTTATCATTTGGATTTCCAATAATTAATTCTTGAGGGTGATCCTTAATAAGTCTAGGTATAGGTTTTGTTTCAGCTTGGTTATTGTTTGTAGTATCTTTCTCACTATCATTTGGTATGCTTAAGTTTTCGAATTGATTAGTAAGGTCAATTATTTCTAGATTTTCGGATTTGGACTCTTCATGAAAAGAAACATGAATAGATTCCTCAACTTTTCTAGAAATAGTGTTGTATACTCTAAATGCTTTGCTAGAAGTAGAATATCCCAAAAAGAATGCTTTGTGTGATTTATAATCAAACTTATCTCTATCATCTTTGGTATTTAAAATATAGCATGAGGATCCAAAGGTATGAAAATAATCAACTCTAGGTTTCTAAGAATGTATTATTTCATATGGAGTTTTCTTCAAATGGGAGTGAACAGTTACTCTATTTAACACATAGCATGCGGTGTTTACAGCTTCAGCCCAAAAGGTCTTGGGTGTATTATGTTCGAGCATCATAGTTCTAGCCATTTCTTGTAGTGATCGATTTTTCCTTTCTACTATACCATTCTATTGTGGAGTGCGTGGAGCAGAAAAGTTGTGAGTGTACCCTTGAGATGTACAAAATTCCTCAAAAATATGATTTTCAAATTCTCCACCATGATCACTTCTAATGGTACATATTTTGCTTTAATAGATTTTCAATCTTGGAACAAAATTGTATAAAAACATGAATAGTATCATCTTTGGTTGCAATAAAATGTACCCATGTATATCTACTATAATCATCAACAATAACAAAACAATATCTTTTGCCACCAATAGATTGTGTCCTCATGGGTCCAAATAAATCCATATGAATTAATTCTAAAGATCTACTAGTGCTAAGTTCATGTTTAGGTTTAAAAGAGGTTTTTGTTTGCTTTCCCAATGTACATGGTTCACAATTTTCAACTTGATCAAAAGATAAAGTAGGCAAACCACGAACAAGATCATATTTCACTAACTTTTTGATAACATGTGAACTAGCATGTCCTAGCTTTCTATGCCATAGTTGTAAAGTATTTTCATTTGCAAGCAAGCATTTTCCTACTACAAATTTCATAGAGTTAGGTCTAAGAATATAAAGATTTCCAACTCTTTTTCCTTCATAGACAACATTTGTAGTGTTTTCTATTAATAATTTGCAGCAAGTTTTGTTAAATAAAACATCATAGACACTATCAGATAATTGACTCACACTTATTAAGTTATGGTGCAAACCATCAACGAGTATAACATTCTTTATTTTGAGGTTTGTACCAATGTTACCTATTCCAACGATTTTACCTTTACCATTATCTCCAAATGTGACTGTTCCACTCTTGTTTTCTTCAAAACTTTGAAATGCATCCTTGTTTCCCGTCATATGTTTGGAACATCCACTGTCGACCACCCAATCCTGCATTAAAATGTAGATTTTGGTACCCATGTGATGGTCCGATATGGTTAGAATCATTTAAGTACAGACTGTATAAAAATTCTGATTCAAAAATCCAGTCGGTTGACAATTGTTCGACCGACATCTTTCTCGGTCGACTAATCGTCGATCGAGAAGGTTATTGTATTACAAACAAAGAAACACAGAAATTCAGCTCGGTTGACCAATTTTTTACCGAAATAGTTGTTGTTTTGTTGCTGTAGATTTTGATTTGTTACAGGCATCTGGTCGGTCGACAAAAGTTCGACCGATTATATTTTCGGTCGACAATACTTCGACCGACTATTTTTCTGTTTCAGTACATCAGTTCAGAAAATTACCAGTATGCATGAAACCTATTGTTAAGTTGAGATAAGACAATATAAATTGCAAAATTGAGTGTTTGATCATATCTCAACTGAATGGCATTTGACTCTACTAAGTTTGGGGTTTTGGGACCCAAACTAAGTCGGAATCCTTGGTCTTATAAGGGCATGAGAATGAATAATGTCCAAGACATAGACAAAAATGACAAGTAATAGAGTCAACTTCATTTCTCTTTCTAGGAATTGTGTTCTTAGGTACAAACATAGTCTGAGTTCTCTTGGGTTGATTTTTCTTTGGAGCATATCCCAAACCTTTTCTTCCATTGAAACTAGAGGAGACTTTTAGAATGTTATCAAGGATATCTTTTCTTCTTAACTCATCTAGGTTTCTTTGTAGCTTAGCAATGTCATCCACTTTCTTGTGTAAATCTTTTCTTGCTTGATCTAAATCAAATAATAGAGAGTCTCTTTCTTTTACAACATTGTCATAGTCTAAATGATTGCACAAAATTGGTAAAGTCTGAAAATATTTTAATTTAGCTAACAATTCAGTCTTTTCTTGATAGAGAAGATCAACGTTTGTTTCTAGAGTGAGTAGCTTTCTAGTGCAGTCATTTAAAGATGTTTTCAAAGACACATTCTCAAGATCAATGTTGTTCTTTTCAGAAGAGAGATCATTTAATTTAGCATTTAGCTCAACATTTGTCTTGATAACCTTTTTTAGTTTATTCTTGACATCAACATACTTATCATGAGTTTCTTGTAGACTAGTAATTAACTCTTCTTTAGGAAGATCAAGAAGGCTTACCTCTTGAGAGTCTTCATTATCTTCTCTTGTCATTAGACATTCCACCTTTTCTTCTCTGCTTTCACTTTCACTTGACTCGTCCCATGCAACTTTATAGGCTTTCTCTCCCTTCTTCTTGTGTGAGCTTTTCTTTCCTTTCTTTGCTTTAGGATATTCATTTTTGAGATGTCCTTTCTTTCCACATTCAAAGCACCTAGGAGGAGAAGAAGTAGAACTAGAAATTTTGTTAGATTTAAATCTTTTATATTTCTTACCATTGACAATCAAGGCTTCTTCTCCTTCTTCTTCACTTGACTCCTCACTTTCTGGTGTGATGATCTTTGAAGCTTTTAGAGTCACATCCTTCTTCTTTCCTTGTTGAAGTTCACGTTCTCTTCTTTCTTCCTCTTCTAGGGTTGCTTCATGAGCTTCTAGATTGCCAATAAGTTGCTCCATTTTCAGTCGAGTGAGGTCATTAGCTTCTTCAATGGCTATCACCTTTGGCTTGTATTTAGGAGGAAGTGATTGAAGGATTTTTGATATCTGATCTTCTTCAAGAACAGTTTTTCCTAGGGCATTTAAACCATTAACAATAGAAGAGAATTTTGCAAACATTTCACTAATAGATTCATTTGGATCCATACGGAAATGTTCAAACTTTTGTTTAAGCATGCTAATCTTAGAATTCTTGACTTGGACTGTACCTTCATAAGTTATGGACAGTCAATGCCAAATGTCATAAGCTATGTCACACTTTGATATCCTATTAAATTCTCCTACTGAAATTGAACAATATAAAATGCTTACAGCTTTGGCATTCATTTGAGCCAACTTTACCGTATTTGCATCCCACTCTGCATATTGTGTTTGAGGAAGCTCGTATGGGGTTGACACCATCCTCCATAAGTCCCAATTGATGCCTTAGAAGTAGAACTGCATCCTTCTCTTCCAATAAGTGTAGTTTGTTCCATCAAATGCTGGAGGTCTAGCAACAAGTGTCCCTTCAAGGTTGAGGTTGTTAAGCACCCCGTCACCCATTCTTCAAGACCTTGTTAGGGTTCCTTGAAGCCCGCTCTGATACCAATTAAAAAACACTAGAGGGGGGTGAATAGAGTTTTAAAACAATTTTAACAATTATTTCATTCAAACAACCACAATTGACAATGGAAGAAGGAGACAAGTGTTTAGAGTGGTTCCAACCTTAGCAATTACTAAGGTTGTCAGTCCACTACCCGGTTGCTTACCCAACCGGGATTTTGAAAGTATTAATTTTATTACCTTTACAAGGATTTACACAAAATACAATACTTTCTTACACCCCTTGAATAGCCTTCACTTGAAGTAGATGCACCAACCCGAGGTAGCCTTCTTGAAGTAACTCCAAGCTCCCCCTTGAAGTAGCCTTCCTCTCTAGAAGTAACCTCCCGTTGCACCAGCCTTCTTGAAGTAGCTCAAGGTCCCCTTCTTTACCAAGAAGATCTCCAACCTCTCCAATCTGCAGCCTCCAACCTAGGAGTAGCAAGGAGAGTACAAACAATAATAGAGAACAAGAAAGGAAAAAGGAAATTACAACTTATCCTTTTGTAGCACAAGGCTTGATTTGCCTAGATCAAGCGTGTAGATCTCCTAACCAAAGTGTATGGAATTGTAATTGCAGTGGATAGGAGATGCTAGACTATAGGACACGAAATTTGAGCTAAGAGAGGAAGTAGCCAATTGTCACAATGCTCAATTGCTCACAAATAGGTTGCACAAAGTCAATATATGCTCAAAGATTGCGCAAGTGTAAAAGCAAGTGTATTTAGGTGTCCTAAGGCATGTCCTATTTATAGGAATGTCCTACAAGTGCTTAAGGACGTTCTAGACATTTCTAGGGGTTTTTAAGTACTTAACTAGACGTTAGGTATAAGTTTAGTTGCTTTAACAACGACTAGTTAATTAATTCTGCAGTTGTTGTCAGAGTCCATCTCGGTTGAGGAATGGTCGACTGAGACACCTACTCGGTCGAAGTTTTGTCGACCGACAGGCTCTCTGGATCAAATGTTTTGCAACGTTTATCTTCAACTGCCAACTACCTTGTCAGTTGTATCTAACGGCTACTTGGGTCTCTCTCGGTCGAGAAGATTGTCGACCGAGAGTGTCTCGGTCGAGGAGTTGGTCGATCGAGATCGACCCTATTTCAATATTTCAATTTAAAGCACTAAGTGTGTGTATGAGTGTGCATATGTGAAGCTATTGAAGGTGATGACCTATCTAAGTGTGATGTTTAGCTAGGGAGAATATAACGCTTGATTTTACATGAAGTCTATTTACTTGTACATTATATATTTGTACAAGTTTTTACAAAGAGATTACATTTCATGAAAATACAAACATGTAGGCATTTGGATTTCCCTAATTGCTTTGTCATCCACCTTATTCCTGCAACACTCAATTAGAACGTTAGATCAACAAGAATGAAATGTTTGACATTAGCAAAACAAAGGGATTTATAGATGTCCATTTAGCCAACATACTTGGGTTCCAAGGAGTCCAAAGTTGCAAAGAAAAGGCAATAAGAAAAGAAAAGATTAATTAAGTATTTCTTTATTTAGAAATAAATTGAAAACAGTGATAAAATGTGGAAAATAAGTGAAAAGAGGGATAATTGAGTAATCCTGGGTGGAATTTCGTATCCCAAGGATTCCTAATGTTGAAAGGAATACCAATGAGGAAAATAAAAAGAGAAATAAAGAGAAATCCACAAAAGGAAATATTTTAATAAGAAATAAAACAAGATAATGAAGAATAATGCATTTAGATGCATCTAGAAGGATAATGAGTATCCACTAAAAAGGATTTAGAAATAATAGAGTTTCTTGGGATCCAAGGAGCCCAATGAAGAAAGAGGAATGAGAAAATAACATTAATGTCAAATAGGAAAATAATATGATACATAATTAACGAATTACGTGGTATTGTAAAGAAGGAAGTATTTTCTACTTAATGGAAATATATTTTTGTTGCCAACCGAGTAAAATGCATGAATAAAGAAAATAAGTGAGAGGATTTTCGTAATTCTATTTATCCAATAAATAAGAAAAATAAAAGGGATAGTGAGGAGAGAGAAAGCTTGCTTCTCCTTGAAGGAACATGTTTCCTTTAAAGAGTGGGACTTGATTTCTCTTGGAGCAACGTCTCTGGACGTGGGTACACTCCCCATTATAAGGGGTATGCCCTTGGGTCGAGTGAAGAATGATCCCACCTGTCTCTCTCTCTTCCTCATCTTCTTCTTGTTTCTTTGAGTTTGAAACCCTAACCAAGGACACATGGATCTACCCCAGTGACAACTAGTAGCTTTGGAGGGATCTCAACGGAAGAAAGAAGCGACCACGACAATCTAGAGTGGTTGGCCATCCTTCCTTGCCTATGACCCTCATGCGAAACCTTCAGTACGGCTGCCAGGCCGACAGCGGATGGAAGGCCTGGCCAACGTTGGCCAGCCGCTATGGCTGCAAGATTAGGTCACCATCAGGGGCGTGGGAACATGGCGGAGGGAGGCGGAGGCTAAGCGACCAACCCCGACACCCTGAAGTCCAAGGTTGGAGGAGGACAACTCCCCCGAGCTGCTACAGGTCGGCGACATCATGGAAAATCATGAGGAAGAAGGAGGTCTAGACGATTAGATGGTTCTACCCTCCGCGCTGTGCTAGGGCCGGTTGGTTAAGTGGGGGAAATTGCATCATTTCAAAATGTTCTTCAAATAGCAAGCATCGTTGCATGGAGTCGAGCGACGTGGCGCGCTCCCATTGGCCCAAAGTAAGTGTTTTTTTTTTAATTTCATAACTAATGATTCGTAGCTCGAATTAGCACACATAAAAAATGAAAGTTGCTCAGAAAAATGAGGGGAATTCATTAAAAATATACTTGAAGCCTGATTTCACTTTCAATTCGAAAATTAATGGAGGATGTCAACTTTAATACTTTAATGTTTAAAGAACCCTATTTTGAGATGAATAATATTTTTATAAGGGTTTAATGGATGATTAGAGTTGGTATTAACCTGTTAATGATGAAAGGAACTTTAGGAACAAAAAAGATGAACTTTGCATGTAATTAGTTTAATTTCGAGTTTCATGTGCATGAATAATACTTTAATGGGTCTTAAAACCCTAATGTCGGTAAATCCGACTCTTAATAGCTTTAATTATTCAAAGTGGTTATGAAAGATAAGATATAATGATTCTAAGCTATTTCGAGCATTAAAGTTCCTAAATTGTGGATAAATAGCCTTAATATAGAAATTAGGGTTTTTGAATGAATCAAGGTAGAATTAATGATACATAATATTCATATGAGTATTAGAGAATAATGAACTACAAATTGATGACAAACGAGCATAATGACCTTGTCATGGGTTAAAGGGGATAAAAATGGTAGTTTTAATGAAAAGAGGCTTAATGGACTTATTTAATGGCTGATTATGCTTTAAATCCAAAACCGAGGATTAGATTTGGAAATAATTAGGGTTTGTGATCAATTGCGTTCAATTAGGGTTTAAAATAGTAAAACATGAAGGGAAGCCCTAATTGCAAAAGAAACCCTAAAAGTGAATTAGAAACCCTAGGAAGCAAGCTAGGTTTAATGGATCTTGATGAAATCAATAATAAAAAGGGAATTACGTGATTATTTCAGGATCTTGTTGAAAATGCCTACTTGCTTGGATTCTTATTTG
This sequence comes from Alisma plantago-aquatica, assembly GCA_963693085.1. NCBI lineage: Eukaryota > Viridiplantae > Streptophyta > Magnoliopsida > Alismatales > Alismataceae > Alisma > Alisma plantago-aquatica. Next base: position 712,137,338 of record OY856410.1, read on the forward strand.
CATGTATATTTCTATGCAAATCATAAGATCAGGTATGTGGTTAATTATGAATAACCGCCTTAGTTTCTCGAGGATTTTCTGGATGGTTAATCGCATTGAATGCAAATTATCAGTTTGGATGTTCATACTTGCAAACTATAAAGTCACTATGATTATCACATTAATAATAGAAGTATGGATTCTCGCACTTACATGCCACCCTGATGGATGATGCCAAAGGTCAGGACCAGATGGGTAGACCAATGGACACCTTGAGTGGTGACCCCAGACACTAATCTCAGGAATGAGAAGGTGGCCTATGATATTGCATGACTAGTGGGAACAATGAGTGGTGACCCCCAGGCATCAAGCTCGGGATTGAAAAGGTGGCCTTAAGTCATTCGCAAAGGAAACCCTAAGGTGGGTATGCCAGGGTTAGGGAAAAAGTGGTGGAAAATGTCATACTGAAAAGTGTAAATTGGCTTGTTAATTAACTTGATTGTGATAATTAGATTGTTATCCTTATGTGCAAACTTTTGTTTGTTCCCACATACCAGTATATTTTTATATACTGATCGACATTTTGTTTGTCGGCCTTTTAGGAACAACAATTGAAAGAACAAATAGTAAAGTGACACATTGTGGAAATAAGAAATAAAGTGCAAGGAGGATTAGATAGAATAATTCAAGCTCTGGATAGATAGATTTTTAAAGTTTTCAAAGGTAAGTAAAGTTTTAATTTTGTACCAAATTCCAGTCAGTTAGTAGAATTTCATAATTATTATTTATTATTTGTCGAACCTTTGATCATGTTAATTGAATAACGGCTCTGACCTTCAGGTCTCCCTTAATTGGGGGTTACCGGGAGGCAGGGTCGTTACACCTCTAGTGGTTTTTCAACCGTGAGAGTGACACATGGAACCATGACATGGTAGTTACAGTCATCTCTCACATTGATGGTGGTGATTGTGATTCTTAGGCCCAAAATCAGTGCACTCATCACATGTTGTTTGGTACACTTTGACATTATCAAACTCAGTCCTGGAATATGGATTGTTATAAAGGTGATGGTTGGTTGACTTCAACACATGGGGTTTTGACTGCAAGTTATAGATATAGGATTTGTCCCTCCTAAGGGAGTATGATGTCCATGTCCCTTGATAAGCGAGACTGAGAAAGGCATGGACATGCATGTTAGAGTCAATATGTGATATTGATGGCACACATATCTCAGATAGCCTACTTTGGATCAAGGAATATGAATGAACGTTGAAAGGATGACCGCTCCATGCCTTGAGTTCATTTATGATATTAGAGACAAAGAGATTATACATTCACTAGAACACCAATCACAGACTGTAGGATTGAAAGTTGTTCTCCAATTTTCCTTTTCACTTGGGTAGGCACCGCTCTTTGCTTGTGATGTCATAAGTTATTTATAGACATTCACTACCAATGTGAAATGGGGCATATAGGGTCACACCCAAAGGGTTTACCTAGAAGAGGAGTTTATCCATGAATGATGTTTGGATTGATTACTAAAGTTGTTTAGGTACTCAATCACACATTTAATCAATTGACTTGACTTAGAAAATCATCAAGTTCTAGTGTTGAACTAACTGATTTGAATGTCAGATTGATTGAGAATTGCATTGACTATGTTCTACACAATTTGAACCACCAATCAACTAGTTCATGGGTGAACTAATCGGCTTATGGTCAGTGAGACGATGGCTTCACTTGGTGAACCGATCGGTTTGACTGGACCAAATGAGAAAATCTTGGATTGTTCTTATTCGTGAGAAAAGTTTTTTGTTTCACTTGTTCAATTTGATTGGGATAAGAATTAATCTTTAGATTAATAGGAAACAAAAGAGGAAAGTCAATTACAGGCGAGTCTGGAATGTGAAATGACTGATTCAACTGGTGAACCGATCGGCTCACACTCCCAACCGACCAGTTTGTTTGTAAAATGACATGTTTCGCTGCCGTAGTGTAATGCGTTCATGGAAATTTCAGACCCTTCTATTCCCACTTTAGTCTCGCATTGCCCAGGGTTGAGAACCCTAACCTTGACCCCTCCTATATATAGAGGGGTAATAGGGGCTTCTCAGATGGAACAAATCCTAACATTAGTTTCTCTAAAAAGTTGTTGTCCTCTCTGGTTGTGGTAACTAAGAGAGCCCAAACAAGTTCTACCCGTCTAGGGAGGAACAACGAGGGAAAGTCAACTGCAAGACAACAACTATTTGTAGGAGAGTGTGTCGATGACTAGTACACTGACAAAAAGAGATGAATCCTTCTAGTGTCCTATGGGACATGAAGACTAGAGTTCTCGGTGGTCCATACAAACTATTTATAGAGGTGGGAGGTTTCTGCTACTCAGGAGGAGGATGGTCAACCATAGTCCGGGTCAGGGTCAGGAGCTTCATAGATGTCGTCAAAGACTAAGTGGTTGAAGACCGCACTAGCTGTGAGGTATTGTCACTAAGCAAGCCTCAGGACCAGGTACACCTCGCCAAAACAATCCTTCCTATTTCATAGTCGTTGATGTGATTCGTGGTTATGGTTTTATGATGAGAGAAAATTTTTGTTTCTGTTGCCTTCTCCCTTACACTAAAATCCAATAGCAAGAATCTCAAAGTTGGAATATTAATTTTGATTAGAGAGTTAAATAGTTTGGCATTATTAAAATTAAGATAAACATTGTGCTTATAAAATGGTCAATGGGAGTATGATTGTATATCTCATATTTTTTGGTCCTTATTGTATATCTCATATTCCATGTAGATGACATACTGTTGATGATGAAGTGCATCCCAATTCTATAGTTGGCTAAAATATGATTGGGAAATGCCTTCTCCATGAAGGACATAGTGGAAGCATCATATATACTAGGAACTAAGATCTATAGAGATAGATCTAGAAGGTTTCTCGGTCTATGTCAGAGTACATATATTGAAAAAGTATTGAGAAGGGACAACATGCAAGAGATTAAGAGAGAAAACTTATCCATATCTCATGAAAGAAGTTTCTCTAGTGCTCAACATACCATCTCTTTTGAAGAGAGGGCATGCATGAGTAAAATTACATATGCATATTTAATTAGATCATCATGTATGCAATGTTATGTACATGTCCTAATGTCTCATGTGCTTTGAGAATGATGAGTAGGTACCCATTAGATCATAGTGAAGTTCACTAGACTGCTGTACAAGACATCCTGAAGTACTTGGGAAGAACCATGGACCGGTTCCTTATTTATGATGGTGAGAAGGAGTTGTTGTAAAATCTTATACCAATGCAACCTACCAAACTACAAGGACAACTTGTAATCACTATCAAGTTATGTGTTTGCCTCAAAATGAAGTTTTGAGTTGGAAAAGTTCCAAGCAAGAAATATAATTGATGATGCTACAACAAATGCTAAGTATATTGTTACCTCCATCGTATCAAAGGTAGCTATATGGATCAAGAAGTTCATTAGTGATCTAAGAGTGTTTCCATCCATGATGATGCAACAGATATATATTACAGAATAAATGGAGTCATTGCACAAGCTAAGAAACCCAAATAGCATACTCATTCCAAGCATATACTATAGAGCTACCATCTCATACAAGCCATTATACATTGAGGAGATGTGAAGATTTGTATAGTACCAACTAAAATCAATATTGTTGACCCTATGACGAAAGCACTTTCATAGAAGAAGCATAATAGTCATGATAGATCACTTGGACTTAGACTCGCTAATGATTGACTCTAGTGCAAGTGAGAGCCTATTGGTAGTATGCCCTAAGAGCCAGTCATATAATGATTGTAATGGCACACTTTATAATTGATTTGATTACAAATAGAGACAAATTTAGTTATTGTCTATGCTTCAATATAATATAATGAATAAACAAAATATTGTTTTAAGAATTAATGACACAATGACATGTGTTTTAGGTTGAGGACCTAAACATGAGGTCATGTGTATGGTAAGATAATTTTTTCTTCTCTAGGTCCCTATTCAAATATCCTTGTGAATTTAGGACAAAAATAATACATTAAGGCTAGTATGCACATTGACTAATGACTATGTCTCATTAGTCATGATAATGGTTATCAAGTCAAACACATAGATAATTATTATGAACAATTTACTGGACAAACCCACCTTGAGTATGATACATGGAATCCATAAAAGGTAGTCAAAATCATATCACATGTGACAGTGATGATTGTAGTCCTTAGACTTGAAGTCACTTCAATGACACCTGTTGTTCAATGTACTTTAACACCACTCAATGTGACCTAATATAAGGGTTTTTGTACATGTAATGCTTGGATGCACTCCAATACATGTGAGTTATTATGAGTGATGTAGATGAATATGTCCTCCTATTGGAGTGATATCCTGACCAGTTGATGAGTGAGACTATAATATGCATGGCCATTCTCATTTGAGTCAACATATAAAGTTGAGGTCATATATATCTCAAATAACGTATTGTATATCAAGGAACAAAGATTGAACATTAGGAGGATGACATTGCCATGCCTTAGATTCAATCTTGATATCAAAGAAAAAAGGGATTATACGATCACTGAAACATTGGTTCGAATACTAGGTTGAAGTCGTTCTTCAACTTCTCCAATACTTGGGTGGTAATGAGTTATGTTAGATACCTATCAATGTCTCTAAAATCATAATGTGATTATAAATATCACTATGACTATAATTTGGAACCTATAGGGTCACATACATAGGACGCATGGGGAAAAGGGTATAATAATAGACAAATGATTAATTGGTTATTAAAAGGTTTAGGTAATTAATTGAACCATTAATGGATTGAATGCAATCATAGTCGACCCACTGGAAACACCTATTATCCAACTAGATAGACCAACCTATCTCCTGGATTTTCTAGTTGATTCACAAGGACTAGATCTATGCAATCAATTAATTTGATAGTCTAGTCGATTGACTGGAAAAGATTGGACAATCTATTGATTGGATGGTCCAGTTGATGAACTAGATCCAGTATGTCTTCAACTAACAAGCACCTTTATCTTGTCCGATCAAAAAAAACCTCCACTACCCGATAGTATCAAGGCATGCACACATTCACTTCCTATCCTAGTGGGCAATAGGAGAGACTTGACCATTCAATACCACAAACTAAAAATGGAACTTGTGTTGTTGAGGAGTTAGGAAAATTGTGTTAAAAAATATGTTTTCCTTTTGCTCCATATGACTCCTGATACATGCAATCGAGCATGTTTCGTATCTTAATTTTGTTTTGGCGCCTTCCAAACACTAACATCACTGGTTTGTAGGTCTGTTGGTTTACTTGCAGGGAGGAGGGTGGGATGCATAGATAAAGTTTTCACTTTTCTTAAGAAACGGACATAAACCCTAGCATTTAGGTCTGAGTTTAAAGTGCAGATGCTAATTGAGTTACAATTTCAAAAAGACCACAACTTTGACAGAGTTGTGTATGAGTAAGACAAAATATATCGGATTTGTGTTGACTTTGTTACACGTGTATGTTTGTTGTGTGCGTAAGTGGGGTTGGGGACTGTGGAATGGATTAGATCGCACCAAGGAAGTAGGGATAGGTTTAGTTGTTCTACTGCTCTACGCATGTATCAAATTCAAACTATGCATGCATATATAGGATAGTTTGCTACCCTGAAAATAGAGTTGTGCATGCACCATGGCGAATAATTCATCCGCATGACAGTACATCGATAGAGACAGGTCAAGAATGTTTGCGCACTGAGGTGTATACGTGGCTGCTGAGGTGTATACGCTGATATGTTTGAATTGAGGTGTATTCATTGTCGAGGCAAAGGTTGTTAGAAATCATACCTGAATTTGCAGAAGATTCCATGGCTACTCGTACGTTGGCAGCGATACAGCACAGACTGTCCGGAAGCAGAGCGTCACGGACTGGATGGAGATGGAATGGACGGAAGTGTAGACGCAGTGAACAGGAAGCGGAAGGGCAGACCAACGAACGAATAATGTACGTTCACTAGATCGGGCGTTCTGATTTCTCTCCCTCGGTGAGACTACGAAGGGATGGAATCGTTTTCTGTAAGTCTAATGGAGAGAGGACCAGTCCCAATATATAAGATTATCCTAAGGCCTCTCTAACCATCATGAAGAGGCATGCCGGTTATGGGAATCCTCCCATACACCAATGGATGCATCCTTTCAGAAATATATAATAATATTATATATATTGTTTTATTTTGGGCCGCTGTAAAGGAATATTTAATATTTTCCCACTTGGCCCAAAATGTGATGGCAATAACATGAACAATTTGCCATTGATGCTCAACACATATACTTCCATATATGAGATTAGATATGAGTCATAGCGGTTGGTACCTAATTAATTTGTACTTCCTTCTATGTACTACAATATCTACATATCTTATATGTAGTGGTATAAACTTTATGAACAGATTGACCTCAAATCTATTCTCTGGTCCAACTTTCTATCAAAACTGACATTCTGTTATAACTAGTATTGAAACAGAAATAGGGAGTCATATATGTGATCACACAATAAATATGACATTGTTAAATCACATTATTCATTACACATCAAATAACTTTCTCAGACCCATATTCTTTACATGAGATGTATACAATCCTGGAGCTAGCCCTTTAGTAAGAGGATCTGATATCATGTGTTGTGTACCAATGTGATCAATCTGTATCATCTTGTTGTCAACTCGCTCATTGACAACGTAGAGTTTTATGTCTAGATGTCTGCATGTCGTTGTGCTTTTATCATTATTAGCAAAAGTGATTGTGGCTTCATTATCACAATATATCTGTATTGGCTTATGAATTGAGTCAACAACTTTAAGATCTTGTATCATATTCTTAAGCCATATCGCATGTGATGATGTTTCATGGCAAGCTATAAGTTCAGCTTCCATGGTAGATGAAGCTGTAGTCTTTTGCTTAATACTTCTCCATGATATTGCACCATCAGCCAATAGGAAGACATAGCCTGTTGTAGACTTCCTACTATCTAGACATCCTGCAAAATCTGCATCTGAATATCCCGTAACCTCAAGGTGGTTTGTCCTTCTATATGTAAGCATATAGTCCTTTGTTCCTTGCAGATAGCGCATCACCTTCTTCACAGCTCTCCAATGGTCCATGCCAGGGTTACTTTGGTAACGACCAAGCATTCCAGTAGAAAAAGCAATGTCCGGTCTGTGCATATCTGTAGATATTGTAGGCTCCCAACTGCAGATGTGTATGGTATTTTCCTCATTTCATTCCTTTCTATATGACTACTAGGACACTGCTTGGAGTTAAACTTATCTCCTTTAACTATAGGTGCAGGTCCAGGTGAACAATTTCTTATTCCATACTTCTCTAAAACTTGAGATATGTAAACTTTCTGGGATATACCGAGTATGCCCTTAGCTCGGTCTCGATGTATCTCCATACCGAGTACATACGTAGCTTCTCCCATATCTTTCATCTCAAAGTTAGAGGATAGAAATTCTTTAGTTTCATTTAATATAGAAATGCTATTACTTGCTAGTAGAATGTCATCCACATAAAGAATCAATATTATGAATTTATTCCCACTGACCTTGAGGTATGTACACCGATCAACAATATTTGGTTTAAACCCAAAAGTTGATATAATGGTGTTAAATTTTATATACCATTGTTGAGGTGCTTGTTTTAGTCCATATATTGATTTCTTCAATTTGCAAACCATGTGACTTCTACTATTATCAATGAAACCTTCTGGTTGTTCCATATAGACTTCTTCAGATAAATCTCCATTTAAAAATGCAGTTTTCACATCCATTTGATGTAGCTCAAGATCAAAATGAGCTACTAAGGCCATGATTACCCTAAAGGAGTCCTTTGATGAGACTGGAGCAAAGGTCTCCTTATAATCAATGCCTTATTTTTGTGTGAAACCTTTAGCAACTAGTCTAGCCTTGTACTTCTCAATTTCACCATTTGAGTTCCTTTTGGTCTTAAAGACCCATTTACAACCAATAGGTTTAATATTCTCTGGCAAAGGTACAAGGTCCCATACTTGATTTTTATCCATGGATGCTAGTTCCTCCTTTATGGCATCAAACCACATAGAGGAATTTTCACAATCCATTGCTTGTGAAAAAGATAAGGGATCAATATCTTCAAAGTCCATGTTTGGCTCTTGAAGGTATACAACATAATCCGATGGAATGGCAGACCTCCTTGATCTTGTGGACCTTCTTAATTCAGCATTGGATTCTACATTTTCTATAGGATCTTCGGGTTGTCCTTCATCATGAACATTATCAACTTGTTCATTCACAACCTGATTTGGAGCATGATCTACTTGTATTGGCTCATCCACTTGACAATTATTCATAGGAATAATTATTGGATAGCTTATACAAGTTTGACTAGGTGTAGGCGCGATCGAATTATCCCACACTTCATCAAAAGATATATTTTAAAGTAGATCATTCCCACTGATTTGATGATCCTCCAAGAATCTAGCCTTACCACTCTCGACTATCTTTCGTGGGTGAGATGGACAATAAAATCTATATCCCTTTGACCTTTCTGGATAACCAATAAAGAAACCACTAGTGGTTCTTGGGTCAAAGGCCTTCTCATGTGGACTGTAAATTTTAACTTCTGCACGACATCCCCATATGTGCATATAGTTCAAGGATGGTTTCCTTCCTGTCCATAATTTGTATGGGGTTTTCTGGACAGACTTACTAGGAACCTTGTTTAATACATGCACTGCCGTTTTTAAAGCCTCACTCCACATTAAAGAAGGAAGGGATGATTTACAAAGCATTGCACGAACCATTTCCTTTAATGTTCGATTCCTTCTTTCAACTACACCATTTTGACTTGGTGTGCCTGACATTGTATATTGAGGTACAATACCCTCTTCTTGAAGGAAATGTGCAAATGGTCCCTTTCTTTGTCCCATCTCAGTGAACCTTCCATAATATTCACCTCCTCTATCGGATCTAACTATCTTAATCACCTTACCCAATTGTTTCTCCACTTCAACTTTAAAGTTCTTAAAGGCTTCAAAAACCTCACTTTTGTCATTTAATAGGTAGAGAAACATGTATCGTGAATAGTCATCAATAAAGGTTGCAAAATATTTTTCCCCTGTAAAACAAGGTGGGAATGGTCCACTAATATCAGTGTGAATTATTTCTAATGTTCCATTACTTCTCTTTGCACCCTTTTTAAAAGTGTTGGTTTGCTTAGCCTTTATGCATTCAATACATGTTCAAAAATGCCTTCCTTCACTAATCTTTGGATCCTTTCTTTGGAAATGTGTCCCAACCTTCTATGCCAAAGAAGTGATGATTTCTCATCTAACAATGTGCGTTTATTACCAATAATATTATGTTGGACTGTAAAAGATTGCTCAAAAGTAGGGCTTAATTGAACTTGATAGAGATCATTTATTAAAACACAAGTACCAATTAAACTAGAGTTTTTATACAATGATAGTTTTCCACTTTGAAGAATGAAACTATAGTTTAATTTGTCTAATCTAGAAACTGAGACTAAATTTCTACTATAATTTGGTACATAAAAAGTATTTTCTAAGTCCAGCAACTTTCTATTATCAAGGAATAATCTGCATGTGCCAACGGCCTTTACGCGAGAGCCCAATTTATTTCCAGAATAGAGGACTTTTTCACGCTCGGTTGGTTTCCTTTGATTCAGAAATCCCTGCAACGTATTTGTAATATGCACAGTGGCACCAGAGTCAAGCCACCAACTATATAAAGGAACATTTGAAAGATGACATTCATATGAAACAAGAGACATTATACCTTTCTTTTCCAACCATTTCTTGTACTTGAAGCACTCCTTTTTAGCATGTCCTTTCTTACGGCAGAAGAAGCATTTCATGTTAGCCTTACTTCCCCCGGCCTTGCCATCACCTGGCTTGGACACTCCACCTGAGATAGGAGCATTTCCTTTCATTTTTCCTTTACCCTTGCGGTTATGCTTGTCATGGGTGCTTAAATGTGCAGTAGGCACCCCTTCATTCTTGAGTCTCTCTTCTTCTTGAACACACATGGCCAATAAGTCATTTATTGACCATTTTTCCTTTTGTGTGTTGTAAGAGACTTTGAATGATCCATACTGACTAGGCAAGGAGGTTAAAATGAAATGAACAAGAAATGCATCAGAGATAGATAACTCCATCTCATTGAGTTGTGCAGCAATGTCTCTCATTTCCATGATGTGTTCACGGATCCCACACGAACCATTGTACTTCATAGAGCACATCTTGGCCATTAGGGTGCTGGCCCTAGACTTACTAGAAGAAACATATTGCTCCTCCACTGCCTTTAGAAAATCTTTTGCCAATTCAGAAGTGGGAATGGACCGTCTAATATGCTTTCCCATGTTTGCTTGCATAAGCAACAAACTAAGCCTATTAGAACGTTCCCACTTATCATAATTGACCTTTTCTACAGTAGTACTTTCCTCTGTAAATGGTTGTGGTTTCTCCACTCAGAAAGCTAAGTCTAAGTCCATGCACCCTAATGTAAACATGACCTTTTCTTTCCATTCATTAACGTTTGAACCATTGAGATTTGGAATGTTGTTATCACTACACAATGATGAGGAAATGACTGCAATAAATAAATTTTCCAACATTAAACCACAACTATAATGTAAAAGTAACAAAATGAGATCAACTTTATTTACTTTTAACTACTAATTTCAATTATTCATTACATTCATCTTTGGATAAAATGTAACACAAAATGAGATTAGTTTCTTAATGTGAGTCACACTCACTTGACAAGATCAACTCAACCAAAATTTTACACTAATAAAATATCTTCACCTTTGGGTTAAATATATCATTAGTTGTATTAAAGTGATCTTCTCCTATTTAATTTTGTCAACAAATGATCCACCTTTGGGCAGAATCATTATCACATACATCAAAAATATAATTTAATGTTGCACGGTCCTTATATGAATAATATTACTTTGATGAGATACAAAATAACTTCAAGTTCAAAAATATTTCATCAACCAGCAACATTTAAAAAAGAACTATTTAAGATTGTCATCATAATTTTCAGACTGATATTTTATCTATGTACAAAATCGTCTGCACATGACATATTGGGTCTGAATTCAACTAAGTTAATACTTAATCAAAAGCACGATGAACCAGTAAAATAAAAAAAATTGTGCATTTGATTTGTAATAGACATTACATAAATAGTTTAATTTTAACCATATCCAAAATAGGCGTAATGCACAACAATGCAAACATATTCTCATAACAGTCAATAATGTAAATTGATTTGAACGTCACGTATGCTTATGATCAGGTAGATTAAACTATAATGCCTTAGCAAAACTATCGTCATAACTGTCATACCTTAGCAAAACGGCACCATGTAAGGCCAATAGATAATAGGTAACTGAATGTATTGACATACAGATATGACAACGACACATAAATATGAATTAAAAAAATGATTACAGGTTGCATTAGTTGTTGAACATGGAACATATTTAGTAGTAAATCGGCGCCGGACGAACATTGTCAATTGCCGATCAACACATTTAGAAATTTATTGTTCTTGGATGAAACGTAAAACCTTATAAAAGTACGCGTTCCATATATTATTCGGAGTTTGACAGTATTCACAAACTAGCCTGACAGAATTCATCGGGACAATTAACCACAATCATATTTGTGTCACAAGTCGCTACGCTTGATTCAATGCAAAATACATGTGCATAGGCATTAGCGCAAACAAGCATGAAGGCGAGTAAATGACCCTTGTGGATGGTTTTGTTCTCGCTTGACTGCATGTAGCACAGACATGGCCAACATGCGTCGTATTGTGATGGAAGTCAGGAATAAAACCCAACCTCTTCAGACGCCAGTGATCCAGGGAACTTGAAGAAGAAAGAAGATACGCGAGAAGAGACCAATCCGAAATCATGATCCTCGATTCCGTTCCATATCGTCAATAGAAATGAAAGGGTAATATCCAGATCTAAAGACGAAGAACCTCGCTCTGATACCATTGTTAGAAATCATACCCGAATTTGCAGAAGATTCCATGGCTACTCGTACGTTGGCAGTGATACAGCACAGACTGTCCGGAAGCAGAGCGTCACGGACTGGATGGAGATGGAACGGACGGAAGTGTAGACGCAGCGAACAGGAAGCGGAAGGGCAGACCAACGAACGAATAACGTACGTTCACTGGATCGGGCGTTCTGATTTCTCTCCCCCGGTGAGACTACGAAGGGATGGAATCGTTTTCCGTAAATCTCATGAAGAGAGGACCAGTCCCAATATATAAGATTATCCTAAGGCTTCTCTAACCATCATGAAGAGGCTAGACGGTTATGGGAATCCTCCCATACACCAATGGATGCATCCTTTCAGAAATATATAATAATATTATATATATTGTTTTATTTTGGGCCACGCTGTAAAGGAATATTTAATAAAGGTGGCTCAGTGAGTTAGTGAGCGGAGATGCGAAGCAACATCAATGAATGTCATGGGTGCGCTTACGCCACGAATTCCCTAACACAATGTCATAGCTAGAGTAAATGACCCAGACCCAGAATGTCTGAATCCTCACAGCAGGCTTGTTTGCCTGCAATAGGAATGTAGGATGACGTCATGCACAGTTACAACAGGCTATTCGCTAGGGACTGTACTACTCGATAAAAGGTCCACATGTGGATGTAAAGTGTATGGTTACCGTGTTTCAGAAACGCCGCGTGGTATATCTATAATTTGGATGTGACTAATACGGATATGGCAAACCACCGGTTAGATAAGAGACTTGAGAGGGTGGCTGAGTCAGGACAGCGGAGATGTGTCTCTCCAACTCCAAGGGCCCGTTTGGTTGGGCAGAAATTGAACCCGTGCAGCTTCAACTGCATGTGTTTTGCAACTAACGGCGTTTGATTATGTGAAGTTAAAACCAGGCGTGAAAATGAACTCAGCGCCCCAGCTATTCCTGTACAAATTTGAGGAAAATGGACCGCGGTTCTTTTGGGCGCAGTTCCACTTCTTCAGGTCATTAACGATCGGCAAATTTTCTGAACAAAAAGTGCATTAATGTCTGACGTCACGAGTTGACCTGAAGATCATGTTACGAGTTATTTTGTGTACCTGACCAGTAGGTCACCGGGAAACTCTCCGCCAGGAACTGCAGTGCACCAAACGGAATCAAAGCAAGTAGAGCGGTCTCATTTCCGTCAAACCAAATATATGAATTGTATTTACAACTATCAACCTTTGGTTTCCTATTTCTAAAGTACCGATATGGGTTGGTTTTACATCCAACCAAATTAGCCCCAAGACTAGTAAGTAGTGACAAAGATAAGTGTGACGTACGGTAAAAATCGATGCTAGAGAGGGTGTCATCTAGGCACCGGCACCGCGTAAGTGCAAGCAGCAAGGTCGTTTTGCGAGTGGAGATGATTTTGGAAGTATGCAACTTCAGCGAAGGAATAAGGCAGAGCGTGCCAAACAGCCAACGTACAATTTAACTTCTTGCTCAAGAAAAACACAAACAAGAAGCGAACATAAATTTTGACATAACTTAATTAAATTTATAATTACTCATCATGTCACGAATTATTAATATTAATTGAAATTTTAAATGATTTCTTGAGTTGAGCATCTCATCACTCAAATAAGAGTTAAATCATTATCATGGCACAGATTATTATTAATAATCAGGAATTCCTAATAATATCTTCAAGAAGCGTGTCAATTTGAGTAGATATTAAATAATTCACATTAAATATGACCTAGAGAGTGCATCTTGGTTTTCTTTGAATATTTATCACATCATCGTCATTTCTTTGTAATCGTGCGTCTGATAATTTACTAAAATCATACATCGTGGGTTTATACCCAAACTGTATCGATATTGGTCGCTTGATACTGATTTCGGCATTTAAACTGATCAATTTAGGTTTCGATCAACCATGTAAATTTCCTGATCCAAACCACACTGATCAGAAAATAAACTAGATCATATAAAAGCGTAAAGAATCGATTTATGAAATAAAAAGTCGGTCGACGCCAAATACTACACAACGCTTAATAAATGTTGTTTATCAGTGAAAAACGCACAATTAACTAAAAATTTCCGATTTCCAGAGTTAAATCTATAGTATAGTGAGTGAAATTCTACTCATAGCGGTTCAGGATGTCTGAATCGTCTGGAAATACGTCCAGAGCCTATTACCGAACGTATTCTGGGTTGTCCTTAACCTTTGTAATAGCTCTGTTATGGTCATATTGCTACATGTTGCTTCACGCTCAACTGCAGATTGACGAAAAGGGCTCTGTTGGTTGCTAATTCGCAGCTAGGGCTGCGGAAACTTGCTTGGAACTCCGGGCCGAGCTCGGGGACGCCTCCCCTATTGTTGGGCGTGCCCAAGGCGGCCTAGCTGGCTACTGCCGCAGCAGTTTGCTGGCTGCAAGTCGGCCGCTTGGCCAAGGAGGTCGGGCTGTAGGCTAGGGAGGAAGGAGAGGAGGAAGGGAGGAGAAGAAGAAGAGAGGAAGGGAGTAGTTGCTTGATGGAGCTAGGGCCCGAGATGGCCACCCGTCTCCTCTGCTAGTCGATCGCCCGATCAGCTCCTCTACAGTGCCGCCTCAAGCGGTTGCTCGCTTCTATCGGGAAACATATAAGGGCGAAGGAAAGAAATAAAATGGTTATAAACAAAAAATTGGGAAATTTTGAAATTTGAACCTGGAAATTGAAAATGTCATAACCATTGCCTCATAATTCCGATTTGAGCATTTTCTTTTACAACTTATCAAGTGTGAGATCCACTACTACCCCAAGGTGAGAAATCATGCTAAATAGCTTGTTTCAGCTAATCAAAGTACTAATTGCATATTAAGCACTTAACTCAACTTAATTAACATAATTAACTTATTAATGTTGTGATTATCATACTTACTAGTTAATTTTAGAGTGGGTCATAACACTCCCCCTCCTCCCTATGAGCAAGTGAAGAAGGTTTTAATGTTGAGGTGTGACAAGGTTGTTAAGGATCTCAACAAGGGAGGGAAGAAATTAGACAAAGATCATGATGCAGAACCCCTAACGCAAAGTCCTTGTGAGAGTGCTAAGTGCACTAAAAATTCTATAGTCGTATCAGATTTTGGGAAGATAATATCTTGTATCCCACCTTCCTTTGAGATGACACCACCAAGTTCTCGAAATTCTAATCCAAGACACCCCAATGTGATATTTTTTGGTTCGCAAGTGTCCAACGGGATTGAAACTCATTTCTTTGATCCCTACGAAGACCCATTCCTTAAGGGAAGGCAAAACTATGGCATGAAAAGTTTGAAGGTCTTAAGATTGATTAAGGAAGAAACCTCATTTCTTGCCATCATCAAGCAAAGCCCAACTTATGTAAGGTTCCATAAGGGTGTTCTTACCTTCAAGAAGAAGATGAAAGGGAAGATGCCTAAGGAGGTCACCTTAAATGAGCTAAAAAGTTTTGTTGATGAGGATTCTTACATAGAGACCTATGATGATGACCCCGAAGGAGAGACAAATGAAAAAGACACTTGAGAAACTCACATAACCCTTGGGAGGAAGAACAAACAATGAAGGCATTTGAGAGGATTGCATATGGGGATGCAAACATTTTGTTTTTAGACAATGGTTGATTGAAGGAGGAACAACAAGCCTAGCTGAAGGCTATAAACTTAGCGCTAGTGGGAGGCAACCCACCTTGGTTTGAGACTCTTTCTCTCGAAAACTTGTTTTTCTTGATTACACTTCCATTTAAAAAAAATCAAGAAACACACACACACACACACTATACTTGATAGTTTTTCTATTTATGAATCATGTTAGTACATGTACAAGGAAGAAAAGGTGATGCAAAAAAAGTCTAGCCAAGGAGAAGACCAAAGTTGAAGAGAACATTGCAAAATATTAAAAAATCTATAAGAAGGAGTCCAGAATGACCATGCCACACAACACGGCCGTGTGACTGACAAGACAGAACGACCATGTTTCTCAACACGGCCATGGTGGTCTTACCCTTCCCACCTAGTGCTACTTTGATCACTCCATGTCTTCGTGGTTGTGCTTCACAAATCCATGCCCATTACCCTACTACTGTAAACTTCTAATTCATGTTGAGGACAACATGATTTAAAAATTTGGGGTGGTAGGGCAGTAAGCCCTTCGTTCACCGCATTTTTATCTATGTACCTTGTGCTAATTTTTTGTAAGATGATCAAACAGTTTGACTAACCTTCATACTTGTCTATCTTGACCTTATGTGTCTACTTGCATTCATGCATACATGTAGTTTAATTTCATGCATTTTCTTGTAATTTTTCAAATGTGTTTCTCTTTTTGCTATTCCATATCACGCATTGCATTATCATGTAGTTTTTGGTAATTTCTTGTGAATTCTAACTAGGATTTTCTGCTTTATATTTTAAATTTCCCTAAAGTAGGTTTAGATGTGATTTAATGTAAAGTGGCACCATTTTGGCCAATTTTGCCCAAAATTGAATGTTCTTGCCCAAAAAGCATGTTCTGACTTATTCTCCACTGGTTGGAATGAATTGTTTTAATCATTTGACAAATGCATGTTACTTTCTTAGATCTTATTGCTATATGGTCTAGTTTGTTGACTTTTTACATGTGCACCACCTCTCTTAAGTTTGTGAATGTTTTGGTTGAATCATGAATTGAGCAAGCTACAAGCGCTTAAAGCCTATGGAATCACTTGGTAGAAATGTGAATATCATGTTGTTCTATCGTGTGGTGTGATATCATTTAGTGAAGTGTTAGATTAGCTTTCATGTAGAAAATCTTATGTTGGAAACTACACTAGTGACCCCTCTTTGATCTGACTATTCTTTCACCACCTTCATACCTCTCCGCCTCATGAAAAGATGCCAAAGTGCACATAGCAGTTGTGGCCACCCCCAAAAGTTTGGGGTGGCCACATCTCAACCTCCCCGCTTCACTCTATCCACCATATGCCCTATCTACACCAAGGGAAAAGAAAAAGAAAAGAAAAATAAAAGCAAAAATAAAAAAAGGATGCTTCTGTTTAAGAGCATTCAAATAAAGAAAAGATGTGTAAAAGCACTCCAAAATCTTACCTCATCCTTTCTTCCTTTTTGACACCCATTGAGCTAGAAAACATCAAATCTAGCTCACTTTACCTTTTCTACAGCCAAGTGGGTCATCTAGTGTGGTTTGAAGCATAAGAGTGAATGCATGAAAGGGAAACAATACTCCTAGTCATATTTGATTAACACCAACATGAAACGGTTTACCCGGATTGACATGAAAGACATATGGATAGCTTGTGTTTCTATGATTTATATTTGAAGTTTGTATGCTCAATGCTCAGTTCATGAATGGTTTGCGAAAGAGGAGAGGAGAGAGGTGAAGCACATGCACTTAGTCACTCCCAAGACCATGTACTCAATAAATTTCTATTTATATGCATTTGTCGTTCTTTTTTTGAAAGGGACCTAAAAAGAAAGATTGAGTTGGAGTATACTTGAGGACAAGTATGTTTTAAGTTTGGGGTGGTGATGTAGCCCTATTTTAGGGTTCCATCTTGTGCCTTTTTGTACTTCTATCACATCTAAAAAGTTAGATTGCAAGTTAATTTCCCCAATATGTGTTTTACTATCAAATGCACTTATGAACGTTCTTTGCATTATTTTTAGGTACTTAGACCATACTTTGGATGGACGAGAGAGAAGAAAGGAGTCCTAAGGTTCCTCCACTCATGGAGGGGCCCAAAGAAGGCCCCAGAGCTCCCTCAACCTACCCCGAGTGGCCAAGAGTCAAGCTTAGGCAAAGAAGTCCATGGATAATGAAGTTTGAAGCTCAAAGTGCATGCAAAGCCACCAGCACGACCATGGTAACACAGAACGGTCATATTGCAAATGAAGAAATCATAGGAAAAATCTCAGTTTTGAAGCAGCTGCAAAGTATACTCTAACATGGTCGTGCCACATAGCATGGTCGTGCTATGACCCTACAACATGGATCTAACACGCAGCACGGCCGTGCTACCAACTCCCAATACAACTGTGCCACACAGCACAACCATGCTACCAGCTCCTAACACGGTCATGCTACACAGCACAGTCGTGCTACATAGCACAACCATGCTACCAACTCCCAACATGGTCATGCTACCCAAAACGGTCTTGCTACCACCCAACCACTCCCCCAAAACTACCTAACATTTTTCACCATCTTTCACCTCGGCTATTCCCATCCACCACAGAAACTCCACTCACAACCCACCATGGCCATGCTACCCAGCACGACCGTGCTACTCAAAAAAACCTAGACACTTTTCCACTGCATTTCCCACTTTGCCCCCACTTACCCTAGTGCTTCCCCCCCACACCTATATATACCTATATGGTGGTTGGGGCACTAGGTTAGTTTCCCCTACAGTTTCTCCTAGCCTCCATTACTCCTCCTTGAGAATTTACTACATTTCCCTTGCATTTATGCTCTCCACCCATAATTTCCATCTCCATTTCACCTCGGAAACCTAGTTTTCTAGGCTTTCATCCATAATCCCCCATATCTTCATGCTCACCTACACCCTTGGAGGAAAGAGGACGTCCCCAATAGCAAGGAGGTGAAGAAGAAGACTACTTCCTCGAGCTCCATAAAGTTTCTTCCCCTTCTTCTCATTGCTTTTGCCATTTCTTTGACTATGTGTAGCTAATCCCCTAGTGATGGGTTGTTTGGGGATAAAATGTGACTTTGATACCATGTTGGGGGAATTTTGGCTTGTAATGAACTCATTTTTATCTATGATGATTGCTCCATGCTTGTGTCTCTTATCCCATTGCCATGCTTGTGATTTATGCTTTTTGCTATTGATTGCTTATGTGATAATGCTTGATGATACCATGTTTTAGGGGAATTAGGATGCATGTGGCAATATTATATGACTCCTAGGTCCCAATAGGGGAACCATAGCTAGTCCCCTTTATTCCTACATGCCTATCTCCTCTCGTACTACATGGTATGACACCTAAGTTACTAGTATAAGTGGGATTAATGTGATTGCCTAGGGTCTTCTAAAGACTAGAATGGCTAGTGGCATGAGGTCAAATATCCTCATCTCTACTCCCATCTCTACCCTCAATTTCTCAATACCACTTATCCTAGAAACCTATATTTGGCTAATCCTATTAGAATTACACCTAACCCTAGTCTTCTACTAGTAGTATAGGGTACATTCTAATAGCATTAGTCTTATTGTTTGGTTTGGAAAGATAGATGTAAAATGAGAAACATGCTTGTCTAATAGCCTCCCCCAACTAATATCAAAGTTACATCCCCAAACCAACAACCTAACCTAATCATCTTGCTTAAAACCCATCTTTCTCTACTTGCTTGTTCATGCTAGTCTAGTATAGTTGCTTTTACTTAACCTAGTTAATTGCTTAGTTTTGCTCTTTAGTGTTAACTTAGGTTCTTGCTATTTCAAGTGGTTAACTTAGCTCCTACTTTGCTTCTTGCTTGTCTAGTATAGTGTAGCTTACTCTTGCCCTTGCTTAGATAGTTTGTTAACCTAGTTTGCTAAATTTGCTTGTTCAAGATAACTTAGGTTTAATTCTACCTTTCTTGCATGTTCATTTCGAGTAGTCAACAAACAAACTCTTTTAAAACCCTTAAACCATGATCTCCACACTAGGAACATAGCAAACATTGGACTAGCTCTAATGCCCCCTCTATCCCTACAGACCGACCCCTTTTCTTGCCAATCACCTATACTGCAACAGTACCATGTGTGCTTCTGGGCGACCTATTTAGTTTTGTTATCAAATTGGTTAAGGGTAATATAAATTTCGAAAGTTTTTCCACATATGTGTTCGAGTCCCGTGGAGTGCATATAGCCACCGTTAATTGGTTGGGGGTATGCCTCTGGCTAGGATGCACCAAGCTTTCTGGCACCATTACCGGGGACAGATAGCGCCATAGCTACCTAGTAGTTGTGGTGTTGACTCTCCCCTTTGGCACCATCTTTTTCCAATTTACTTGTCTGCGTTTGAGAAACACACCAATACCCAAGGCAAGATGTGTGATTTTTGGCCCATGTTTTATATATTTGGGAGATTGGAAGTATTCCTTTCTCTATCAGGTTTTGAGTTTATGAGACTTGGCCACCTTTGTGTTTATATTGTTCAAGGGCTAGGTTTATCTCACATGCATTTAGGTTGATACTATGGGGTGTGTGCCCTAATTCCTTACATGTGCTTGTATGGCACACCATTTATGTTTTACTAATGGAAAGTATTCTTTTGTCATAATATTATTTCAATTCCTTTTCTCTTGATACACACTTGAGTTGTCCTGATCTTTTACATGAGAAGCCTTTACACTTTGATGTCCTTTATTCCATATATTTCTCAATTTCCTATTTAGTATGCACATACCGGCCTTTGTTGATGCCATCTATTTTCTCTTCTTGTTGGGATATGCTTCCAACCCTAGGTGTAGGACTTGGATAATAAGGCATGAAGTTTTGGACTAGCTTAAGGAGTTAAAGCTTGGAGACAAAGTTGTTATGGTTTAGATTTCCCACTACTTAGATCCTTATGGTGTATCATTCATGTAAACCCTTACGAGATATTATAATGTACTTTTGTAATAATCTTGTTATAAATTGAATATAGTCAACATTTTTATTTCACTACTATACTTTGGTTGTTTTGGACACCATTTATTGAAATTTGAAAATGTTACACCTATTCCATCATACCTTTGAGTGTGTTTGGAATGAATATTTTATTCTTCTATTTTTTTTAGTAAGGGGGTGATCCCGCACTCCTTACAAAATGGTATCAGAGGCTATAGTTGTCAGAATCTGACTATTTCAATTTTGTCTCCCTAGTTAGAATCCTTGCCTTACCTTTAAGTGACATGTTTTACCTAGAGTTGATTAATACATGATGAAGGGTTGGTATAGGATCATATAGTTTCACATTAGAATAATGATGAATAGATCATTAAAATTACTTACAAGTAAAAGATCCATAAGTAACCATAGTAAGTTGAGGTTGCATAACTTGGCCTTTAGGAAGCTACTAGGACATGAAGTTGAAAGAAAAGGTATCTAGAAAGGATCAGGGTTTGAGGGCTAGCAAAAGTTTGCTCTGCACCACTATCTTGGTTGACGAGGACTCCCAAATCCATATGATAGGCCTAACCTGAGTTGATATGAATTGTTCAAAATAGCATGCTTTTAGGAAAATGTAGCCTTAGACATCTATATGATTTATCTTTAGGGACCCTAATATGTTGAAGAAGTCTCCCAGGTGTAAAGACTTTTTTGAGGATGGACAAGAGCATGTTAACCCATAGTTCATAGTTAGTCTTTATAAGTTATGTTTCTTTTTTTGCATGATGCTGATGTAGTTGGATGTAAAGAAGTAAAGTTGAACCTTCTATACCTAAAGAATAGTTTTGACCTAATAAGATGAATCCTTTAATGGGCGGTGAATAAGTTGTTTTCTTATATGTGAATGTTTTGATTTCGAGGAAAAAATCCCTTTAAGGGGTGGTGTGTTGTAACATACTAGATCTCAGACCCTACATTGGAAGCTGACATTTTGGACTTAGCTAGACAAGGTTGAAGGTTAGACCTAAATATATGTTTAGTGGAACCCCAATGAGCTAATGCATGTATATATAACCTTAATGTAACCTAATGTTCTAACATCAATCTTTGGTTTATAATGGATACATAAAATATGCCACATAACTCATTTTGGTGGTAATATGAAGATAAGAAACTTAATTGGATGAATAATTTAGATAATGGGTCGTTCATGGACCATATAATATATATCATTAAAAGAATTCTAAAAAGTGGAAACAAACTTCAAATTCAAAATATACATATCAAATTAGCCTACATGTCAAATTTCATCTAATTTGGACCACCTTGAAATATTAGGATAAGTTTAGGAGAGAGAAAATGAGTAAAAGCCATAAGTAATGAATAGTGTGACTATATAACTTCAAAATATGGAAATAATGGTAAATTCATATTCAACATATCAAAGATAACTTGTGTATGAAGTTTGGTCCAATTTGGATGTTGTTTGTGCAAGTTATGCAATTTTAGGTACATTATGGATGTTTCTGTAATTTACCCAATTGGGAGGTTTCCGTGCAAATTGTCACATGCATTATAATCCTTATATATTCCCTTACCATTCTCTAGTTTTTGAACCATGGGGCACCTAGCTGCACCTTGGTTTGAAGGTGTTTCTTTCCAAGGGAATTTTAGGGATTACTCTCTTTATAAATGAGCTTATCTTTGGAAGTTATCAGCCAATGGGGTTATGTCTTTGATTGGAGGTCAGTTGAGATGGCCTATAAGTGTCCATAAACTAACATTTGATATTCATGAAGCCTCTATGAGCTATCCTCTAGCATGGCCATGAAATCCCTAGGCTAAGGACACATGGAAAGCTCCATGGACACCTCATGCTTGAGTTCTTCCTTATCCATAAAGGTTTGTATGTCCATATGCACCCTTAGCATTGGACACATAGAAAGTAACTTGACACATCGTTCTTGAATTATTATTTATCTATAAATGCTTTCATGTCCATTGACACACTTATACATGACACATGGAAAGTCTCATAGAAACCTCATACTTGACATCTTTCTTTATATAGCCATATCTACCCCTTCCCAACTCCAAATTCGAAAACGCTTGCTCTCATTTCTTTCCTCTAGCTTCGAGCATGATTCCTACTCTATTTTTCCATGAAGGTTCTATCACAAGATAAAAGGTGGTGCCTAACTTGGTGAAGAAGGCTCCAAGGGTTCCAAATTTCTCTATATAGGATTTCTTAAGCTCATCCTTGGTGATTTTGACCAAAACTAGTAAGTATACTCCTTTCCTTCCCTATTTTCATGTTGTTAGTCTTGCTTCCACCTTACTTTAGGTCAGAACCATGGCCTTCCATGGTGAAATCCCACCTAGAACCCATTATCACCTCATCTCATCGTTCTTTTGTTACAGTTTTTCACCTCTAAAGTGGAGAAGGTGCTTCTTGCTCGAGATAGGAGCTTTGTTGGAGAAACTAGCCTCTTTAAGCTTGGTAACCTTACTTATTGGACATGTACACCTTCCTAGGCCTAGGATTGGATCTAGGATTGACTTGGACTGTTTTGACTCTAAATTTTAGGTATGATGTATCCCCTATTTTTCTATGTTGAGAAATTCACATATGCTTATTCATTCTCTTTGTTCTGTGGACATTAGCCTATACAAATTGTCTTTTCTTTTGAAAATCATGGTTCATGTGAACTACCTTATATGATATTGATCATGTTATCATGGATATTATTTTGAACTCTTATCTTATGCTTTGTTCATGATGGACTCTAAAAGATGACATGTGATGTCTTTTACCCACGTCCGGCCATAGTAGCTCGGGTGGTAAGAGCTCGGTAAGTCCCAATGAAGGACCCGGGTTCGAACCTCACCGAAGGCACTTTGTGAATGGAAATCTACGTTGATTAGGTGCGAGAGGGGGTGACCTAACCACACCCTCTAATGCCTCAAGAGTTTACCATGTCAGGCTCTTCCGGGGTGGGTTCTCTCGATTACCAAAAAAAAGATGTCTTTTACCCACTTATGAGGTGGATGTATATGTTGACCACTTTGTGAATGGCAATCTACATTGATTAGGTGTGGGAGGGGGGTGACCTAACCACACCCTCTAATGCCTCAAGAGTTTACCATGTCAGGCTCTTCCGGGGTGGGTTCTCTCGATTACCAAAAAAAAAAGATGTCTTTTACCCACTTATGAGGTGGATGTATATGTTGACCACTTATATGGTGACTAGTTTATTTGTTCTGACTATACTTTCTATTTGCCTCTACATTTAACATGCTATGTGATTCAGTAGCACTAGAGTATTGTAATTGCATTGGTTTTTATGGAAGATGTGTTATTTCCTTCTGAGAAGATGTGATATTTAATGCTCTTTTGGGTTTGAAAGGAACCTCATACCCAGGGAAATATGTGTGATTCTTGGCCCTTGTTTTATATATTTGGGAGATTGGAAGTATTCCTTTCTCTATCAAGTATCAAGCTTATGATACTTGGCCGCCTTTGTGTTTATATTTTTCTAGGGATATGTTTATCTCACATGCATTCAGCATTATGATATGGGGTGTGTGCCCTAATTCCTTACATGTGCTTGTGTGGCACAATATTTATGTTTTATTAATGGCAAGTATTCTTTTGTTATCATATTATTTCAATTCATTTTCTCTTAATACCCACTTGGGTTGGTGTTGGTTGTTTACACTAATGAGTTTCAATCATAAGAATGATCTTTTGCTCAACTAGATATATCCCGCAAGTATACGAGAGTAGTTGTAGTTGAGGTCGAACACAAGGAGTGTTTGTTAGTTAGGCGAAGAGTTGTGATTTTCAATAATCTAGATCGTTGTACACAAGATTATTGGATTAGAACAACTAAATTATAGATTTCAAACAAAACAGTAAATTATCACTTAAGAAAAGTTAAGATTCATATATGGAAGGATCCTAGACATGGGATTTCACTATCACATCATAGCTTATATTAAAATATGAATTTAAACATGTTAATTAACTTGCAAAGGAGGTTTGTAGTAATCATTCACCTCCTGATAAAGTGATGATGATTTTAACTCCATACATCACTCTCGTGTATGTATTTCATTTCAAATCACAAACCTTGCTCCTCAACATAATCTCAGCCACTCTCGCGGTCAAGGACAAGTTGCCAAAAGAGTAACTCCATACTCTCAAACACATCTTCTCAGATTATGAAAGAAAGCATAAAACATGCAAGTATGATGGCCAATCACAAAAACAAACATTTTAGATCTGAAACAACTCTTGGGACATTCAAGAAACTAACATTTAGTACGAAAATCATATGTTCATACAAGCTATGACATGGGAGTTACTCTCCCATGTCCAAGAAAACAAAACTACTCATCGATGATAGTGTACAACAGAAAATGTGCAGAATTTTCAGAGATTAACATGGTTTAGAGAAGGAAAAGCTAAGCAATCCCAACGTGTAACCAAAGAAAGGTAGAATTCCGACTTGAGGACGAAATCCCACTTCTACATCTGCTCCAAACCGGGAGAACCTCTTTCCCAAGAAGCTTTGTGGAGTGAAGAAGATATGTTGCACCTTGGAGAAGAAGCTTAGAGAAGAAGAGAAGAAGAATGGAGGTTCTTTGGCAAGGAACCACCTATTTTCTCCTCCAAATCACCCTCCTCTGCTCTAGGCTTACTCTGGGACGAGGAAAATGACACAAATGATTGAGCATAACCACCCATTAAGTTCCCACTTCGTTTTAAATAAAAACTTATATTTTTCAAAATGTTGAAACTACCAGGTGCACGTCGTGCAACTTTCCGGAAACTTTTAGTATTCTCAACTCGCCCAGGTGCACGACGTGCACTTGACTATTGTGGGTTGTTGTGTATTCTGCTCATAACTTTCAGCGTGTAGGTCCGAATTACATGTCGTAAAAAGTGGTATTTGCGTAGTTTGGAACCCCAAAACATGTAGATACTTGAAGAGTGATCCAATAAGAGATAATATGATATATTCCTCATCATTGCATTGCAAAATATAGTACCTACAATCCAAACCATGAGACAAGTAAGAATAGCTGAAAATATAGAATTTAGCATGAATGAGAGTGATAATTGAGTCAAAACAACATGGATAGGCAACCAAACATGATCCAAAAGATGATATGATTTTTGCACATCAAATCCCCCTAAGCTTAAACCATTGCTTGTCCTCAAGAAAAAAGAGCATAGAAACATAAATGAAGAATTGTCAAGTTCATGAATAGATCAAATGAATGAAAGATGTGTATAAGACCAAACCAACCATGATCAACATGTTTATGCTCATAGCCATCAATTAAACTTAAACACCCAAGAAAGAGATTTTTAGTTCAGTAGGGGTGGTCACAATTAAATAAATCAATCAATTAAACAACACTAAGTAGAATTTGGATGAGCAAGCCAAGCAATTAGTGGATGTGCAACTCAAACTCTCAACTATTAAGGATACAAATGATGAAATCTTAGTTAAAATTGACAATTTTGGTTGTACTCTCCTTATTTCCCAAAAATGACATGATAATGGATTATGGGTTCTGACACTCGGCTTCTAATGTAGGCTTATGCAGACGTGGAGTGTCAGTTGGGGTATTTTACCCTCTTTTAAGACATACCACCTAACCATTGTGGCCAGATCAGATTTACACTAGGCTAGCATGATATGTGGGTAGTTTAGCCATATTTATGGGGTATAAAGATGAGATAAGCGAAAAGAAATTTTAAAATTTTTCCAAAACATAGGAGAGTCAACTAAATTGCAACATTAGCTAGATTTCATTCATTTGTTTTGCTTTTTTTTCATTGAAAGAGTGGTTGAAAATGCACTAAGAGCTTGACAAGGGCATCCCGTATTCCAAATGATGTTGTAAAGTTTATTTACTCACAAAAATTGAAACCATTACATGTTTTAAGCAATCAAGGATGTGAAAGATGAATGTTCAGGCTAGAAGCATAAACCAGAGTTAAGCACATGTTGATGGACAAAAGGTTTCATTTGATTAATGCATGTTGTTTACAATTTCTCCAAATGATATTTCTCATCAAAAGAGGAAAATCAGTTAAGCATAGGAGGTCTATCCACATATAAAAGATAAACCTCATATCATACTAGATTTGCCACCGGAAGAGGAGAACTGAAAACAACAACTGAAATGTGAATACAAAACAAAAGAAAATGACAAGAAGCAAATAACATGAAAGGGTAAAGCTAAAAGAACTAGGTTACCATCCGGTTGCTCCCCCCTAAGCTTGAAATCTGTAGTGTTGTCACTGCATAAATCAAACTAAAAAGGTTGCAACCGAGTACCTCATCATGGTGGAAACTGTTAGGTTTTAGGGGGGACAGATAAGGCAGCGGAAACAAAAATTTTCTCCCCCAACCCATACCGAGGAAATGCGTCAACGTCTATATAATACGAAAGGATGGTTTGCGGAATCATACCTTGTCCCGAGGCTTGCTCGGTGACAATACCTCGCGCAATGCGCGATCTTCAACTCCGGTCTTGGACGGTGTCTGTGCAGCTCCTGGTCGCTCCGGGACTGACGACTCCTCCTCCTACCAGACTGTCGGATGACAGTTGTCCTCCTGAGCGGCAGTGTTCTCCCGCCTCTGTAGTAGTCCACACGGACCACTTGGAACTCCACACTCCTTGTCCCACAAGGAAGTGGAAGGAGTCGCACCCTCCTGTTGACGTACTAGTCGCCAACACACTCTCCTGCTGCCAGTTGCAACTGTAGTTGTCTTTCCCTTGCTGCACCTCCCTTTGCGGGAAGCACTTGCTCGGGCTCTCTCTCGGTTACCAAAACCAGAGAGAATGACAACTTTGCAAAGCAACCGGCTTGCATTGAGTTGTACTCTGAGAAGCCCCCAATACCCCTATATATAGGCGGGTCATGGGACAGGGTTCTCTGTGCCCGACAATATGGGACTAAAGCAGGAGTAGAAAGGTTCGAGATTTTCCACAAAAAGCAACCAACTCGCAACCTGAACCGATCGGTTCACAAGTGAACCGGTCGGTTGGGGACCTGAACCGGTCGGTTGGAGCACCAACCGATCGGTTGGGACCCATGAGCCGATCGGTTCACTTCTGAACCGATCGGTTCGTGGTCCTGGTCGGTTCCCGATTGACTTTCCTTCTTTCGTTTCTAATTGGTATCGAATACCAATCCTATTCCCAATCAAATTGGGCAAGTGAAACGCAAGGAAAATTCTCACCGACCTGACTTTCCCAACTTGCTCGGTTGCACCAGTTGAACCGATCAGATCAACACTTGAACCGCTCATTTCACTTTGTACCTGAGCCGATCGACTCAACACTTGAGCCGACCGGTTCAGCAACCTCAGCCGATCGGTTCAACACTTGAGCCGATCGGTTGGGAGTGCAGGTTGTGCAGAATCAGTCAAATGCGATTTCAATCAATCTGATACTCCAATCAATGCGTCCAACACCTTGAACCATATGATATGGAGCTATCAACTGATTGAGTGTTTAATTGAACTACTAAACTCCTTTAGTAATCAATCTAAACGTTGCTTGTGGACAAAACTCCTCTTCCAGGTTAAATCCTATGTGTGTGACCCTGCAGGTCCATTTCACGTTGGCAGTGAAAGTCCATAACACTTATGACTTCACAAGAAAAGAGCGGTGCCTAGTCACACATCAGTGCTACCCAAGTGAAAGTAGAAAGTTGGAGAACAACTTTCATCCTACAATCTGTGAATGGTGTTACAACGAATGTATAATTCCTTTGTCACTGATATCCCGAATGAACTCGAGGCATGGAACAGTCATCCTGTCAACGTTCATTCACTTTCTTGATCTCAGAGTAGATTGAAGGAGATATGTATGACATCAATATCACATACTGATTCACACATGCGTGCGCACGCCTATCTCAATCCTACTCATCAAGTGGCCATGGATATCAAACTCCCTCAGGAGGGACAAATCCCATATCTATCACTCACCCCTCAAAAGCCCCATGTGTCAAAGCCACCCAATCATCACCTTTATAACAACCCATGTTTCAGGACTGCGTTTGATGATGTCAAAGTGTGCCCAACGACATGTGTTGAGTGTAGTGATTTCAGGTCAAAGAATCACACTCACCACCATCACTGTGAGTACTGACTGTGACAACCATCTTATGGTTCCATGTGTCAAACTCACGGTGGGTATGTCCGGTACACTTGTTCTCTAACAAGTACCTATGTGTTTGGTTTGATATCTCTATATCATGACTAATGAGATTCTGTCATCAACCAACACCACAATCTAGTCTTGTGTGTCATTGTTGTCTATCTACCTTCCACAATGACATCCGACTAGGGACATAACAAGAATGTACAAACTCTTAGCATCCATATGATCTCATCGTTCAGGTCATGAACCTGAAGGCATACGTCACTGAGTATTGTCATTCTCTAGACATTCAATCTGTTCTATCACTATCTCATATGACTGAACCAGAAAGAATTGGAAGCTTTCCTTTGATGTTAATCAAATCAATCTTAATGTATCCCACCAATCATCCCATGATTGGCTCTCAGGGCATACATACCAACAGACTCCCACTTGCACTGCGAGCCAATCACCCATGAATCATATTCATCGTGATCTTCAAACATGTCCCACATATTACCGTGCTCTAGTGCCAACATAGTGAGTAATGACAACACCTTGCCAAAGTCAGTATAAATTGCATGTCTCTCATCTCTTCGCTGTACGTCGCACGTATGAGATGGAGTTGCCGTAATATGCGATCTAGTATTCCTATGCTAACCTTTAGCCACATTGCCTAATCAAGGATTCCAGACTTGTCATCAATGAGTGGAATATAAGTTCATCTCATGAACCTTCAGATCATATAGTATCCACTGCTGTTCACTAACACACACATACTCGACATTTCCTTTTAAATGGTTTTATTGGAACACTTCCAATTATCAACAAAACTTTCACTTTTATACATACTATGTATATTTTGCGATTAATCTTCTGTCCTTTCGGAAGTTCACATCAATGTAACTCTTTACATCGAACTCTTCCTTATCTCCATAGAAGTAGTACTTCCCAAGTACTTATCAAGTTCTTATGGTATTCCAGTAACCCTTACTGGAATCAGACAGACATCCACTCGTCATGTCTCACATACGAGTTATCAGGATGAGCACATCATATTGTCATGTCACACATACAAGATGATGAATGCATTTTATTCTTGCCATGTCAATACATGCAAGATAATGGGATGATTGCATACATGATAGATCCATATCTATTCTGAGTGTTCCCATTCTTCATAAGAATTGGACACTTGGCCTTGGGATACTAATATCCATATAATTTGGACAAGTTTTCTCCCACTGAATCTGTGCATACTGAACCCTTCAGTACATATTGCCAATGTATGATTTCTCTTTCCAGGTCAAGAGATTTTTCGAGAACTATCTCTATAGATCTCTATTCCTATCATATAGGAAACATCTCTATCTTCCTTATAGATAATTTCCACTTTTGGATTTCCATTCTAGAACAATTCCATTTCACATCAATATGTGGAATGTGAATACGCTCCCACTAAATCACAGATCCCTTCTTTATCTTTGACATATCAGTCAAAGCCTTTGACTATATCATCAAAGTAAAGATCCAATTTTGAGTTGCTTGTACTCAATCAATCATATTGATTAGTCCATTGTAACTTTTAGACTTCATTTGCATTAGTGGATTCATAAACGTTATAGGTTGTGTCACGTACACATCCTTGTTTTATTGCTCATAGGAATGTGGTTTTAGTATCCATATGCCAAATGTCTTAGTCATTAAGTTGCAATTTAACAAGAATCATCCTTCTTAAAATGTTATCCATGTGTATTAACACTTAAGACTTATTTGCACTTATGGATATGATCCAATGAGTGCTGCCATCAAGGTCATACCTTATGGCTCACATGGAAGTCATTTAGAATGTAATGGTTCTATACCATAACTCAAAATCTTATCCCTCATATTCATCTAGATAGTTGACTCATCATATGAACAACTCATCACATAGATGATTTAGGTGTATCTGTCAAGGATATATGAACTCACAACCCTTGTGGTTCTTAATGTCCTTTATTAGTGTGGGGTATTCTTTTATTAAGAAGAATTCAGTTATTTGAGTATCATTCTCTAACTCCTTAGAGTATGATTCCTTCTTGATTTAGACATCACCATGCCTTAATCATGAGTTCACTATGATACACTATCGTAATCACTCATAAGGATCTCAAACATTTGGTTCAAGTATTTCATTCATTGATCTCATCAAGAATTAACACTTTACCAAATTTGTACTTCATCTATGATAATCTTGAACACTTCAAGATATTCATATTGGTATTTCTCTAAACACCATTTGAAGTATTAGCATTTGTTCCAATAGGTGTGTAAATACATCACATGTATTATACCTAATAGGATAATCATTCTCCCACTACATTAGTGAAGATTCATTAATCATGTACAAGAGATTCATGTCTCTTATTGGTTCTTTAACCAAAAGAGTGTAGATTTATCCATCTCATGGAAACTAGAAATGAATTTCTCATGATTGATTCTAATTTGATTGTTTGAGTTATCATTAACTTTAGGTATCATTTTATCTTATGCATACCATGTATCACAAGATAAACATGGCATTGCCACAAAGATCATATCTTTAAGATTGAAACATCAACTTTATTAATTTCCATCATTGTCATACAATATGCAATAATAAAGTGTTTCTATCTATTGGCAATATATGAAATAGCAGTTCTCAACTCTATTTCGTGCCCTTTAGGCTGAAATAAACTGAAAGATACTCCTATCTATGGAAGCAACACTTGCTCCAATGATGGGTATTTCTTTCTTGGTCCTTTCATAAAGGCCATCACTTCTTTGCAGATATTGCATATCATATATGACATATCCATATCTTGGTATCATATACCTCATATAAAGAAGCGGTTCATTTACTGATACCTTAGGTGGAGGTCTCCATCCCCTCATTCATCTTCTTTTGTTCTTCCAGATATAGAGGGAAATTCCCTCATATACCTTTTCCCCATGTGCCTTGAGGCTGAAGACGGCTTGGATTGCTGGCTAGTATCAGAACACTTCTTAGCTTTGTCCTTGCCCTTGCCCTTAAGACTTACCTTTTCTTTGATCACATCAAAGATTAGGATTAGTCTTTCTTCATCCTTTCCTCTACTATCCTCAACATGTCCAACAACTCTATCAACGCTTGTCAAAGTCATTCATGTTGTAGCTTGTCATGAATTGTATGATCCTCGCAACATTTGCAGTATCATACCAATAGCCAACTCTTGGCTCAGATGGAATCCTTCTTAGTCAGGTCTTTCCACATACCCAATCACATTGAGTGTGTGAATACCTTACTGGATCTCCTTCTATCATGACATACTAGGACAGTGTCTTGGAGACATCATATGTCTCATGTTGTCTCTGCAACTCATAGTTCAGGGAACACAACATTAAGCACTCCCCATCAATGTCATCCTCGGTATGCTTCCATAAGCATACTTTCATCCATTGATGTGGTGGGATCAAGTTCATCTGGCTCTGGTATAACTAGGACTTAGAGCTCTCGCTCTTTGAGAACAGTTCTCATCATCCTAACCAGTCATGGAATTATTCCCATTTAATTTGTTGGTCTCAAAGGCCGATCGCAAATAAAGTGATTATTGTTGATTAACCATTTATTTTAACAAAAGGAAATATATGCAATTTTATTCCAAAACTCTTTTGACTTGTTTGATTGATTTGAAAAGTTGATGATAAAATTAGGCCTTTAATTAATTATCGCTCCCACTATTTTAGTTCAAATTGATAGCCCTCACCATCAATTCGGAAGATTGCAGCGTACAACCTTCTAGTGGGAAAGATCCTGAAATCTTCTAAGTCATGAGTCAGCTAGGGCTGATCGCCCACAACTTAGATCTCTCAGGTAGGCAACTCTTGCCAATTGCATCATATGCAACTCTTGATAAGATGCCATATACAACTCCTTGCAATGATCATCTCCATGCCTCAAGGCGCTAGATCCTATCTAGGTCACCTTGTTAAGTCCGACCCAAAGTAAACACGATGAACATGCACCCTGCTAGGGAAGACCCACACATTCATCCTTCATGCTTCCACGAGATAGACGGTGCACCACGCTAGGGCGTGCCCACACTTGGTCGATCAAGCTTTTCACGTGTGTCACATTTGGAAGGCATCTAAAACTTAATATTTTAATGAGGTATTTGGTTTTTATATACATATACATATCCAATCACCACAATACATAGTACGTATCATATACATGCTATATCCCACAGAAAACATGCACAAAATGATAAAAGAGATGATTATGGCCATCCTCATGTGATTCCTCAAGCCAAGAGGAATCACGGTCATCTAGGTCTACATCACATGCAACCTGTACAAGATGATCTTCTGTGCCTTGCCTTCCGAGTTGATCAACTCATCTCATGAATGATCTGTACTCTCCAGCCAGTCGTCTGGGTTCCACCAGCCAATCAGTTGGCTCCTCCAACCGATCGGTTCCCCTGGTCGTCGTGCTTCTCGTCATGTCCGCCACCCGCTTGTCTCGCTCCTCGAACCGGTCATCAATCGATCAGTTCACTCCTTGAACTGACCGTATGGAACGTCAACCGATCGGTTCCCGCCTTGAACCGATCATTTCAGCTGTCGTTTTGATGTTCGCCGGTCTTCGACATAACAGGAAATAAAATCTATCCTATTTATTTCATTGCTTTAAAAAAATGGAAACCCCGAGTTACATTCGGGGGGAGCAAAGGTAGGAAAGAATCTCGAATTATTTCGAGTTACATCAGGAATTAGAGAGGGAAGATCGGTGCGCAGACCGAGATGCAAGCAACCACACACAACCAATCACAGATAGGGGTTTATAGGCCATTGTTACAACCCCACCTCCCGATAACCCCCAATTAAGGGAGACCAAGAGGTTGAGCCGCATCCATTAATCCCAAATCAAAGGTTCGACATATAACCATAAACAATTATCAAATTCTAACAGACTATACTGAAAATGGTAATACAATTTTTCTTTACATACCTTTTGAAAACATGGATCTCTAAAATTCTATCCACACCGATACTAATCTATCTAATCCTCCTTTGTATTTTAATTCTGTTTTAGTATCACATGTGCCACTTTACTGTTTGTTCTTTTTCATTGCACCTAAAACGCCGACAAACAAAACGTCGGTCAGCCGAAGCTGGTATGTGGGGGAAAACAATGAACATGCAACTATCATAACAATGTAATCATTCAATTACTTATTTAACAACCAATATTACGTTTTAGATATAACTCCGCGATCCAAGGGTACCCTATCCTCTGTATTGTCCCCATGAAACCCCTCATGATCCACCTATAAGTGAACCAGTTTCTAGGGTTGAAGCACATGGTACTACTCGTAAGTAGACCACTCCTTAACTCGGGACTTGCTAAAGAGTCTCTAACTCACGGTAACCTAGACCTTACTCTAGGATTACCCCTTTTTATCCTTTTCAAAGTAACAAAGGTGGACCCGGATCTAGCTAGTTATATTTGCACATTTATGGTGATAATCATAGTCACTTTATAGTTGCATGAAATAAATAGACATCCAACAGTTAATTCATGCATTGAGGGAAACGTTGTTAAAATCCTCGGGAAACTATTCGGTATAGTCATAAGCGTAACCACATACCTTTTCCATGCATGATATACAATTATACTTCGATTAGATTCAATCAACCAGTCGAGCAAGCAAACCAAGAAATTGATCATTAAATCTGCATGTATGTAAATCCAAATTTGTCACCATCACTTATTATTCCAAGTAAACCTTACTCGATTAAAATCTAGGATATTAGGGTTTGGTTAAGGAATATATGTAAAAACCCTAATTCCATCACATAATTGTTAATTAGAGTTATTAGTCCCAATTAGACATCATGTGTAACCCTAATTAGCATATCCTACAAAACGGTTTGTTATGATCGCTTAGATCCAATTTACGTTCACTAACCATATCTTAGTTTTAAAACCTAATTCTCATAAGCATGATTATACATATAGGACACCCTATCTTTTCAACATCATTAACATGATCACCTTCATTTCTCATCTTGTATAAACAAATTCAGATAAGAGCATAAAACAAGAGATTTTAATGTAGTTAACATGTTTAATATCCAAACTAGGGTTTTCCATTTATAAATCTTCACTTAACATGTATATTACCCAAATTTTCAGAACTGGTAGCATAAAAAGACTTCAAACATATTTTATTTGTATTCCCCTCATTTTTCTGATCATTTTGATATATAAATTTGCTATTTTCAGACACTCCTAGCATTTTCTATAATTTGTGAAAGATAAAACCTTTTTACCTTTGACAAGGGTGATTTGGCAGCTTCCTATTGGGCCACGCCACCTGGGACCCGCGTCCAGCTGGTTGAGAGGGCAATGACCCCGCACCTTTTACCCCTAAACCGGCCGGTCCAGCCACCCGGTCCAGGTACACAGATAGCGTTCCCGTCTTTCCCTGGTTCATCTTCTTCGCGTGAATCACGGAAGAGCTGCGATACCGGCGCTGGGTGCTCTCCGGCGCTAGGCCTCACAGCCGAGGGGACCGTCACCAAAGTTCTTCCCGACGTACAAACCATCACCACTGGGCTCCTCTCTCTCCCTTTATACGAACACCAGCGAATTGCTGTTGTTCTCTCGGCGCCGACCTCCTGTATCGGAGGTACCCTTCGGCGATCTGGACACCTGTCGGAGTGAGGCCTGTAGCGCCTCCCGCGGCCCGATTCCACCGTCAACCACCACTACTACATGCCTATAGATCGCCTCCCCTTCACTCTCATCCTTCATCGATCAGCCGTCTCTCCTGTGGCTTGGAGCTTAACGTGTGGATGGCAGCTCTCTCTCTCCCGTCGCCTGCGCTGGCTGCATGACAGCGAGATCATGGTGAGGGGCCAACCACCTAGGGGATCATCTTGGAGGATTCCACCCTAGGGCAGTGCAAGACGAAGGCGTAGCAACCTGCTCATCGCCTCCTTCCATGGTATGGGTTTGCGGAAGGCTCTTCCCGCATCCTATGAAGATGACGAGGCAATTCTCCCCTGTCCATGCATTTCTTTGGATCAGGAAGGGATCTAGCCACCTTGGTCCCTTTGGCACAAGGTACCGTTGCTGCATGTAGAGCAGGCTTTGGGGTAGAAGAAGATGTTTTGGCAGACGTCATATTAGGGTTCTAGGGAAAATGACATCGAGGAAGGAGATGAGGATTTATCTCTCCAAGAAGGGTAGTCATATCTGAAGGAAAGGGATGTCGTCCTCTACATATATACATATCACAGGAAAGCCCTAATGGCTCATACGTAGAATGAAAGGAAAGGAGAGGAAGGAACCTTACGGTTTATAAGGGAAAGACTTTGTTTCCCTTTTCCTTTTTGAGAAAACGTGGATATATATTAAACATATATCCTTCCTTCTTGTTTCCTTTATCATTTCTCCCTTGGTGTATAAGAAAGGTAACCAAAGGCAAGGCACACATTAGCACCTTTCCATAAGCATTAAAAGATGCCTCTTTTGGTGAGATGACTAAACCTTTAATTATTTAAATTATCATGTATTTTATTTTCCTTTATCTTATTTAATGGGACTCCTTGGACCCAAAATAGTTCTATTATCTGGAAATCCTCTTTTTTTATTGGACACTCATTATCCATCTAGATGCATCCAAAGGCATTATTTTGCATTAGCATGTTTATTTCTAAATAAAATATTTCTTTTTGAGGATTTCTCTTTATTTCTCTTTTGTTTCCCTCATTGGCATTCCATTTATCATTAGAAATCTCATGGATACGAAATTTCCCCAAGAAATCTCATTTATGCCTCTTTCCACTCATTTTCTCATTATTTTCCAATTTCTTTCTTCAGAAAGAAAAAACTTAATTAATCTTTTCTTTTCTTATTGCTTTCTTTTTGCAACCTTGGACTCCTTGGCACCCAAGGAACCCAAGAGGCACGAAATCCTCTTTGGATTTTCCTTCTAGAGGTTTCTACATATTTCTTTTCATAAAAAAATCAATTATCCATTTATTAATTAAATTTCCTTGTTATTTGGGCCCAATAGCCAATAAAGCCCACAAATCAACCAATCAAGGCTATTGTGAAGGGAAACCATTCATTTGAAAACAAATCATATCATTATTTGTTCAATTATCTTTAGTATGAGAAATTACATTTCTCACTAATTGAACCCAAAAATCGTGGTTATAACATCCTTCCCCTCTTATAGGAATTTTGTCCTCAAAATTCAAACAAGCAAACAAACAATCAATTCAGGATTAGACTTTCCATGTCCATCATTGGCCCCTATGTGGCTTTGCCGTACTCATGGCATTTCCAAAGAACCTTTATCATCACATATTCTTTTCTCTGAGTTCTTTCATCCTGGAGTCTATAAACTACACAGGTGACTCAGGCCATTTCAGCCTCCCTGGGGGCTCACTAGGTTCATTGCTCAGCACATGGTCGGGTTACCTCACATAGTGCTCTAATTTAGACACATGGAAAACATCTCCCATTACTCTATCCTGAGGAGTAGGGTCAAAACCTAACCATCTCCACCCATCCATCTCTAATGGACCCATGTATCGGGGACTCAACCCTCTTAGCTATAACTTAGAGGGGTCGGATTTTCATGCCACATATTTCTCCACAATGAACTGCATGTCAGTCTACTTTGTATCTACTCACGACTGTCGTCATCTCTAGGCTCCTTTCAGCCATTGCGCGATCAAAGTGACTTCGTCTACACGCATTGTGGCCCTTTTCTAACCATCACATGGTCCTTTCACCAACATCACCTTACTGAAGTGGTGACCGACACAACCTCTCATACAGAGTTTCATATAAAACCTGATACTGGCCATGGTGGTCATGGACACATCTTTCGTAGGACAAGAACTATCTTTAGATATCACCCTGTACGAGCACACATGCTCTCATCAGACCCTTTAGTCTGGATCATACTAACCATTAGTTAGGGGTGATAAACTGTACCATCGCGTTCTTCATGTACCCACTTCCACCTTTTGGAAGGGAACCTTTAGGTCAAACTCAAAAACCTTTGAACTCGCTTCATGGTTGAACCATCTCTCTCTCATGGGTAGTTCAACCAGATTTGTCCCTTGACAGAACTCCTTCTTTCTTATGTCATCTAGGTAAGGTGATCTACCATAACCATATTGCATCTCAACCTTCCTTAATCTAGGGGAGACCTATCACGACATTCATAGTGATGAACTCCCATTCTCTCTCAGGGACTCTTTTGTCCTCTATATCGATACACTGGGTTACAGGGGTTCATCCTTTACCTAAGCTTGCATGACCATATACCACATGCAACTTTATCTTAGGTATCTAAAGTGCTATTTCCATTTACCACGACGTATGGTGATCTTCAATCATGATTTCATGTATGTCATGATTCTTCAAGATCGATTCCTT
Organism: Alisma plantago-aquatica; assembly: GCA_963693085.1. Lineage (NCBI taxonomy): Eukaryota > Viridiplantae > Streptophyta > Magnoliopsida > Alismatales > Alismataceae > Alisma > Alisma plantago-aquatica. The sequence goes on from OY856410.1 coordinate 712,175,653, forward strand.
CGAAACCCTAAACCACTCTATTTGGGGTTTCATCACCTTCTTTTCCAAAGAAGTGCATCTGAGGTTCTACCACCATCGTTTCATCGTATCAAGGACTAGACTGGCTAACCAAACAACCCTTTAACTGTTCAACGTACTTTGTTACATCTGAGAGTTATCCAAACACCTCTCCTTTCCAAACTTAGGGTTAGCCAAACAACCTCTTTTAGTCTTCTAGTCAAACAAGTCAGATGTATCTCAACCAGAGAATCCATTACCACTTCACATCCTTAGGTATTAGGTAACATTGAAGACATACACTTCCATGTATTTTACTTATCATCTCACCTCAAACTCTATGTCTATCTCTATTAAGAACACTTCTCTGATTTCATCATCATGGTGATCAAACTCAACCTGATATAACTTCTAAGTTCTACATAGTTCATGATATAAACTTCCTCATAAGGGGACTACCTCATTCCTCTTAGCGTTTGCAAACCATCCCTGTATCATTCACTTTACCAGGGTAGGTTATCTTCTCTATCCCTATTTCTCATGGCAACGTTCCAACCTACATCATCTCTTATCCTTGGTGTATGGCATGCGTAATGTCCTATCTCTCACTCCCATAACAAGAGGAAATAAGCATTTGGTTGCCGTCCAAATACAGAGTTCTTCCTGTTCCAAGAGTAGAGATGGTACATCCCACCTTTCCAGTACACCTTTATATCTAAGTTGCAACGTGCCACATATGTCTCTACATCACAGACATCATGATATCAAACAAGTCTTGAACCTACTGAGGTTTATATCCTTGGTCATCTCCTCTAGGTCTATAGGGTACCGACTCTTTCGGGGTCATCCCTCTTCCCTCATGCATCAAGAGAGTTCCCTAATCATCTGCCCTATGGGTCCCATGAGTTCATAAAGGTGATCAATCTCCTAACCCATGGCCCTCAGACAATGATAGTTGTTACCTCCCGACCCTATGGTCATGTGCAACTAGGGAATTAGGCAACTCCTACTTTCATCGATCTTATCCCAACCTGTACCTAGGATAGACTTAGGATTCTCCATTATTGAACATGTTCACTTAGAAACTTACCCAAGCCTTCTTCATCTCTCTTTCTGCATTCATGGGCTGACTTTCATTCTTTCATCGGGATCATAGCAACCTGCCTACCTTGGTTAAGCCCTATATTGGTTACCTCCATGGTAACACATTCATATGCAATTAGAGATGGATATCTATGGGATTACAGGTTCATTCTCATACCATGTACCCTTCACTTAGATTCTCAAGATCCTATGAGACCTCTTTAGGTTACCTTAAACTAACCAAAACTGATATACACCCTACCAAAGGTGTCTCTCTCCCAGGATGGGAGGAAAAACTATCTCCCAACAGCAAGGTCACAAAAGCTCTTAGGTCTAGGGTTTACATCCACATGAGCCTACTTAACCCTAGAAAGCTATTAAGGCATAAACAGATCACCTAATGAACCATGCTAGGTCATACTTGTCCTCTTTCCTAAATGCTGGATCAAGATATTTCCTTCCTTTATCATTAACCTAGCTATGAGGGGTTCATTACACATACCTTAAACTTAAGGGACTTCCCTTTTCCTTTATTCATGAGGCGTACCATGCTTGAAACTATAGAAGCTTAATTCTCATCATGATCATTAGGTATACCACTTCCCCTCTTAGTCCTAGGAACCTAGCAAATGTTACGACCCCACCTCCCGATAACCCCCAACTAAGGGAGACCGAGAGGTTGAAGCCGCACCCATTAATCCCGGATCAAAGGTTCGACATATAACCATAAACAATTATTAAATTCTAATAGACTATACTGAAAATGGTAATAAAAATTTTCTTTGCATACCTTGAAAAGTTGGGAACAAACTAACTTCTAACCTCAGTTGAACTATTCTATATAATTCCTCCTTGTTCTTTAATTCTTGAATTCACAAGGTGTCACTTTACTGTTTGTACTTTTCATTGTACCTAAAACGCCGACAAACAAAACGTCAGTCAGCTGAAGCTGGTATGTAGAGGAAACAGATAAAGCTCAACTATGGTAATAATATAATCATTCAATTAATCATTTAACAATCAAGATTACACTTTAAGCCATACAACTCAATCCATACATATTCTCGAACTCTGGGTTGTCCCTGCAGTGGACATGGATATCACCTCTCTTTTAGGTAATAGAGTCGCATGGCACTATCCGAAGATAGCCCAATATCTAACTCATTATGACTTGATGTTCCTACCTCCATGGTAGCCATGTACTAAGTCAACCATAGACCTGATGGACCTACCCAATAGGTAGCCATGTACTAGGTCATCCATAGACCTGATGGACCTACCCAATAGGTAGCCATGTACTAGGTCTTTCTCTAACCTGATGGACCTACCCATAGGCAGCCATGTACTAGGTTAGCTATAATGGCACAGAGAGAACCAGGATCTGAGTTTGTAGGCATATATTCTTTGTGATAGTCATAGCCACATTATAGTTTGCATGAACTAAATAAACATCCAACAGTTTATTTAAAGCAACCGGTAAAACATTCGGAAATCACCGTAAAACTAGAACGGTTATTAATAAGCGTAACCACATACCTGATCCATAGTAACTTGATGTCCATGCATTAACATTCAACACAATTAACAAGCTATCAACAATATCCTGAAAATAATGCATAACATCCAAGTGTCATTGTTTTATTCAAAACATCTACAAGATCAACTTGGATTCCACCTTATAATTTCTAGGCCAACCTTAGGGTTTTATTAGGTTTTTATCCTTCATTATGCATTTATCACTTTTAATACTCTTTTAGTTCACAAACCCTAATTTCTGCATCATAGGCACAATTGAATGCCAATTAAGTTTAGTATGTTTCTTTTACACTAAAACAATTATCTTAATCCTTTTAGGTCATATCCAAAACATTAAGGCTAATTATCATCTTCAGTTTCTTTCAAAATGACAAATCATATTTCATTATAGTTCAACTCACATATATGAACCTTATTTATCACTATTTCCACTTTTATACACTAGGAAACACTAATTATCCAAAGAATTCACATTAAAGATCTTTGGTACTCAATTTATCTTCGAATCATCATATTTCTATTTTATTCTGCAGGTTGCCGTCGCGAGGAGGAAGAAGGAGGAGTTGGCGTTGGACGAAAATACCCTCCGAGGTATGAAGAGCCGGTTGTTTAAGTGAGGGGCATTTCAGACTTTTTGAAATGTTTCCAAAATAACAAGTGCATCGCCTTGCATGGGAGAAGCTGACGTGGCAACTTGCCATTGGTCCAGAAAGGTTATGTTTTACAAAAATCATAACTCTTAATTGGTAACTCCGATTAGGACAAATTATATATGTATTTTGATCAGAAAAATGCAAGGAATCCAATAAAAATAGTGTTGTAGCCTGAAACTGAACCTAGTTCGAAAAGTAGTGTAAATCATTATTTTTAATGAATTAAAGATTAAGAAACCCTATTTTGGTATGATTAATGTGTTTAATAGGGATTAATGGATCTTTAGAGTTGATAATAATCTCTTAAATGTAAAAAGGAACATTGAGTTCAAAAAGGAAGAACTTTGCACATGATTAGTTTAATTTAGAATTTATATGCTTGAAATTGGAAAAATACATAAAGTTATCCTCTTTAATGATTTAACTAAGGAAAAACCCTTAGATTTGATGATAGATGGATAATTCAAGCTGATATTAACCTGTTGTCAATAAAAGGGAAAATAGGATTTGAAAAAGATGATCTTTTGATATAGTTGGTTTAACTTAGGGTTCTATGTACATGAATATGCCTTAATGGGATTAGAAACCCTAATTTATGTTGATATGAATTCTAATGGTTTTAATTGTACAAATTGAAGAATAAAATAGAAATATGATGATTCGAAGATAAATTGAGTACCAAAGATCTTTAATGTGAATTATTTGGATAATTAGTGTTTCCTAGTGTATAAAAGTGGAAATAGTGATAAATAAGGTTCATATATGTGAGTTGAAATATAATGAAATATGATTTGTCATTTTGAAAGAAACCGAAGATGATAATTAGCCTTAATGTTTTGGATATGACCTAAAAGGATTAAGATAATTGTTTTAGTGTAAAAGAAACATATTAAACTTAATTGGCATTCAATTGTGCTTATGATGTAGAAATTAGGGTTTGTGAACTAAACGAGTATTAAAAGTGATAAATGCATAATGAAGGATAAAAACCTAATAAAACCCTAAGGTTGGCCTAGAAATTATAAGGTGGAATCCAAGTTGATCTTGTAGATGTTTTGAATAAAACAATGACACTTGGATGTTATGCATTATTTTCAGGATATTGTTGATTGCTTGTTAATTGTGTTGAATGTTAATGCATGGACATCAGGTTACTATGGATCAGGTATGTGGTTACGCTTATGAATAACCGTTCTAGTTTCACGGTGATTTCCGAATGTTTTACCGGTTGCTTTAAATAAACTGTTGGATGTTTATTTAGTTCATGCAAACTATAACGTGGCTATGACTATCACAAAGAATATATGCCTACAAACTCAGATCCTGGTTCTCTCTGTGCCATTATAGCTAACCTAGTACATGGCTTCCTATGGGTAGGTCCATCAGGTTAGAGAAAGACCTAGTACATGACTACCTATTGGGTAGGTCCATCAGGTCTATGGATGACCTAGTACATGGCTACCTATTGGGTAGGTCCATCAGGTCTATGGTTGACTTAGTACATGGCTACCATGCAGGTAGGACCATCAAGTCATAATGATTTAGATATTGGGCTATCTTCAGATAGTGCCATGCAACTCTATTACCTAAAAGAGAGGTGATATCCATGTCCACTACAGGGACAACCCAGAGTTCGAGAATATGTATGGATTGAGTTGTATGGCTTAAAGTGTAATCTTGATTGTGAAATGATTAATTGAATGATTATATTGTTACCATAGTTGAGCCTTATATGTTTCCTCTACATACCGACTTTGGCTGACCGACGTTTTGTTTGTCGGCGTTTTAGGTACAATGAAAAGTACAAACAGTAAAGCGACACCTTGTGAATTCAAGAATTAAAGAACAAGGAGGAATTATATAGAATAGTTCAGCTGAGGTTAGAAGTTAGTTTGTTCCCAACTTTTCAAGGTATGCAAAGAAAAATTTTATTACCATTTTCAGTATAGTCTGTTAGAATTTAATAATTGTTTATGGTTATATGTCGAACCTTTGATCCTGGATTAATGGGTGCGGGTTCAACCTCTCGGTCTCCCTTAATTGGGGTTATCGGGAGGTGGGGTCGTAACATTTATGAAACAATTATTAAAGCAGCCAATAACATTTATTAATTAAATTTCCTTGTTATTTAGGCCCAATAGCCAATAAAGCCCTCAAAGCAACCAATCAAGGCTATTGTGTCATTTCAAAACAAATCATATCATTATTTGTTCAATTATCTTTAGTATGAGAAATTACATTTCTCACTAATTGAACCCAAAAATCGGGGTTATAACATCCTTCCCCTCTTATAGGAATTTTGTCCTCAAAATTCAAACAAGCAAACAAACAATCAATTCAGGATTAGACTTTCCATGTCCATCATTGGCCCCTATGTGGCTTTGCCGTACTCATGGCATTTCTAAAGAACCTTTATCATCACATATTCTTTTCTCTGAGTTCTTTCATCCTGGCGTCTATAAACTACACAGGTGACTCAGGCCATTTCAGCCTCCCTTGGGGCTCACTAGGTTCATTGCTCAGCACATGGTCGGGTTACCTCACATAGTGCTCTAATTTAGACACATGGAAAACATCTCCCATTACTCTATCCTGAGGGGTAGGGTCAAAGCCTAACCATCTCCACACATCCATATCTAATGGACCCATGTATCGGGGACTCAACTCTCTTAGCTATAACTTAGAGGGGTCGGATTTTCATGCCACATATTTCTCCACAATGAACTGCATGTCAGTCAACTTTGTATCTGCTCACGATTGTCGTCATCTCTAGGCTCCTTTCAGCCATTGCGCGATCAAAGTGACTTCGTCTACACGCATTGTGGCCCTTTTCTAACCATCACGTGGTCCTTTCACCAACATCACCTTACTGAAGTGGTGACCGACACAACCTCTCATACAGAGTTTCATATAAAACCTGATACTGGCCATGGTGGTCATGGACACATCTTTCGTAGGACAAGAACTGTCTTTAGATATCACCCGGTACGAGCACACATGCTCTCATCAGACCCTTTAGTCTGGATCATACTAACCATTAGTTAGGGGTGATAAACTGTACCATCGCGTTCTTCATGTACCCACTTACACCTTTTGGAAGGGAACCTTTAGGTCAAACTCAAAAACCTTTGAACTCGCTTCATGGTTGAACCATCTCTATCTCATGGGTAGTTCAACCAGATCTATCCCTTGACAGAACTCCTTCTTTCTTATGTCATCTAGGTAAGGTGATCTACCATAACCATATTGCATCTCAACCTTCCTTGGTCTAGGGGAGACCTATCACGACATTCATAGTGATGAACTCCCATTCTCTCTCAGGGACTCTTTTGTCCTCTATATCGATACACTGGGTTACAGGGGTTCATCCTTTACCTCAGCTTGCATGACCATATACCACATGCAACTTTATCTTAGGTATCTAAAGTGCTATTGCCATTTACCACGATGTATGGTGATCTTCAATCATGATTTCCTGTATGTCATGATTCTTCAAGATTGATTCCTTCGAAACCCTAAACCACTCTATTTGGGGTTTCATCACCTTCTTTTCCAAAGAAGTGCATCTGAGGTTCTACCACCATCCTTTCATCGTATGAAGGACTACACTGGCTAACCAAACAACCCTTTAACTGTTCAACGTACTTTGTTACATCTGAGAGTTATCCAAACACCTCTCATTTCCAAACTTAGGGTTAGCCAAACAACCTCTTTTAGTCTTCTAGTCAAACAAGTCAGATGTATCTCAACCAGAGCATCCATTACCACTTCACATCCTTAGGTATTAGGTAACATTGAAGACATACACTTCCATGTATTTTACTTATCATCTCACCTCAAACTCTATGTCTATCTCTATTAAGAATACTTCTTTGATTTCATCATCATGGTGATCAAACTCAACCTGGTATAACTTGTAAGTTCTACATAGTTCATGATATAAACTTCCTCATAAGGGGACTACCTCATTCCTCTTAGCATTTGCAAACCATCCCTGTATCAGTCACTTTACCAGGGTAGGTTATCTTCTCTATCCCTATTTCTCATGGCAACGTTCCAACCTACATCATCTCTTATCCTTGGTGTATGGCATGCGTAATGTCCTATCTCTCACTCCCATAACAAGAGGAAATAAGCATTTGGTTGCAGTCCAAATATAGAGTTCTTCCTATTCCAAGAGTAGAGATGGTACATCCCACCTTGCCAGTACACCTTTATATCTAAGTTGCGACGTGCCACATATGTCTCTACATCACATACATCATGATATCAAACAAGTCTTGAACCTACTGAGGTTTATATCCTTGGTCATCTCCTCTAGGTCTATAGGGTACCGACTCTTTTGGGGTCATCCCTCTTCCCTCATGCATCAAGAGAGTGCCCTACTCATTTGCCCTTTGGGTCCCATGAGTTCATAAAGGTGATCAATCTCCTAACCCATGGCGCTCAGACAATGATAGCTGTTACCTCCCGACCCTATGGTCGTGTGCAACTAGGGAATTAGGCAACTCCTACTTTCATCGATCTTATCCCAACCTGTACCTAGGATAGACTTAGGATTCTCCATTATAGCACATGTTCACTTAGAACCTTACCCAAGCCTTCTTCATCTCTCTTTCTGCATTCATGGGCTGACTTTCATTCTTTCATCGGGATCATAGCAACCTGCCTACCTTGGTTAAGCCCTATACTGGTTACCTCCATGGTAACACATTCATATGCAATTATAGATGGATATCTATGGGATTACATGTTCATTCTCATACCATGTACCCTTCACTTAGATTCTCAAGATCCTATGAGACCTCTTTAGGTTACCTTAAACTAACCAACACTGATATACACCCTACCAAAGGTGTCTCTCTCCCAGGATGGGAGGAAAAACTATCTCCCAACATCAAGGTCACAAAAGCTCTTAGGTCTAGGGTTTACATCCACATGAGCCTACTTAACCCTAGCAAGCTATTAAGGCATAAACAGATCACCTAATGAACCATGCTAGGTCATACTTGTCCTCTTTCCTAAATGCTGGATCAAGATCTTTCCTTCCTTTATCATTAACCTAGCTATGAGGGGTTCATTACACATACCTTAAACTTAAGGGACTTCCCTTTTCCTTTATTCATGAGGCGTACCATGCTTGAAACTATAGAAACTTAATTCTCATCATGATCATTAGGTATACCACTTCCCCTCTTAGTCCTAGGAACCCTAGGTTCACTTTTAGGTGTCCAACTGCACGCTCTATCTCTGAACCATGAATCAAGCTTGCAAAAGGCATCTCGTGCACTTCTTGTCATCCTTCTTCTCGATCAACACTTAGGGTTGGGTCCTCCTTAAGGACAACTAACAAGGTACAAGGCCTCATAGCCTGCTACTAAACCTTTCTAGGTCTAAGGAACTCTTCTTCCTACCTCAGATGGTAAACACATATACCGTAGGCACATAGGCACCAGATGCTTCATCTTATATCTCTAGGGTTTGGTCCCTCTAAAGGCAATCAAGACATCATCAAGTTTCATGGATCGATCATGAAGTCAACCACTATCATCCATTGTTCCTCATATCTCAGGGTTTTAGGCTTCCTACCTCCTTGCTGGGTTTCCTGCTCTCTCTCTAGAGCTAACCCTAACCTCACCATTAGAGGTCCTATCTTCGTGAAGGGTCAACCTCCAAGGCATGAAACCTATGTTCAACTTATGTTTGCTTAAGGTTATCCATAACCCCTTATACTTATCACATAAGCTATCCATCAAACTCCCTCGGCCAGGGTTTAAACCTATCGCTCGCACCACTGATGCCTACTGGGTATGCCATGTTCATATCAGCTCGTGGGGTTTCCATGGGTTCATCTCTATCCTTATTAAGGAAGGAGCTATCCTTCGTCCTGACCTACACGACCCCTTTCCAGGGTTGGGTGGCCAAAGGTACTTGGTCAACCAACCTCTCATGGCTCATATGGCATCCCAGGCATGTCCATCCAAACACCAGTCTAACTCATCATGCCATCTCTCTCTCTAACCTTTACTTAGGGTTAGGGTTAACGCCATCCTCGTAGGATGAGCCAGGTTTCTACTTGCAATGGAGATCTCCACCTCCAAGACCAACTTATCCTCCTGAAAAGAAGGTCTAGCCTCAGGTCTCTTCTAAGGACATGACAACTTATGTCATACAACCTAAGCATGTATCTATTATTTAATTTGCTCTTAATCTATTAAGCTTATGTCCATGACATTTTATTTGCATGCTTTTCATTGATTTGATGGAGGATTTCTTAAACCTTATTAACCTTACCCATACTTCAAGAGGGTGAGGAGAAGAAAGAAAACCCTAATCCTTTAGGTCCTTATCAGAATTTTTGTGATGAGAAGGGATGAATAAGATGAGAAGTCCTAAAGGTATCTTATTTCGATTCATACCCTAAGACTTTGGCCAGACAGTCACACAGATCCGGGAGTTCTCGTATTCTGACTAGCGGTGCGGAGGAAAATATTACCAGCCCCCGGTCGTGATCCTTTTCTAGACACCTCCGTCTTTCTGATAATCCTCTAATAACTCCCTTGGGTTCTATGGAGTTTGTAAAATTTAATAATTATTAATGGTTAACTGAGGAACCCAGGATCTGATACCAAATGTTAGAACCCCACCTCCCGATAACCCCCAATTAAGGGAGACCAAGAGGTTGAGCCGCATCCATTAATCCCGGATCAAAGGTTCGACATATAACCATAACCATTATCAAATTCTAACAGACTATACTGAAAATGGTAATAAAATTTTTCGTTACATACCTTTTGAAAACTTGGATCTCTAAAATACTATCCACACCGATACTAATCTATCTAACCCTCCTTTGTATTTTAATTCTCTTTTAGTATCACATGTGCCACTTTACTGTTTGTTCTTTTTCATTGCACCTAAAATGCCGACAAACAAAACGTCGGTCAGCCGAAGCTGGTATGTGGGGGAAAACAATGAACATGCAACTATGATAACAATGTAATCATTCAATTACTTATTTAACAACCAATATTACATTTTAGATATAACTCCGCAATCCAAGGGTACCCTATCCTCTGTATTGTCCCCATTAAACCCCTCATGATCCACCTATAAGTGAACCCGTTTCTAGGGTTGAGTCACATGGTACTACTCGTAAGTAGACCACTCCTTAACTCGGGACTTTCTAAAGAGTCTCTAACTCACGGTAACCTAGACCTTACTCTAGGATTACCCCTTTTAGCCTTTTCAAAGTAACAGAGGTGGACCCGGATCTATCTAGTTATATTTGCACATTTATGGTGATAATCATAGTCACTTTATAGTTGCATGAAATAAATAGACATCTGTAACGACACTCGCCATCATTAAGATAACAAGTGCCATTAACAATAATAAAACATGCGGAAGCAAATCATTTGCAGCGGAATCACTGAAAATCACTAAAAATTAAAACTTTTTGCAAAGAGATCCATTCATAGGCAAACTCTTTCATTCAGAACCAAAGTAAAACTTTACATCCTGGTTCATATATATACATCTCATGTATTTTTGCTTCTCGAGGAATACAAACATCAACTACTCTGTCTTAACTGTACACAGGTAGTATAAAACCCTCGAGGCTTAAAGCCAAAATATCAAACTGATCCATCAAAACACTACTCCTAGGACCCGAGAGTACAGAGACGACACATAGGACTTTCTAACTTTATTACTTGACAGTCAGGGTCTCCAACTGAGATATCACTGCTGTCCAGGTTGTTGCTTTCCATTTCCTGCAAAAGAATCTTTGCTTCTTTGTCCGCGTCCACCTAAAAATGTTGGATCCCACGGGGGTGAGACAATTGTAAATTGCCCCAGCGGGAGATATAACTCTCCGCCAAAACATTATTATTGCAGTTTAAAGATATTGAAATAAGCTGAGGATAAGCAGTTTAAAGCATTCTCAACTTTGAAAGCATTGCATCTATTTATGATAGAGCAATATGTCACATATCCTTTAATGAATATGAAGAACAGGTATAACATCTATTCAAACTAAAGAATCATTACCACTGCATTAACTCTCTTCAGGCTTAGATCATATATCTAAAGCCTGGCATTATCATTGTGGAGTCATGGCCCGTAGCCACACTCTTCTCATAAAGTGTTGGGATCTTAATCCCTCAATTCACCACTGTGAATTCTCATTCTTTCACAATTTCAATACTCTAACCATGTGATTATGGGTATTCAAACCCTTAGCTCATCACCTGAGCATTGTTACTACTTTTCTTGTGACACTCATAAACTTGATATGTCACCCATGAGACATCCTTGTCTCAACTTGTTGGCCTTAGCCAATATACTAAACAAATCAGGAAATACATCTACCATGTGCTCATATATTATTGATATAGGCATTGGGTTATTACCAATCCTATGTCATCATTATAGGCATTGGTCCGTAACCAACCCTGATTACACTGCCAGGCAGTGGACTTTAACCAACCCTGATTACAGGCATTTAGCCTCTTCCAGGTATTAGACTTTAACCAAACCTGATTACACAGCCAGGCAGTGGACTCTAACCACTCCTGATTACACAGCCAGGCAGTGGACTCTAACCACTCCTGATTACAGGCATTTAGCCTCTGCCAGGTATTGGACTTTAACCAAACCTGATTACACAGCCAGGCAGTGGACTCTAACCACTCCTGATTACACAGCCAGGAAGTGGACTCTAACCACTCCTGATTACACAGCGAGGCAGTGGACTCTAACCACTCCTGATTACAGGCATTTAGCCTCTGCCAGGTATTGGACTTTAACCAAACCTGATTACACAGCCAGGAAGTGGACTCTAACCACTCCTGATTACAGGCATTTAGCCTCTGCCAGGTATTGGACTTTAACCAAACCTGATTTCACAGCCAGGTAGTGGACTCTAACCACTCCTGATTACAGGCATTTAGCCTCTGCCAGGTATTGGACTTCAACCAAACCTGATTACACCGCCAGACATTGGTCCGTAACCAACCCTGATTTCACAGATCATGGAATATAAATTCCTTTAACCATTATTAATCATCTTGGTGCCTCTTACTATGCTACAATTGTTCTTATGGCTCATAATGTCCATAAAGCATATTGTCACCTCTCATTAGGCAACATCTAATCATATGGCTCACAGTGCCATTCAACATATTGTCACCTATCATTAGGCAACAAAATCATTTTATCGCATGTAATATAATAGTAACACCACATTTCCCTCAATAGGGTTAGGATTTACTGTTCACATCACATTAGAGTTTCTCATGTCTCATTACCCAACTTAGGGTTAGGGTTTTCCCATGTCATATTAGGATTTCATATGGATGCCTCCTCAAATAGGGTCTCACATGGATGCACCCTCAACTAGGGTTTGAGTTCAATAACCCTGTCAATTAGGGTTTATGTTCATGTTTAGGGTTTTATGATCTCTTTGATTAAGTATCATAAACCTTAATCACTACATGAATCATATTCATGTATGAATTCATGCTATCAACTTATCAACTTGATTAGGTCACAACAACCCTTCAATCACAAGAATACAACTATGATTAACATAGTGTATCAAGTCATTGGTCCTATAAGCAATTAGGGATTCATCCCTTAATTGACACTAATCACTTAGGTACTATTAGGGTTTCAACCTTTGTACCTTAATTGATTATCATTACTAATCATCATTGGATCAATGGATCATTCATCATCTTAATTCTTAAGAGATTCAATCACACTGGACCTCCATTTCATAAAGCATCCAATTGAATTAGGGTTTCCAATGTTGATTCCTTCAATCATTGGATTCATGGAACCAATCATCAATTGGACCTACCCTCATACTTCAATTGAGTATAATAGGTCAACCATCAACTGATTTGACCCTCAACTAACCCGCAATTGGTCATCAATTAGGGTTTGATTCAATTGAATTAGAGCTTGGAATCGATGATCCAACAACACTAATCAATGCAGAACTAGTTGCATTGAAACCATTGAACCATCATCCAAATTGGATATGACCTGACCCCAAACGGTCTTGAGGTCGTTTGGATGACCTCCAAATGGTCTTGAGACCGTTTTCCCATCATATCACTCAAAACCAATCCATCTAAGTAGGGTTTGGATCATTGAAGTGCTCACCAATTCAGCAATTTATTGCAGATCAACTTGGTACCTTTAGACCTTCAAACACCTAACCATACTCAACCCTAGACCTCCAAACGGTCTTGGGTGACCACCAAACGGTCTTGAGACCGTTTGGATGAGATCCAAACGGTCTTGAGACCGTTTGGCTCATCCAACATTTGGACTTTAGTGAAAAATCATCATGGATTGGTCTATCGAGTTGATCAACAAATCAGCATTGAGTTGCAGTATGATTTGGTACCTTTGGACCTTCAATTGGTCAATATTACTTGACCCCAGACCTCCAAACTGTCTTGGGGTGATCCCCAAACGGTATTGAGACTGTTTGGGTGATCCCCAAACGGTCTTGAGACCGTTTGGGTGATCCCCAAACGGTCTTGAGACCGTTTGGGTGATCCCCAAACGGTCTTGAAACCGTTTGGGCTAATCAACCCAAAATCTCAACTTAACTCATTGGAATTTCAGCACTGTTTTCAATTAGGGTTTGCCTAATTGATTAGCCTTCAACTCATGATCCCTTTGGAGTTAACCCCTCAAATTTGGAGGGTCATTAACCAACATCATTAGGAACAGTAATCTGAAACGTTCAACGCTTGGTCAACTCCACCAAACGGTCTTGAAACTGTTTCCCAAAAAGTGCAATTAAATCAGATTGAAAATCAGCATATAATCCAATTAGGTTTCCCTAATTGATTAGGCTTAAAACCACGATTCCTTGGGAGTTAATCCCTCAAACGTGGTGAGTCATTATAAAACATAATTAGGATCAATAATCTCAAACGGTCAATGCTAGGTCAACGCACGCAAACGGTCTTGAAACCGTTTTCCCAAGAAGGTCAAGTTGATCAGGATGAAAATCAGCACTTAATCCAATTAGGTTTCTCTAATTGATTAGGCTTCCACTCACGATTCCTTTGGAGTTAACCCCTCAAATTTGGAGGATCATTAACCAACATCATTATGAACAGGAATCCCAAACGGTCAACGCTTGGTCAACCATCGCAAACGGTCTTGAAACCGTTTTCCCAAACAGGTCCAGTTAATCAGGTTGAAAATCAGCACTTAATTCAATTCGATTTTCCTAATTGATTGGCCTTCAACCTATGATTCCTTTGGAGTTAACACCTCAAACTTGGAGGGTCATTAGCCTACATAATTAGGAACAAGATTCCCAAATGGTCCACGCTTGGTAAACTCAACCAAACGGTATTGAAACAGTTTGCCTCCAAACGGTTTGCAAACCGTTTGGTCACCAAACGGTTTTGATGAAACCATTTGGTTCCCACCTTTAGAAAACGTTTTCTCCCAAGATATTTGGTGAGGTGCTAGATTATGATGATGTAATCATCACCTTCCTTCGTGCACCCAAGAACAGCAATCATTTTTTATGGAAATTGCAGCAAAGGATCAAGTATGAATCAAATTGAAGAAATCAATCAACAAAGCTTAGAGAATTGATACAATAGCAATGTTTAAGGGTTTAAGTTATAAAACCCGCCTCCAATTGAGCTCCAAAGCTCCAAGCTCACGCCATTAATGGTGGATGAAGCTCTAGAAACTCTCCCTAGGCTCATCCTCAAGCTTTTGATTGCAAAAGTTGGCTAGGGTTGAAGAGGAGATCGAAATAAGAAGGAATCCATAATTTATTTTCAATTTCCACCATGAAATCAAGGAGAACGAAGGTCAAGAGCTTACCCACAGGTTGGGGTTCGTCCTCCTGGTCCTCCCTAGCTTCCTTGGTCGGTTTCCAAGCTAAGAGAAGAAGTGGGGTCGAAATAGCCTTTCATTTGGCTAGGAAAAGACCTTTTTATAAAAATTCAATGAAAGAGAAAATGCATTATTAAAATGCATTTAATTCCAAAATTGGTGCCGCCTCTTCCCCCTCAAATTCTCCTCAAAAACCTTAAGGACGAGGCTATCTTCATTGCCTCTTATTCCTCCCCATTATCCATGATTTAAAGAAAATCAAATTAAGCACCTTAATGCTTATCATATTAATATCCATATGTGAGTGGGTTTTCTTTTCCTTATAATAATGGTTAGTGGAATTTCACCTACTTAGGATATTTTCGTTCCTTATCTTGGCAAAGAAACGTCCATCCTTATTCAAAATCAACCCAAAACATTTTGGTTGAAAGCCCTTCAATTATTTTTATTCATTTTTGCCCTAAATCGAATTAGGTTTCAATTAGGCATTAATCTTGATTATTTTAATATCAAGATTCTCTCTCCTCCAACTTAATTCAAATGAGGAGTCCCTCTCATTTTCTTTTCTATAGATGATGCCAAGAAACATTAGGGACCTTGTTGAAGTGGTAATTTGCATATTGAACCCTAGATTTTGGGTAAATTGCACTTTACTCCAAAACTAGGTTTTAATGCATAAAGATTGCTTTACAATCTTAATCTTGGTGCCCAAGCTTGTGAAAACCATACCACTACATCATATTCATTCTTATGATGTCTCAACATCAGAGGAACATCTTATCATGCAACATTTGCAATTTAACCCCTCAACTTGGGTAATTTGCATTTTAGTCCAAAATAAGCAAGCATTGCTTCAACATTGTTCAAACAGTACCAAAATTGAAACATAAGTTCTTTATGAGCCCTAATTACTTTTCCCAAGATAAGATTAAGCATATAATCATCTCTCTTAGTCAAAACACCTAGCGTTAAAGCATAACCCAGGTCAGGGATGTTACAACATCCAACAGTTAATTCATGCATTGAGGGAAACGTTGTTAAAATCCTCGAGAAACTATTCTGTATAGTCATAAGTGTAACCACATACCTTTTCCATGCATGATATACAATTATACTTCGAGTAGATTCAATCAACCAGTCGAGAAAGCAAACCATGAAATTGATCATTAAATCTGCATGTATGTAAATCCTAATTTGTCACCATCACTTATTATTCCAAGTAAACCTTACTCGATTAAAATCTAGGGTATTAGGGTTTGGTTAAGGAATAGATGTACAAACCCTAATTCCATCGCATAATTGTTAATTAGTGTTATTAGTCCCAATTAGACATCATGTGTAACCCTAATTAGCATATCCTACAAAACGGTTTGTTATGATCGCTTAGATCCAATTTACGTTCACTAACCATATCTTAGTTTTAAAACCTAATTCTCATAAGCATGATTATACATATAGGACACCCTATCTTTTCAACATCATTAACATGATCACCTTCATTTCTCATCTTGTATAAACAAATTCAGATAAGAGCATAAAACCAGAGATTTTAATGTAATTAACATGTTTAATATCCAAACTAGGGTTTTCCATTTATAAATCTTCACTTAACATGTATATTACCCAAATTTTCAGAACTGGGAGCATAAAAAGACTTCAAACATATTTTATTTGTATTCCCCTCATTTTTCCGATCATTTTGATATATAAATTTTCTATTTTCAGACACTCCTAGCATTTTCTGTAATTTGTGAAAGATAAAACCTTGTTACCTTTGACAAGGGTGATTTGGCAGCTTCCTATTGGACCACGCCACCTGGGACCCGCGTCCAGCTGGCTGAGAGGGCAATGACCCCGCCCCTTTTACCCCTGAACCGGCCAGTCCAGCCACCCGGTCCAGGTACACAGATAGCGTTCCCGTCTTTCCCTGGTTCATCTTCTTCGCGTGAATAACGGAAGCACTGCGCTACCGACGCTGGGTGCTCTCCGGCGCTGGGTGCTCTCCGGCGCTAGGCCTCACAGCGGAGGGGACCATCACCAAAGTTCTTCCCGACGTACAAACCATCACCAGTGGGCTCCTCTCTCTCCCTTTATACGGACACCAGTGGATTGTTGTTGTTCTCTCAGCGCCGACCTCCTGTATCGGAGGTACCCTTCAGCGATCTGGACACCTGTTGGAGTGAGGCCTGTAGCGCCTCCCGCGGCCTGATTCCACCATCAACCACCACTACTACACACCTATAGATCGCCTCCCCTTCACTCTCATCCTTCATCGATCAGCTGTCTCTCCTGTGGCTTGGAGCTTAACGTGCGGATGGCAGTTCTCTCTCTCTCGTCGCCCGCGCTGGCTGCATGACAGCGAGATCATGGTGAGGGGCCAACCACCTTGGGGATCATCTTGGAGGATTCCGCCCTAGGGCGGTTCAAGACGAAGGCGTAGCAACCTGCTCATCGCCTCCTTCCATGGTCTGGGTCTCCAGAAGGCTCTTCCCGCATCCTATGAAGATGACGAGGCAATTCTCCCCTGTCCATGCATTTCTTTGGATCAAGAAGGGATCTGGCCACCTTGGTCCCTTTGGCACAAGGTACCGTTGCTGCATGTAGAGCATGCTTTGGGCTAGAAGAAGATGTTTTGGCAGACGTCATATTAGGGTTATAGGGAAAATGACACCGAGGAAGGAGATGAGGATTTATCTCTCCAAGAAGGGTAGTCATATCTGAAGGAAAGGGATGCCGTCCTCTATATATATACATATCACAGGAAAGCCCTAATGGCTCATACGTAGAATGAAAGGAAAGGAGAGGAAGGAACCTTACAGTTTATAAGGGAAAGACTTTGTTTCCCTTTTCCTTTTTGAGAAAACGTGGATCTATATTAAACATATATCCTTCCTTCTTGTTTCGTTTATCATTTCTCCCTTGGTGTATAAGAAAGGTAACCAAAGACAAGGCACACATTAGCACCTTTCCATAACCATTAAAAGATGCCTCTTTTGGCGAGATGACTAAACCTTTAATTATTTAAATTATCATGTATTTTATTTTCCTTTATCTTATTTAATGGGACTTCTTGGACCCCAAATAGTTCTATTATCTCAAAATCCTCTTTTTTTATTGGACACTCATTATCCATCTAGATGCATCCAAAGACATTATTTTGCATTATCATGTTTATTTCTAAATAAAATATTTCTTTTTGAGGATTTCTCTTTATTTCTCTTTTGTTTCCTTCATTGGCATTCCATTTATCATTCGAAATCTCATGGATACGAAATTTCCCCAAGAAATCTCATTTATGCCTCTTTCCACTCATTTTCTCATTATTTTCCAATTTCTTTCTTCAGAAAGAAAAAAACTTAATTAATCTTTTCTTTTCTTATTGCTTTCTTTTTGCAACCATGGACTCCTTGGCACCCAAGGAACCCAAGAGGCACGAAATCCTCTTTGGATTTGCCTTCTAGAGGTTTCTACATATTTCTTTTCTTTAAAAAAATTCAATTATCCATTTATTAATTAAATTTCCTTATTATTTGGGCCCAATAGCCAATAAAACCCACAAAGCAACCAATCAAGGCTATTGTGAAGGGAAACAATTCATTTCAAAACAAATCATATCATTATTTGTTCAATTATCTTTAGTATGAGAAATTGCATTTCTCACTAATTGAACCCAAAAATCGGGGTTATAACAGCCATAATCATGCTACACACATCCACCACAAAACTCGTTTAAGGGCGACGCGTATCGAGTGCATGAATAATACATATCATATATGTAATTAGGGATTTGTGGATTTAGGATTGGACATGCATAAAGCCAATATTATTCGCATCACATGCAATAAATAAAGGCGACAAATCAAAATCGATCATATCGATATTCCTAAAATATAGAGCAGTTGACGTGGCTCTGATACCACTGTTAGGTTTTAGGGGAGACAGAGAAGGCAGCGGAAACAAAAAATTTCTCCCCCAACCCATACCGAGGAAATGCGTCAACGTCTATATAATAGGAAAGGATGGTTTGCGGAATCATACCTTGTCCCGAGGCTTGCTCGGCGACAATACCTCGCGCAATGCGCGGTCTTCAACTCCGGTCATGGACGGTGTCTGTGCAGCTCCTGGTCGCACCGGGACTAACGACTCCTCCTGCTACCGGACTGTCGAATGACAGTTGTCCTCCTGAGCAACAGTGTCCTCCCGCCTCTGTAGTAGTCCACACGGACCACCTGGAACTCCACACTCCTTGTCCCACAAGGAAGTGGAAGGAGTCGCACCCTCCTGTTGACGTACTAGTCGCCAACACACTCTCCTGCTGCTAGTTGCAACTGCAGTTGTCTTTCCCTTGCTGCACCTCCCTTTGCGGGAAGCACTTGCTCGGGCTCTCTCTCGGTTACCAAAACCAGAGAGAACGACAACTTTGCAAATCAACCGGCTTGCATTGAGTTGTACTAAAGTAGGAGTAGAAAGGTGCGAGATTTTCTACAAAAAGCAACCAACTCGCAACCTGAACCGATCAGTTTAGAAGTGAACCAGTCAGTTGGGGACCTGAACCGGTCGGTTGGAGCACCAACCAATCGGTTGGGACCCATGAGCTGATCGGTTCACTTATGAACCAGTGGGTTCGTGGTTGTGGTCGGTTCCCGATTGACTTTCCTTCTTTTGTTTCTAATTGGTATCTAATACCAATCCTATTCCCAATCAAATTGGGCAAGTGAAACGCAAGGAAAATTCTCACCGACCTGACTTTCCCAACTTGCTCGGTTGCACCAATTGAACCGATCGGTTCAACACTTGAACCGCTCATTTCACTCTGTACATGAGCCGATCGACTCAACACTTGAGCCGACCGGTTCAGACACCTCAACCGATCGGTTCAACACTTGAGCCGATCGGTTGGGAGTGCAGGTTGTGCAGAATCAGTCAAATGCGATTTCAATCAATCCGATACTCCAATCAATGCGTCCAACACCTTAAACCATAGGATATTGAGCTATCAACTGATTGAGTGTTTAATTGAACTACTAAACTCCTTTAGTAATCAATCTAAATGTTGCTTGTGGACAAAACTCCTCTTCCAGGTTAAATCCTATGTGTGTGACCCTGCAGGTCCATTTCACGTTGGCAGTAAAAGTCCATAACACTTATGACTTCACAAGCAAAGAGCGGTGCCTAGTCACACATCAGTGCTACCCAAGTGAAAGTAGAAAGTTGGAGAACAAATTTCATCCTAAAATACGTGAATGGTGTTACAACGAATGTATAATTCCTTTGTCACTGATATCCCAAATGAACTCGAGGCATGGAACAGTCATCCTGTCAACGTTCATTCATTTTCTTGATCTCAGAGTAGATT
This sequence comes from Alisma plantago-aquatica, assembly GCA_963693085.1. Taxonomy (NCBI): domain Eukaryota; kingdom Viridiplantae; phylum Streptophyta; class Magnoliopsida; order Alismatales; family Alismataceae; genus Alisma; species Alisma plantago-aquatica. The sequence goes on from OY856410.1 coordinate 712,196,164, forward strand.
GAAGGAGATATGTATGACATCAATATCACATACTGATTCACACATGTGTGCACACGCCTATCTCAATCCTACTCATCAAGTGGCCATGGATATCAAACTCCCTCAGGAGGGACAAATCCCATATTTATCACTCACCCCTCAAAAGCCCCATGTGTCAAAGCCACCCAATCATCACCTTTATAACAACCCATGTTTCAGGACTACGTTTGATGATGTCAAAGTGTGCCCAACGACATGTGTTGAGTGTAGTGATTTCAGGTCAAAGAATCACACTCACCACCATCACTGTGAGTACTGACTGTGACTACCATCTTATGGTTCCATGTGTCAAACTCACGGTGGGTCTGTCCGGTACACTTGTTCTCTAACAAGTACCAACACCACAATCTAGTCTTGTGTGTCATTGTTGTCTATCTACCTTCCACAATGACATCCGACTAGGGACATAACAAGAATGTACAAACTCTTAGCATCCGTATGATCTCATCGTTTAGGTCATGAACCTGAAGGCATACGTCATTGAGTACTGTCATTCTCTAGACATTCAATCTGTTCTATCACTATCTCATATGACTGAACCAGAAAGAATTGGAAGCTTGCCTTTGATGTTAATCAAATAAATCTTAATGTATCCCACCAATCATCCCATTATTGGCTCTCAGGGCATACATACCAACAGAAACATCAAAGTCCGTGGAGGACCGATGCTCTGATTTGCAACTGGAAATTGTTGTGCTAAAGATTGATGCCTCCTTGAAAATATGTCCTTGATTTGGGGCAAGCGAAAGCACCTATGAGATGCAGTAAGAATAGTCTTTTGTATACAATATGATTTGTCTTTTCATTCCCCTTTGAAGCATCATCAAAATATGAGTTGGGAAGAGTTTTCTCATTATAAAGAAATGTGTCATCTAGAGTGTGAGGAGGAAGGACATGTGGCTTGCTTGAAGAATCAACATGTAGAGCATGTGTTGTAGCTTTCTCCTCTTTAGTTGCAACTTCATATTCATCATGGATATCAATATCATCATACTTTGAAGGATATACCTCTATAACAACTCCATACTTCAATGTCACCGACCTGAAATATGTAGGACTTGTCTCCGGTGGACTAGGCAAGAAAGGTGGAAATGCTTCTTTATTGAAAAGAGCTTTCTAGGAAATTTGTTTCTCCAAGATGTGTGTATGAGTGGTGACGTGACATTTTGAATGCACTAACAAATTCACCTGGGGCTGAAATCCCTGAGCTTTTACCTAAACCAAGTGCAATAATACTACCTGCAAGCAGACGAGTCTTATCGTAGTATAGTTGAGGATCGAACCCAAAGGACAACGTTTTTAAAAATCTTTGTCAGTTGGATCGAGCTCAAGTAAAACTAATATTTAGAACAATAGGTTGATTTTGGTTTGTTTAAACTAATTTGCAGGAAAGTAAAAGCAGAATTAAAGATAGGTTTAGATCAGTGATGTGGAATCGCTGGGATGGTACCGGGTTTGACCACTGCTACACACACAAACATACTCCTTTGCAAACAATCCAGGCAAGACATAACACTCCAAGTAGAACTGCTGCAGAACCCCCCATACGGGCGTCAAGTCCACGTAAGCATCACCATAGGTATCAGATGTCTCATCACCATCCAGATCACATGTCTTAGGACTCTGAAGATACAACATCCAACTAAGGCTGTGAACCCCCCATACGGGCGTCAGGCAAACAGAAGTGTCACCGAAGGCTAGATGGCTCATCCCCTCGCAGATCATACACTTACGACCTCAAGGAATCCCATCAGAAGTTCTCATCAAGGAGTCAGTCGTGTCAATCGATAAGCACATAAGTGATTATAGTACGAGTAAACATCGACGATTAATAAGAAGATACAAAATCCAACTAAGGTTGTGAACCCCCCATACGGGCGTCAGGCGCACAGAAGCGTCACCGAAGGCTAGATGGCTCGTCCCCTTGCGGATCACACACTTATGACCTCAAAGAATCCTATCAGAATTTCTCATCAAGGAGTCTAACTTGTTAAACGACGTTCATACCCATGCATTGAAGTTCTCGCAACATAGGGAGCACTAAGATGAAAACAATCACATAACCAACCTACGAGCTTAACGATAAATGACAATATGAAGAGTTATATACATTGCCATGGATAGTTTAACAAAAGAGCATGGTTTTCATGGGTAGCGGGGCTAGTCCCCACACCCCAGTGAAAGAGGACTACTCGCTCATGATGCGAGATACAAGAAGGATGAGAGAGAAAGAGAGATCCGCCATGAGCTCGGTGCAGAGAGTGGTCGCAGCCCGGTGAAGAAGATGTGCTCCTTGCTCCGTCTTCCTTCCCTTCTCGTCCTCCTTGGATGCAACACTAGCAGTAGATGGAGTGGAACTTGATCCGAGTGGTGCTCTGGCATCCTGTTGGAGTCCGGATCCGATACCCCCAAATGAGGACCCTGGGGGTCTATTTATAGGTTTAGATCTGATCCCAAACAGTTTGGATAAGTTGCTGGAAATATCTTCTCCAAACGGTCTGCAGACCATTTGGTGCCAAACGGTCCTCCTCCTTGGATGCAACACTAGCAGTAGATGGAGTGGAACTTAATCGGAGTGGTGCTCTGGAATCCTATCGGCGTCCGGATCCGATCCCCCCAAATGAGGACCCTGGGGGTCTATTTATAGGTTTAGATCTGATCCCAAACAGTTTGGATAAGTTGCTGAAAATATCTTCTCCAAACGGTCTCCAGACCGTTTGGTGCCAAACGGTTTGGGGACCGTTTGGTGCCAAACGGTTTCGAGACCGTTTGGTGCCAAACGGTTTGGAGACCATTTGGTGCCAAACGGTTTGGATCGATCGATCTTGAGGTTGGTATTGGTCTCGGCGTGAACCGTGCGGCTTCCGTTCTTTAATCGGTCTTTGCATTTGTGGAAAATGGTCTTGAGACCGCATGAACCCAAACAGTCTTGAGACCACATGGACCCAAACGGTCTTGAGACCGCATGGACCCAAACAGTCTTGAGACCGCATGGACCCAAATGGTCTTGGGACCTCATGGACCCAAACGGTCTTGGGACCTCATGGACCCAAACGATCTTGGGACCGCATGGACCCAAACGGTCTTGGGACCGCATGGACCCAAACGGTCTTGGGACAGCATGCACGCAAATGGTCTTGAGACTGCATAGACCCAAACGGTCTTGAGACCGCATGGTTTTCTTTAGTGCTTGATTTCGTCCTTCGATCTTCGTGTATTCTAGCAAACGGTCTTGGGACCGTATGGACCCAAACAGTCTTGAGACCACATGGATTCAAATGGTCTTGGGACCGTATGGACCCAAACGGTCTTGAGACTGCATGGATTCAAACGGTCTTGGGACCGCATGCGTGGAATTGCTTGATTTACCTACATTAAATGAATAGTATTTAGTTAAAACTTTGATTATTGGATCAACTAAGTAGTTGTGTACATTATGATTCATATTAAGGTAAAAAGGTGTGAAATAGAGTTGAAATTGTTCCAAAATGGTGATTTAATTCCATGATGAGTATGCACTCATCAAAACACCCCGAACATAAATGTTGCTCGTCCTAGAGTAACTTAAAATTTTGAAACTGTTGCCCAATGAAATACTTCCAATCCGTTTGATTGCTTCATCTTCGCATCACGAAATTTTTTTTTTTTGCTCAGTATGAATCAGTACCTCAACTTCCTGGGACCACTAAACACGTCTTACCATAACTTTGTTCCTGGGTTTGTTTTTCAACATCACTTCCTCCTCACTTTTTCCAACAACAAGCATGTCAAAGAGTTTTGTAAGAGTCCGAAGATACCCGCAAAATCAACAAGTGTGCATACAATCTGACACTGGTGTATTTGATGATGGTGGGGACATGCATTGTGCTCTTAGGTAGAAAAAGGAGTGAAAGGTGGTATGGAAGGAAGAAGTAAATCTCTCCTCTATTCGACTCGAGATTTTTTTTTGTTTTGCAATTTCATTTATTGCATTTTTTTGTGTGAATCTCTCCTCTATTTGACTCAAGATCGAATTTCTTTTTGTGTGCACTTTGGCATCTTTTAATTGCAATCCCTCCTCTATTCGACTCGAGACTGCATTTTTGGTGGTACGCCCCTATTTATTTTGAGGGGTATGGAAGAAGCAGATAAGGGGGAAGTGGCGTGCCACCCCGAACTTAGGGTTTGGCACAATTTTATCTATTTTGTTGCTTTTTGATGGATGGAGGGGTACGAAGATGATAGAAGAAGTGTAGAAGAGAGTTCAGATCAGAATGCATCTTGATTTACAATTCAAAACGGGGTTATTCTCCTTGTCATACTCTGCTCAAATAATGACTTCATGCGGATCCAGTGGGGATTCCAGGCCATTGTTCCACTAGCCAGTTAGGAAGCACGACTTGTTTGATCCCTATCAGTTTGACAGATACTTATCATTTTTGTAAAAGGTATTATGATGTTAGGAATCATAAGCTTCACAGGATGATTTCAGGCAAAAGGCAAGTTTCAAAAATCAGTCCTCTTGAGGATTTACTTTGAATAAGGATGATATTATGATAGAAGATGCATAGCAAATTGGTTAATTACATTTTATCAACAAGTGTCAAAAGATTCATCAAATAATTGTACAAAATTTTTGAAAATTTTGAAAATTTTTATGATAGAGACAACTTGAGTATGAAAAGAGGGTGTATGTGGAAGTGAAGTATGTACCACCCACCCTCCACCCTGAACTTAGAAATTTGCTAGTCCCGAGCAAATCCTAAATTCAAGATGGAGGGGGAAGGTTACACCAGTAATGACTGCCGAGAATGATTGCGTTCTGATCAACGCGACTCCAATCTTTTATCTAAAAGAAGAGAAATTGTCTCAAAGGGAAAATTTTATTTAAGGAAAGGTTAACTAGAAAACAAAATTTGAAAAAGGAAAAGTAAAACAAAATTATTGATCGGGTTGCCTCCCGACAAGCGCCTTTGTTTTATGTCGATGGCTCGACAGAGTCCTTTGTCTTCATGTTGGGTCCTTTGGATCGGTGAGTTCCAACACTGATTTCGTGCCTATGTCTATTGTGGTGAAATATCTCTTCAGGCGGTGGACATTGGTTATGAATTCCCCTGACTCTTCACTCCATAAGGAGAAGGTGCCATGAGGAGAGATGCTTTTGACGATGTATGGTCCTGACCAACATGAGCGGAGTTTTCCTGGGAATATCCTTATTCTTGAGTTGAAAACCAACACTTGGTCTCCTTCTTGTATGTCCTTTCTTTTCAGATGTCCATCATGCCAAAGTTTTGTACGTTCCTTGTAGATTCGTGCATTTTCATAGGCTGTCATTCGTAGTTCATCCAACTCGTTGAGTTGCAGAATCCTGGCTTGCCCTGCTTCTTACATATCGAAGTTCAATTGTTTAATTGCCCACCATGCCTTGTGTTCTAGTTTGACTGGCAGGTGGCAAGCCTTTACATATATCAATCGAAAAGGGGTAATCCCAAGGGGAGTTTTATAAGTAGTACGATAGGCCCATAGGGCGTCGCTGATTTTCGTCGACCAGTCTTTTTGATTACATCCAACGGTTTTCTCAAGGATATCTTTTAGTTGTCGGTTAGAGACCTCTACCTGTCCACTAGTTTGTGGATGGTAAGGTGAATCTACCTTGTGCGAGACACCATATTTTCTTAGTAAAGCTTCAAAGCTTCTTTCAATGACGTGGGAGCCTCCATCAGATATCACGGTTCGCGGTACTCCAAACTGTGGGAAGATGACATCTTTGAATAATTTGATGACGGGTTTTGAATCACTAGTGACGGTTGGTATAGCTTCAACCCATTTGGAGACGTAGTCCACCGCCACTAGGATGTACGAGAATCCATTATATGATGGGAATGGACCCATATAGTCCACCCCCCAAACATCAAATATTTTGACTTCTTGTCATAGATTCAGCGGCATCTCATCTCTCTTGGTTATATTGCCAGATCTTTGACATTTGTCACATGATAGGACAATATCGTAAGAGTCCTTGGATAAGGTTGGCCAGAAAAATCCACATTGTAAAACCTTTAAGGCAGTCTTTTTAGGGCTCATATGCCCACCTACAGGTCCTGAGTGACATTGTTCTAGGATAGGTTGAGCTTCTTCTTTAGCGATACAACGTCTATACAAACCATCAACGCAAAGTTTAAAAAGATATGGTTCATCCCAGTGATAGTGCTTAACATTATGCATACATTTCTTTAGTGCATTTCCGGTGCATTGGGGATGGATGACTCCAGCAGTAAGGTAATTTACAACATCAGAATACCATGGTATAGCTTCCGAGACCCTCATAAGCTGATCATCTGGTAGGGAGTCATTGATCGGAGTCTTCTCAGCGTCCAAAGTGTGGATGCGACTGAGGTGATCTGCTACAACATTTTCCATCCCTTTTTAATCTCTTATCTCCAAATCAAATTCCTGTAGTAAGAGGATCCATCGTATCAGCCTTGGTTTAGCGTCTTTCTTTGCCAGAAGGTAACGAATAGCAGCATGATCCGTGTAGACAATGACTTTCGAACTGACAAGATATGACCTAAACTTGTTGAAAGCATATATGACTGCGAGAAGTTCTTTCTCAGTAGTAGAGTAATTCCTTTGAGCTTCGTCGAGAGTTTTCGATGCGTAGTAGATCACAAAATGTTTCTTTTCTATGCATTGTCCTAAGACGGCACCCACCGCAAAATCACTGGCATCGCACATAATTTCAAAAGGATGGTCCCAGTCGGGAGCTCTAATGATGGGTGTAGTTGTAAGGGCTTTCTTTAGCATGTCGAACCTTTTGACGCATTCTTCATTGAAGTTAAAATCAACATCTTTTAGAAGTAGGTTGGTCATTGGTTTAGTTATCTTGGAGAAATCTCTTATGAATCTTCTATAGAATCGAGCATGACCAAGGAAGGCGTGAACTTCTTTCACATTCGTGGGAATAGCCAATTTAGATATCACTTCAATCTTGGCTTTATCAACTTCAATTCCTCTTCTACTAACCCTATGGCCCAAGACAATGCCTTCCCTAACCATGAAGTGGCATTTCTCCCAATTTAGCACTAACAAATTCACCCGGGGCTGAAATCCTCGAGCTTTTACCTAAACCAAGTGCAATAATACCACCCGCAAGCAGACGAGTCTTATCGCAGTATAGTTGAGGATCGAACCCAAAGGACAACATTTTTAAGAATCTTTGTCAGCTGGATCTAGCTCAAGTAAAACTAATATTTAGAACAATAGGTTGATTTTGGTTTGTTTAAACTAATTTGTAGGAAAGTAAAAGTGGAATTAAAGATAGGTTTAGATCAGTGATGTGGAATCGTTGGGATGGTACTGGGTTTGACCACCGCTATACACACAAACGTACTCCTTTGCAAACAATCCATGCAAGACATAACACTCCAAGTAGAGTTGCTGCAGAACCCCCCCATACGGGTGTCAGGTCCGTGTATGCATCACCATAAGGTTGTGAACCCCCCATACGGGCGTCAGACGCAAAGAAGCGTCACCGAAGGCTAGATGACTCGTCCCCTCACGGATCACACACTTACGACCTCAAGGAATCCTATCAGAAGTTCACGTCAAGGAGTCTAACTTGTTAAACGACGTTCATACCCATGCATTGAAGTTCTCGCAACATAGGGAGCACAAAGATGAAAACAAGTACATAACCAACCTACGAGCTTAATGATAAACGACAAAATGAAGAGTTATATACATTGCAATGCAAAGTTTAACAAAAGAACATGGTTTGCATGGGTAGTGGGGCTAGTCCCCGCACCCCAGCGAAAGAGGACTACTCGCTCATGATGCAAGATATAATAAGGATGAGAGAGAAAGAGAGATCCACCATGAGCTCGGTGCATAGAATGGTCACAGCCCGGTGAAGAAGATGCGCTCCTTGCTCTGTCTTCCTTCTCTTCTCGTCCTCCTTGGTTGCAACACTAGAAGTAGGTGTAGTGGAACTTGATCGGAGTGGTGCTCTGGCAGCCTGTCGGCATCCGAATCTGATCCCCCCAAATGAGGACCCTGGGGGTCTATTTATAGGTTTAGATCTGATTCCAAATGGTTTGGATAAGTTGCTGGAAATATCTTCTCCAAACGATCTGGAGACCGTTTGGTGCCAAATGGTTTGGGGACCGTTTGGTGCCAAACGGTTTAGAGATCGTTTGGTGCTAAACGGTTTGGATCGATCGATCTTGAGGTTGGTCTTGGTCTCGGCGTGAACTGCGCGTCTTCCGTTCTTCAATCGGTCTTTGCGTTTGCGGAAAACGGTCTTAAGACCGCATAAACCCATGCGGTCTTGAGACCGCATGGACCCAAACGGTCTTGAGACCGCATGGACCCAAACGGTCTTGAGACCGCATGGACCCAAACGGTCTTGGTACCGCATGGACCCAACCGGTCTTGAGACCGCATGGACCCAAACAGTCTTGGGACCGCATGGACCCAAACGGTCTTGGGACCGCATGGACCCAAACGGTCTTGGGACCACATGGACCCAAACGGTCTTGAGACCGCATGGTTTTCTTTGGCGCCCAATTTTGTCCTTCGATCTTCGTGTATTCCAGCAAACGGTCTTGGGACTGTATGGACCCAAACGGTCTTGATACCGCATGGATTCAAACGGTCTTGGGACCGTATGGACCCAAACGGTCTTGAGACCGCATGGATTCAAACGGTCTTGGGACCGCGTAAGTTCAAACGGTCTTGGGACTGCATGAGCTCAAACGGTCTTGGGACCGCATGCGTGGAATTGCGTGGTTTACCTACATTAAATGAATGATATTTAGTTAAAACTTTGATTATTGGATCATCTAAGTAGTTTTGTACATTATGATTCATATTAGGGTAAAAAGGTGTGAAATAGAGTTGAAATTGTTCCAAAAAGGTGATTGAATTACATGATGAGTATGCACTCATCAAGTGGCAATATCGTCCACCTTAGAAGAGAGTTGGCAAATGGAACCCTTCAGTGATTGTCTTTGTTGTTGGAACTCCTCATTTTTCTGCATTTGAGTTGAAACAAATGTTGCAAGCATGAACTCTAATCTAGGATTTACTTGCGGTTGTTGTGGCTAAATAAAATTGAGGTTCACATTGTTGTAGAAGTCTGGTAGAGTGTAGCCCATTAGATAATAAATAGAAGAAGCATAAGATGTATAAGATGAGTGTCTAAACAACCCGCATGCATCACAAATAATATTCACTGCTTGAAATGGTTGTGTACTTAGCTTCTCAAACCTTTGTGATAAAGTGTCTAGCTTTGCTGCAATTATGTCTATAGCACAAACCATGCGATCTTCCACTTGCATTCTGGAAGTAGTATGTGAATAGGATGGCTGGTAGCTTGTATCCAGACTCCACTGGAAATGATTTTCTGCTATATCTTCAATAATGGCATAGGCTTCTCCATAAGATTTGTTCATTAGAGCTCCATTTGTAGCTGCATCAATAGACATCCTTGTATTGTAGCACATACCATTATAGAAAGATTGCAATAGAAGCCAATTTCTTAGACCGTGATGTGGACAAAGATGTTGAAGATCTTTGAACCTCTCCCATGTATCATACAAGGTCTCTCCATCCATTTGAGAATAATTGATGAGTTGACTCCTCAGCTGCAAAGTTTTTCTAGGTGGAAAATATCTTTCCAAGTGTCAATTGACTTCTTTGACAAAGTATAGATCCATGCCTTGGCTCTATCTCTAAGAGAGAATGGAAAAAGGGTTAGGCGTATCCCATCAGTAGGAACGTCATATATCTTTATGGTGCTTAGCAACTATAGAAATTCAGCAATGTGGAGGTTTGGATCCTCCATTGGTGTCGCTCCAAATGCATTCAGTTGTAGCAATTGTATGATGGTCGGGCTAATAGAAAACTCCTTTGCCTCAAATTCCAAAATATTAATAGGCTCACTCATGTGCATTGCATCTATACCAAAGTAGTCCTTAAGAGGAAGGTCATCCTCCTTGACTAGTTCTGTAAGGACCCTGACCTCTGTTTAGGGCTTACCCTGTTTTCTTTGCTTAACCCTGATGCTTTGTTGCTTGCTAATCACCTTTAGTGGTGATTAGGGTTTGTTTGAGCTTTGTTGAGAGTTGGAGGTGCTACTTGCAATTAACCCAAGTCCAGGGTTTGTGGGCAAGTTTGTCACCTTGTGTGGTGTTCCACCCCCTCCTTGCTTCCTCTAGTGTTGAGATGAAGGTTTGGGCTCGTTGCTTGTGTTCCTTTGGGCTTGGTTGAGCTTGTTGGGCCTTATGGTGCCTTGCCCTTGCTTGGTGGAACCTTGTGTCGGGCAATAGGTGCTTGTGTCTCCCATGCTGTGTCGCCCAGGGTTGTGTCGCCCATGGTGGTGATGTATCGTCCAGTTGTGTCGTCCATGAACCTTTGACCTTCTTTAACCTTGTTTGTGTCACCACTAGTGGACACTTGGTGTTTGATGCTTTCATGTGGCAATGGCCATAGACATGTGTTTTGGGCATGTTAGAGTGGTGGCATTACTCATGGACAAGTGTCCCTAGGTGGGTGACCCCTTGCTTTGATCTACCTTGTTTTCTCCTCCATCCCCTTCTATACATGTGTTTCCCTTTCCTTGCTAAGGATCCCTTTAGTTCCTTAGTCATCCTCTCCTTGGAGCACGACATACTCTCATCTATTGCAAGATTTGTGGCTGATACCCTTGGAGGAGCTAGCTTGGTGGCCGATACCCTTGGTGGAGCTAGCTTGGTGGCCGATCCTTCCTTGAAGTCTCCTTATTCCTTGGTGGTGCTTGGATCTAGGAGCTTGGAGCTTGCTTAAGGTGGGTTACATAACTCCGAACCCTAACTACATTACCATCTTCTATGTTCTTGTTATTGTTGTTTATGATCGATTATGTTGTTGTTAGTTTGGTTTCCTTGCTTAGTTGCACCTTGTTGGCCGAACCTTTGACCTAGGGTTTCTTGGTGAGCAATACTCCTTTCTCTCCTTGGTGAAGAGGAGTGAGCTTGTGTTCTAGTAGCATGGGCAACACCCCTCTCTCGCTTAAGTTGAGAGGTGAGCTTGTGTTCTAGTAGCTTGAGTAACACCCTCCTCTCACCATGGACTTGAAGGGTGAGCTTTGTGGTGGTTGTGAACCTTGATAGGGTTGTTCCTTGTGTGGCCCGTTTGGTGAAAGATGATGTGCAAGACCCCTCTCTCTTAGTTGTTGAGAGGTGAGCCATCTTCTTGACCCATTAGGGTTGGTGCCCTTGTGCTTGAGGTTGATGACAACCTTGTAGAAGTTGTTTCTTGGCCGTTATGGTGTTAATAGAGGTGTTTCCTGATAGCCCTCTTGACCTTGAGCTTTGGATGGCTTGTTGTGAGGGTTGTGATGGACGACACCTTGGTCCTTGAACCTATGTGTGACGGGCGTCACTCTATGCTACATGTTCTGCCTGATACCCCCTTTGGTCCCTGACATTGTGATGGGCGTCACGCCCTAGTCCCTGCTCGTGACAGCCAACAGGGCATGGATAAGTGGACTGAGCAATAGGCTACTTGATGGTTGTTGGAGTTGTACCTTGCTAAGCACCCTGCCCCCACACACCCGACTTAGATCTGGTCTAGTGTAGTTGTCTTGAGGTGTGAAGGTGTTGACTTGCTCTGAGATGTTGTGACGGACATCAAAACTGAGCACGACGCTGCGTTTCCCGATACCAGGATGCCGGGCAGAGTGCACGATATGGTGTGTGTCACACCTTGCACGATACACCCCTTGGGCACAACTACACAACGAACCCTGCATCACAGTGTTGCACGTTGTGCACAGATGCTACCTGTTATCTTTAGTAGTTTCTTGACCGTCACATGAATGATATAATTGGACGATAGAATGATCCATGCCCGATACTACTTGTGGTGAGGGTTCTAGGTGTTTTTAGTGAAGGTCCTTCCCCTTATAGAAACTGATATTTTGTTCTTACATCACGTTTTAGTTTTGATAAGTAACCAGGGATGTACACGATATAGTAGACCACATCTATGTTAGACCTTGTGTATGTATCACGTTTAGACATGATGGTGGCCCTTAATATGCTGGACGGTAATCATTACGGTAAAGCTTGTCCATGCAACTTATCATGACTTTACATATGTATGTGATCATCTTGATGTCATTAATAATGTTGAGGAAATGATGAACATGTAGAATGCATTGCTTAATGATGTAACCTATACTTATGATCACGAGTTGAGGCATGATTGATAAAGCATATAATCATTAATGTCACCTTATATTGATGGCATGGTCTTTCTGTTAAGCCTATGATTATTGTGTATACTAACCATGCAGGTGATGCATAACCAAGTAAAAGGCTATGGGGTACGTATGATGAGTAACTTTGCTTTGATAGTTACTCTTGATAATGAGATGATATGTATGATATGTTTGACTAAAGTACTTGGGATTGTTATCCCATGATGATGACGTAAGACTTGAAAGGCAATGGAACTATGTGATGAGGGATTGAGATCCCAAGGCAATGTGATGATCCTTGAGATGGATCTACATGATTGGCAAGAGGCCAAGTGATAACATGTAATGCTGGATCCTTGTGATGGATCAGGATGATGTTGATTACACTAAAGGCATAACATTGAGTATTAAGTTGTTTATTCTTGTTATAGTTGCATGTTATACAACTTGGTTGAATCTTGCAATCCACATAAAATACACTAATTAATCACATTGGAATATATCATGTAGTTTGCCTTGGCCATAGATCTATCATCGTCAGGAGCTGGTGATGGTGAAATGGGTTCTCCTACGGGTTAACCCGGAGCACATATTGTTGAGTATGTGAGGTTTCTCCTAGCCTAAAGTGAGGAGGTAAGAGTACAACTTCGGTTGTAGACTCCAGGGTGCGGATTCAGGTCCGTAGCCTAAGTGTGATAAGAGCATGGTGAACAGGCCCATGGCTCAAGATATGTTATATGGGAGCATGAATGCGTTCATGGCTCAGAGCACGGTGAATAGGCCCGTGGCTCAGTTTCACTAGCGCCGAGACCTGTACAGAGGTGGGCTAGGCAGAGGGTAGCCTGACCCTGTGGCTGAGGCCACTTAAGCAAGAGATTGCGGTCTTGCTTGTGTTGTACTTGTGCACTAACCATGAGGTGAAAGGTCATGGAGTCCGGCTCTTCCATTGACCTTATATGGCACCGGCTCTGGGTTTCGTAGCCATCAGTTGGATATGAGCGGTACGGCTCACTTCCTTAGGGCATAATAATACGTAATCCAGACGTTTAGTATTTACTGCTTAAGACAAACACGAAACACTGGTTGAGGCCTTGCTTGTGTAGTTAATCTTGTTATATCTTGCATTTACTTATATGTTCCTCATGGTATGTGGTAAGACCTTATAAACCTTATCTTGTTAATCATGTTCCATAAAGAAATGCTTGGGTATATGCCTGGTAAGATTTCTAGTATGAATAGCTTTATTATATAACTTCTCTTGTTATACTTCTTATCAGTTATCTGCTTTATCCTTCTTAGGTTTTGTAGTTTCGGCGGGGAGTTATGTTTCTCGGTGGGACTGTGTGTCTCACCACACTAGTTTACACACTTTTTAGGTGGTCAAGTTAAACGTGGAGGTGGTTGCGGAGTTGCGGCCGAGTAGTTATACGAGAAGTAGAAGGCAAGCAATGGATATGCTGCTATTTTGGATGTTTTGTAGTAGACTATAGAGCATCCCTGTACTCTCAGGTCCTTGGGAGCGTTTTGACATTGTTTTACGATGCATAGTTGTTGATGTTTTGTATATCCTGCTGCTGGCCGAATGTGAGCCTTTATGTACATATAAATAGGTGATGAACTCATGTGATGGTTAGACAACTGTTCCTCTATTCTATGGACACATCAAGGCTTGTAAATGTTTATATAGTCTATTTCCTTGAAGGATGTGGACTTAAATGTAATAGTTTTCTCAGTTTACCTACTTTCCGCAACCAATTTTAATTTACCCATGTTTTTGATAATCTGTGGTTATGGTGATTTTTGCACGTTTTCGCATAACACCTCGCTATCTATGTGATAGTGAGATGTGTTGCCACAAGTTTTGGTATCATAGCTCTAGGTTCACTGAGTCCACAGGGATTTAGGACTAGGTTGTGTCTGTTCTTGTGAGTTTTCCAGATTTTCTCATAGTTATCTTCTGCCCTCAGCGGAAGAAAAGCCAAGATGTCTGGAAACCATGAAGAACATGTTACTGAGCACATCGATGCTGCATCTGTTGATGGAGCTATAGGGCAGGCACATGAAGATCGGGTTCCTGAGGTCCCGCAACCTGACCCAGCCATTCTTGAACACCCTGCCTATCAATAGCTTATGGGGCAGATAATGGCTACGATGAATTTCATGGTAGAGAGATTGCCAGTGCCTCCGCCGAGAGCACATGCTCCCAATGGTGAAACATCGGGTATTGGGAAGACCTTTGAGCGGCTTCTCTGAGTCGGAGCTTCATACTATGCTGGAACGACTAATCCAGCGGATGCAGATCTGTGGCTGACAAGTTTTGAGAAGGCTTTCTGGATCCTCGACATCCCTGAAGAAGACAAAGTAAAGCATGTTTTCTACCTTCTGAAAGGTAGTTCTGGTCACTGGTGGACCATCGAGGAGGAGAAGCGACCTGGTGAGGTGATCGGTTGGGAGGTTTTTCGGCGCGAGTTCGTCAACAGATACTTCCCGAGGATGTATGTGGATGAGAAGATCAGTCAGTTCGAGAGCCTGCGACAAGGAACAATGAGCATCACCGAGTACAAGGCCAAGTTTATGGATCTGTTGAGATTTTGTCCTCACATGGCGGCGACAGATGAAGAGTGAATCAGACGTTTCAAGAAAGGTTGGAGTTCTGAGATGACAACACATGTTTTGTGTTAGAGAACCGAGAGTGGTTTTCTACGTTTGTGGAATCCGTCTGGAGGATTGAACGGTCAGTCAGGGAGAAGAGAGAGTCTATGTCTAAGAAGAAACCTGCTCAGTTCCAGGGATAGAGGTTTGTTGGCTTCAAGAAGCCCTGATTTTCATCACCATCACTGATGAGAGGTTCTGGTGTACCGTCGCAGTGGTCTCTGAGTAAGGGAAGCGGATATGTTTCTTCACTGTCAAAGGCATACAGTACAACATTTGTGGAAGTGACAGGACCAGCTAGGCCACGGTTTGAGGACAGGTTATGCCATCTTTGTGGATAGATCATGCATTTCAGGCTCAACTTCCCGAATAGAGATGTTGAAGTGATGCAACAGCCAAGGAAGAATCAACAAGGGTCTGACAGACAACAGCCCAGTGTTAGCAGAGGGTGAGGACTTGGTCAAATGTCACAAGAGGGATCGTCTACTCAAGGAAGCAGAGGACGTAGACAGCAAGCAACAGCTCAATTCTATGCTATGAGTCAGCCGGAGGTGATAGTCAACCCACGAGTGGTGACATGTCAAATGGAGTTATTTCATTCTAATATGTCTTCTTCTTGCTTTATATCTGTTTTGGTTGACCCGGATGCTACACACTCTTTTATCACCTATGCTATGCTTGAAAATTGTCATTTACCTGTTAGTTGTAAGAAAGATAGTTTGTTTTTAGAGACCCCTCTTGTTAGTTGCTCGATGCTTCGAGAAGAGTGTCCATCTTGTGTCTTCTCTTTCTCGGGATACAACATTCGAGTGGATCTTATACCACTTGATATGCATGGTTTTGATGTTATCCTTGGGATGGATACCTTAGAGAAGTATAAGGTGGCTTTGGAGTGTGGTTCCAAGCAAGTTGTGTTTGACGTTGATGGAGCAAAGTGGATCTTCCAGGGAGAGAAGAAGATTCTTACAACATGTCTAGTATCAGCTATGGTGGCTGAGAAGTTGTTACGATAAGGATGTGAGGCATTCTTAGCTCACATTGTTGATACCGTTGTGGCTACCAAGGCAAAAGGTCCTAGTCTTGATGAGGTGTCGGTTGTCCGAGAGTTTGCCGATGTGTTTCCTGATGAGTTTCCTGTTGTTGCCCCACCCCGAGAGATTGATTTTGAGATCAATCTGGTCCCAGGTACGCAGCCAGTTGCACAGACACCGTATAGGATGGCTCCGGTAGAGATGGCAGAGCTTAAGAAGCAGTTGCAAGAGTTGTTGGAAAAAGGTTTTATCCGACCGAGCATGTCACCTTGGGGTGCTCCAGTGTTGTTCGTCAAGAAGAAGGATGGTTCAATGCGGTTGTGTATAGATTATCGATAGTTGAATAAGGTTATGATCAAGAACAAATACATGTTACCGAGGATAGATGATCTGTTCGATCAGTTGCGTGGAGCTAACGTGTTTTCAAAGATTGATCTACGATCCGGATATCATCAGCTGAGGATAAAGGCGGATGGCATACCAAAGTCAGCTTTTAGGACAAGGTATGGTCACTTCGAGTTTGTGGTTATGCCGTTTGGGCTAACCAATGCACCTGCTGCTTTCATGGACTTGATGATCAGAGTGTTCCGTCCGTTCCTAGATCAATTTGTTGTATTCTTTATAGATGACATCTTGATCTATAGTCGGTACAAGCAAGAGCATTAGTGACATCTTCGACAAGAATTGACTGTTCTTCGCCAACATCAGTTGTATGCCAAGTTCAGTATGTGTGAGTTCTGGTTGGAAGAAGTGACTTTCTTGGGTCATGTGATATCTACTGAAGGAGTCAAAGTAGATCCAAAGAAGGTGGAGTCCGTTACAGATTGGGAGCAACTGAAGACGCCGACACAGGTTCATAGTTTCTTGGGTTTAGCAGGATACTACCGGAGGTTTATCAAGGACTTTAGTGCGATTGCATTGCCGATGACGAAGTTGACAAGAAAGGATGTACCTTTCATCTGGGATGACTGTTGTCAGCAAGCTTTCCAGAGTCTGAAGAAAAAGTTGATCAGTACACCAATGTTAATCCTGTCAGAGCCTGGAAAGGGCTATGTTGTCTTCTGTGATGCTTCAAAGAAAGGTTTGGGTTGTGTGCTGATGCAGGAAGATCATGTGGTTACTTTTGCTTCGTGACAACTTAAGAAACACAAGGAGAACTATCCGACTCATGATTTGGAGTTGGCAGCAGTGGTTCATGCGTTAAAGATTTGGAGACACTATCTTTATGGGGAAGTGTGTCAGATGTTTACGGATCATAAGAATCCGAAGTACATCTTTTCGCAGCATGAGTTAAACATGCGACAACGTCGATGGATGGAGTTGATCAATGAATACGACTGCCTCATCGAGTATCATCCTGGTAAGGCGAATATGGTAGCGGATGCGCTTAGCCGAAAGCCTTCTTCTTTTCCTTCAAAGAAGGCACAATTGAGTTCTCTGGTATGTCATAGACAGGATATGTTTGTTTCCTTGTGGCAGATGAATGTGCAGATGGAAGTCTCCTTGTTAGTTGGACTTTTGGCATAGATGCAAGTTAAGCCTATGCTGAGACAGCAGATCAAGGATGCACAACAAGCATATGATAAAGTGCAGTTGATCAGATCAGAGTTCGACAGCGAAAAGCGTGATGGGTTCCATGAGTCCGATGATGGGCTAGTTTGCTATTGTGATAGGATGGTGGTCACCGATGGTGATGATTTGAGGAAGTTAGTGCTCGAGGAAGCACACAGGTCGATGTATGTTATGCATCCAGGTGTCACCAAGATGTATCATAGTCTGAAGGACTTATATTGGTGGCCTGGTTTGAAGAAGGATGTGGCTGAGTTTGTGGCTAGGTGTGTGGTTTGTGAGCAAGTCAAGGCAGAGCATCAGAAACCGGCAGGTACGTTGCAACCCTTTCCAATACCACAGTGGAAATGGGATCATATAACCATGGATTTCGTAGTAGGTCTACCCAAGACAACTAGGAATCATGATTCCATTTGGGTGATAGTGGACAAATTGACGAAGTCTGCCCATTTCATACCTGTGAAGACAACGTATACAGCAGAAAAGCTCGCTCAAATGTATGTGGATGAGATAGTGCGTTTGCACGGTGTGCCAGCGACGATAGTTTCTGACAGAGGTCCTCAGTTCACAAGTCGTTTCTGGGAACAGTTACACAAAGCGTTGGGAACGCAATTGAGGTTCAGTACCTCCTTCCACCCGCAGACAGATGGACAGTCTGAGAGGACTATTCAGATTTTGGAGGATCTCCTTCGAGCTTGTGTTTTGCAGTTCCTAGGCAGTTGGGATGTGCACCTCAGTTTGATAGAATTTGCCTACAACAACAGTTATCAGCAGAGCATTGACATGGCTCCTTATGAGGCCTTGTATGGAAGGAAGTGCATATCTCCTTTGTGCTGGTACGAGTCCGGTGAATATCAGCTTTTGGGTACTGAGTTAGTGCAGCAGACGACAGATAAGATCAAGGTAATACAACAACAATTGAAAGTGGCACAGGACAGGAAGAATTCTTACGTAGACAATCACCGATGACCTTTGGAGTTCCAGATAGGAGACAAAGTGTATCTTAAAGTCTCGTCATGGAAAGGTGTGAAAAGGTTTGGCCGGAAAGGTAAGTTAGCACCCAAATATATGGGTCCATACCCGGTCATAGCATGTGTTGGAAAGGTAGCTTATGAGTTAGAGCTACCGCCAGAGATGCACAGGTTACATCCAGTTTTCCATGTCAGTATGTTGAACAAAAGTCATCCGGATTCAGGAACAGTGATACAGCCAGACGAAGTTGAGCTTGATGAAGATGTGACCTACAAGGAAGGTCATGTGATGATCCTTGATAGAAGGGTTAAGAAGCTGAAGAGGAAGGGCATGGTTCTTGTGAAGGTTCTTTGGCATCATCGTGGCATTAAGGAAGCCACGTGGGAGCTTGAGGAAGAGATGAGGAGGAAGTATCCCTCACTTTTCTCTTCGGATTTTGGGGACAAAATCCTTTTGTAGAGGGTTAGATTGTAAGGACCCTGACCTTCGTTTAGGGCTTACCCTGTTTGCTTTGCTTAACCCTGATGCTTTGTTGCTTTCTAATCACCTTTAGTGGTGATTAGGGTTTTCTTGAGCTTTGTTGAGAGTTGGAGGTGCTACTTGCAATTAACCCAAGTCTACGGTTTGTGGGCAAGTTTGTCACCTTGTGTGGTGTTCCTCCACCTCCTTGCTTCCTCTAGTCTTGAGAGGAAGGTTTGGGCTAGTTACTTGTGTTCCTTTGGGCCTGGTTGAGCTTGTTGGGCCTTGTGGTGCCTTCCCTTGCTTGGTGGAACCTTGTGTCAGGCAAGAGGTGCTTGTGTCGCCCAGGCTGTATCGCCCATGGTGGTGGTGTATCGTCCAGTTGTGTCGTCCATGAACCTTTGACCTTCTTTGACCTTGTTTGTGTCACCACTAGTAGACACTTGGTGCTTGGTGCTTTCATGTGGAAGTGGCCTTAGACATGTGTTTTGGGCATGTTAGAGTGGTGGCATTGCTCATGGACAAGTGTCCCTAGGTGGGCGACACCTTGCTTTGCTCTACCTTGTTTTCTCCTTCATCCCCTTCTATATATGTGTTTCCCTTTCCTTGCTAAGGATCCCTTTAGTTCCTTAGTCTTCCTCTCCTTGGAGCACGACATACTCTCTTCTTTTGCAAGCTTGGTGGCCGATACCCTTGGAGGAGCTAGCTTGGTGGCCGATACCCTTGGTGGAGCTAGCTTGGTGGCCAATCCATCCTTGGAATCTCCTTCTTCCTTGGTGGTTCTTGGATCTAGGAGCTTGGAGCTTGCTTAAGGCGAGTTATATAAATCCTAACCCTAACTACATTACCATCTTCTATGTTCTTGTTCTTGTTGTTTATGATTGATTATGTTGTTGTTAGTTTGGTTTCCCTACTTAGTTGCACCTTGTTGGCCGAACCTTTGACCTAGGGTTTCTTGGTGAGCAATACTCCTTTCTCTCCTTGGTCTAGAGGAGTGAGCTTGAGTTCTAGTAGCATGGGCAACACCCCTCTCTCGTTTAAGTTGAGAGGTGAGCTTGTATTCTAGTAGCTTGAGCAACACCCTCCTCTCACCATGGACTTGAAGGGTGAGCTTTGTGGTGGTTGTGAACCTTGCTAGGGTTGTTGCTTGTGTGGCCCGTTTGGTGATAGATGATTTGTAAGACCCCTCTCTCTTAGTTGTTGAGAGGTGAGCCATCTTCTTGACCCATTAGGGTGGGTGCCCTTGTGCTTGAGGTTGATGACAACCTTGTGGAAGTTTTTTCATGGCCGTTATGGTGTTAATAGAGGTGTTGCTCGATAGTTCTCTTGACCTTGAGCTTTGGATGGATTGTTGTGAGGGTTGTAATGGACGACACCTTGGTCCATAAACATGTGTGTGACGGGCGTCACTCTATGCTACATGTTCTGCCCGATACCCTCTTTGGTCCCTGACCTTGTGACGGGTGTCACACCCTAGTCCCAACTCATTACGGGAGGTAGGGCATGGATAGGTGGACTGAGCGACAGACTCCTCGATGGTTGTTGGAGTTGTACCTTGTTGAGCACCCTGCCCCACAAACATGACTTAGATATGATCTAGTATAGTTGGCTTGAGGTGTGAAGGTGTTGGCTAGCTTTGAGATGTTGTGACGGGCGTCACAGTTGAGTACGACGCTACGTTGCTCGATACCAGGATGCCAGGCAGAGTGCAGGATATGGTGTGTGTCACACCTTGCATGATACACCCCTTGGGCAGAGCTGCACAATGGACCCTGCAACACAGCATTGTGCGTTGCGCACAGAAGCTACCCGTTATCTTTAGTAGTTTTTTGACCGTCACATGAATGATATGGTTGGACGATAGAATGAGCCCTTCCTAATACTACTTGTGCTGGGGGTTCTAGGTGTTTTTAGTGAGGGTCCTGCCCCTTATAGAAACTGATATGTTGTTCTTACATCAAGTTTTAGTTTTGATAAGTTACCCTGGATGTACACGATATAGTAGACCACATCTATGTTAGACATTGTGTATGTATCACGTTTAGACATGATGGTGGCCCTTAATATGTTGGATGGTAATCATTCTGGTAAAGCTTGTCCATGCAACTTATCATGACTTTAAATATGTATGTGATCATCTTGATGTCATGAATAATACTGAGGAAATGATGAACATGTAGAATGCTTTGCTTAATGATGTAACCTATACTTATGATCACAAGTTCAGGCATGATTGATAAAGCATATAATCATTAATGTAACCTTATATTGATGGCATGGTCTTTCTGTTAATCCTATGATTATTGTGTATACTAACCATGGAGGTGATGCATATCCAAGTAAAAGGCTATGGGCTACCTATGATGAGTAACTTTGCTTTGATAGTTACTCTTGATAATGAGATGATATGTATGATATGTTTGACTAAAGTACTTGGGATTGTTATCCCATGATGATGAGGTAAGCCTTGAAAGGCAATTGCACTATGTGATGAGGGATTGAGATCCCATGGCAATGTCATGATCCTTGAGATGGATCTATATGATTGTCAAGAGGCCAAGTGATAACATGTAATGTTGGATCCTTGTGATGGATCATGGTGATGTTGATTACACTGAAGGCATAACATTGAGTTTTATGTTGTTTATTCTTGTTATAGTTGCATGTTATACAACTTGGTTGAATCTTGCAATCCACATAAAATACACTAATTAATCACAGTGGAATATATCATGTAGTTTGTCCTGGCCACAGATCCATCATCGTCAGGAGCTGGTGATGGTGAAACGGGTTCTCCTACGGGTTAACCCGGAGCACATATTGCTGAGTATGTGAGGTTTCTCCTAGCCTAAAGTGAGGAGGTAAGAGTGCAACTTCGGTTGTAGACTCCAGGGTGTGGATTCAGGCCCGTAGCCCAAGTGTGATAAGAGCATGGTGAACAGGCCCATGGCTCAGGATATGTGATATGGGAGCATAAATGCGTTCATGGCTCAGAGCATGGTGAACAGGCTTGTGGCTCAGTTTCACTAGCACCGAGACGTGTACCGAGGCGGGCTAGGCATAGGGTAGCCTGACCATGTGGTTGAGGCCACTTAAGCAAGAGATTGTGGTCCTGCTTGTGTTGTACTCGTGCACTGACCACGAGGTGGGAGGTCGTGGAGTCCGACTCTTCCATTGACCTTGTATGGCACCAGCTCCGGGTTTCACAGCCGTCAGTTGGATCTGAGTGGTACGACTCACTTCCTCAGGGCATAATAACATGTAATCCATCCGTTTAGTATTTATTGCTTAAGACAAACACGAAACATTGGTTGAGGCCTTGCTTGTGTAGTTAATCCTATTATATCTTGTAGTTACTTATATGTTCCTCGTGGTATGTGGTAAGACCTTATATATCTTATCTTGTTAATCATGTTCCATAAAGAAATGCTTGGATATATGCCTGGTAAGCTTGCTAGTATGAATAGCTTTATTTTATAACTGCTCTTGTTATTCTTCTTATCAGTTATTTGCTTTATCCTTTTGAGGTTTTGTACTTTTAGCGGGGAGTTATGTTTCTCGCTGGGACTGTGTGTCTCACCCCGCTGGTTTACACCCTTTTTAGGTGGTCGAGCTAAATGTGGTGGTGGTCGCGGAGTTGCGGCCGAGCAGTTAGACGAGCAGTAGAAGGCAAGCGATGGATATGTTGTTGTTTTGGATGTTTTGTAGTACAGTCTAGAGTCATCCATGTACTCTCATGTCCTTGGGAGCATTTTGATGTTGTTTAAGATGCATAGTTGTTGATGTTTTGTATATCCTGCTGCTGGCCGGATGTGGGACTTTATGTACATATAAACAGGTGATGAGCTCATGTGATGGTTAGACAGTTGTTCCTCTAAGCTATGGACACATATCAAGGCTTGTAAATGTTTATATAATTTGTTTCCTTGCAGGATGTGGACTTAAATGTAATAGTTTTCTCAGAATCATCAATTCATTCATCAATTCATAAATTGTAATGGACAAGCATGAGGTTTACTTCTGCCATGTGAACTATCATTGGAAAATGTGTTGGTTAAGCACTTTTAATAATTTTGAGACATCTGAGGAAAATATTTTGAAATAATAATAAAATCAGGTGTTTTCAACTATCATTGTTTTTCCCTAAGAAAGACTCAACTCAACGAGAAACGTCAAATTTATTCTAATTTGGACAACCTTGAAATATTAGGATAAGTTTAGGAGAGAGAAAATGGGTACAAAGCATAAGTAATGAATAATGTGATTATATAACTTCAAAATATGGAAATAATGCAAAATACATATTCAACATATCAAAGATAACTTGTGGATGAAGTTTGGTCCAATTTGGATGTTGTTTGTGCAAGTTATGCAATTTTAGGTACATTACAGATTTTTCTGTAATTTACCCAATTGGGAGGTTTTATTACAAATTGTCACATGCATTATAATACTTATATATTCCCTTACCATTCTCTATCTTTTCATCCATGGTGCACCTAGTTGCACCTTGGTTTGAAGGTGTTTCTTTCCAAGGGAATTTTTGGGATTACTCTCTTTATAAATGAGCTTATCTTTATAAGTTACCAACCAATGGGGTTGTTTCTTTGATTGGAGGTCGGTTGAGATGGCCTATAAGTGTCCATAAATTGACATTTGATATTCATGAAGCCTCTATGAGCTGTCCTCATGCATGGCCATGAAATCCTTAGGCTAAGGACACATTTAAAGCTCCATGGACACCTCATGCTTGACTTCTTCCTTATCCTTAAAGGTCTGCATGTCCATAGGAACCCTTAGAATTGGACACATGGAAAGTAACTTGACACATCATGCGTGAATTATTCCTTATCTATAAAGGCTTCCATGTCCATGGACACCCTTATACATGATACATGGAAAGTCTCATAGACACCTCATACTTGACATCTTTCTTTATATAGCCATATCTACCCCTTCCCAACTCCAAATTCGATAACTCTTGCTCTCTTTTCTTTCCTATAGCTTAGAGCATCATTTTTACTCTATTTTTCCATGAAGGTCATGTCCCAAGATAAAAGGCGGTGCCTAACTTGGTGAAGAAGGCTCCTAGGGTTTCGAATTTCTCTATATATGATTTCTTAAGCTTGTCCTTGGTGATTTTGACCAAAACTAGCAAGTATCATCCTTTTCTTCCCTATTTTCATGTTGTTTGTCTTCCTTCCACATTCCTATAGGTCGGAACCATGGCTTGCCATGGTGAAATCCCACCTAGAACCTAGTAAGTATCATCCTTTCCTTCCCTATTTTCATGTTGTTTGTCTTCCTTCCACCTTCCTTTAGGTCGGAACCATGGCTTTCCATGGTGAAATTCCATCTAGAACCCATAAACACCTCATCTCCAAGTTCTTTTGTTAGGGTTTTTCACCTCTAAAGTGGAGAAGGTGTTTCTGTTGGTATGTATGCCCTGAGAGCTAATCATGGGATGATTAGTGGGATACATAAGATTGATTTGATAAACATCAAAGGCGAGCTTCCAATTCTATCTGGTTCAGTCATATGAGATAGTGATAGAACAGATTAAATGTCTAGAGAATGACAATACTCAATGGCGTATGCCTTCAGGTTCATGACCTGAACGATGAGATCATACGGATGCTAAGAGTTTGTACATTTTTGTTATGTCCCTAGTCGGATGTCATTGTGGAAGGTAGATAGACAGCAATGACACACAAGACTAGATTGTGGTGTTGGTTGATGATAGAATCTCATTAGTCATGATATAGAGATATCAAACCAAACACATAGGTACTTGTTAGAGAACAAGTGTACCAGACAGACCCATCGTGAGTTTGACACATGGAACAATGAGATGGTAGTCACAGTTAGTACTCACAGTGATGGTGGTGAGTGTGATTCTTTGACCTGAAATCACTACACTCAACACATGTCGTTGGGCACACTTTGACATCATCAAACGCAGTCCTGAAACATGGGTTGTTATAAAGGTGATGATTGGGTGGCTTTGACACATGGGGCTTTTGAGGGGTGAGTGATAGATATGGGATTTGTCCCTCCTGAGGGAGTTTGATATCCAAGGCCACTTGATGAGTAGGATTGAGATAGGCGTGCACACACATGTGTGAATCAGTATGTGATATTGATGTCATACATATCTCCTTCAATCTACTCTGAGATCAAGAAAGTGAACGAACATTGGCAGGATGACTGTTCCATGCCTTGAGTTCATTCGGGATATCAGTGACAAAGGAATTAAACATTCATTGTAACACCATTCACGGATTGTAGGATGAAAGTTGTTCTCCAACTTTCTACTTTCACATGGGTAGCACTGATGTGTGACTAGGAACCACTCTTTGCTTGTGAAGTCATAAGTGTTATGGACTTTCACTGCCAACGTGAAATGGACCTGCAGGGTCACACACATAGGATTTAACCTGGAAGAGGAGTTTTGTCCACAAGCAACGTTTAGATTTATTACTAAAGGAGTTTAGTAGTTCAATTAAACACTCAATTAATCGATAGCTCAATATCATATTGTTCAAGGTGTTGGACGCATTGATTGGAGTATCAGATAGATTGAAATCGCAATTGACTGATTCTGCACAACCTACACTCCCAACCGATCGGTTCAAGTGTTGAAATGGTCAGCTGAAGTTGTTGAATCGGTCGGCTCAAGTGTTGAGTCGATCGGCTCATGACCAGGGTGAAACGAGCGGTTTAAGTGTTGAACCGATCGGTTCAACTGGTGCAACCGAGCAAGTTGGGAAAGTCAGGTCGGTGAGAATTTTCCTTGCATTTCACTTGCCCAATTTGATTGGAACAAGGATTGGTATTCGATACCAATTAGAAACAAAAGAAGGAAAGCAAATCAGGAACCGACCAGGACCATAAACCGTCCGGTTCAGAAGTGAACCGATCGACTCATGGGTCCCAACTGATCGGTTGGTGCTCCAACCGACCGATTCAGGTCCCCAACCGACCGGTTCACTTGTGAACCGATCGGTTCAGGTTGCGAGTTGGTTGCTTTTTGTGGAAAATCTCGAACCCTTCTACTCCTGCTTCAGTCCCATATTGATGGGCACAGAGAACCCTGTCCCATGACCCGCCTATATATATATGGGTATTGGGGGCTTCTCAGAGTACAACTCAATGCAAGCCGGTTGCTTTGCGAATTTTTCGTTCTCTCTGGTTTTGGTAACCGTGAGAGAGCCCGAGCAAGTGCTTCATGCAAAAGGGAGGTGCAACAAGGGAAGGACAACTGCAGTTGCAACTGGCAGCAGGAGAGTGTGTTGGCAACTAGTACGTCAACAGGAGGGTGCGACTCCTTCCACTTCCTTGTGGGACAAGGAGAGTGGAGTTCCAGGTGGTCCGTGTGGACTACTACAGAGGCGGGAGGACACTGCCGCTCAGGAGGACAACAGTCATTCGACAGTCCGGTAGGAGGATGAGTCGTCAGTCCCGGTGCGACCAGGAGCTGCACAGACGCCGTCCAAGACCGGAGTTGAAGACCGCGCATTGCGCGAGGTATTGTCACCGAGCAAGCCTCGGGACAAGGTATGATTCCACCAACCATCCTTTCCTATTATATAGACGTTGATGCGTTTCCTCGGTATGGGTTGGGGGAGAAAATTTTTGTTTCCGCTGCCTTCTCCATCTCCCCTAAAACCCAACAGTTTCTTTCTCGAGATAGGAGCTTTGATGGAGAAACTAGCCTCTCTAAGTTTGGGAACCTTACTTATTGGACCTTTCCACCTTCGCTAGAGGTTCTTTGGAGGCCTCGGCTTGGATCTATGATTGACTTGGACTGTTCAGACTCTAAAGTTGAGGTATTATGTATCCCCTATTCTTCTATGTTGAGCAATTCACATATGCTTATTCATTCTCTTTTTCCTATGGACATTATCCAATACACAATGTCTTTTCTTTTGAAAATCATGGTTCATGTGAACTACCTTATTTGATATTGATCATGTGACCATGTATATTCTTTTGAACTCTTATCTTATGCTTTTTTCATGATGCAACTCTAAAAGATGACATGTGATTCCTTTTTCCCACTTATGAGGTGGATGTATATGTTGGTCACTTATGTGGTGACTAGTTTATATATTGTGACTATACATTTAACATGCTATGTGATTTAGTAGCACTAGAGTAGTGTAATTGCATTGGTTTTATGGCAGATGTGTTATTTCCTGCCGAGCAGATGTGATACTTCCTTCTCTTTTGGGATGGAAAGGAATCTCATACCCAGGGAAAGATGTGTGATTCTTGGCCCATGTTTTATATATTTGGGAGATTGGCAATATTCCTTTCTCTATCAGGTTTCAAGTTTATGAGACTTGGCCGCCTTTGTGTTTATATTGTTGTAGGGCTATGTTTATCTCACATGCATTCAGGTGGATGATGTGTCTTGTGTTCCCTAATTCTTGACATGTGTGTGTGTGGCACAATCTTTATATTTCATTAATGGTAAGTATTCTTTTGTTATCATATTACTTCAATTCCTTTTCTCTTGATACCCACTTGGGTTATCCTTATCTTTTTCATGGGAAGCCTTTACACTTTGATGTCCTATAATTCCATATATAGCTCAATTTCCTATTTAGTATGCACATACCACCTTTGTTGATGTCATCTATTTTCTCTTCTTGTGGGGGTATGCTTTCAACCCTAGGTGAAGGACTTGGATGATATGGCATGAAGTTTTGGACTAGCTCAAGGAGTTAAAGCTTGGAGACAAAATTGTTATGGTTTTAGATTTCCCTCTACATAGATCCATATGTTGTAAACCCTTATCGGATATTATGATGTACTTTTGTAATAACCTTGTTATAAATTGAATATAGTCAACATTTTTATTCCACTACTATACATTGGTTGTTTTAGATACCATTTATTGAAATTTGAAAAGGTTTCACCTATTCCATCATACCTTTGAGTGTGTTTGGAATGGATGTTTTATTCTTCTAATTTTTTTAGTAAGGGGGTAATCCCTCACTCCTTACAGAATAGTATTAGAGGCTATAGTTGTCAGAATTTGACTATTTCAATTTTGTCTCCCTAGTTAGAATCATTGGCTTACCTTTAAGTGACATGTTTGCCCTAGAGTTGATCAATACATGATGAAGGGTTGATTTAGGGTCATATAGTTTCACATTAGAATAATGATGAATAAATCATTAAAATACTTACAAGTAAAAGATGCATAAGCAACCATAGTAAGCTGAGATTGGCCTGATGGCAGCTACTAGTACATGAATTTTAAAGCAAAGGTGTCTATAAAGGTTCATGTTTTGGGGGCTAGCAAGATTTTCCTCCACATCACTAGCTTGGTTTATGAGGACTCCCAAATCCATATGATATCGGTCTGGCTTGAGTTTATATGAATTGTTCAAAATAGCATGTTTTAGGCAATAGTAGCTTTAGACATCTATATGATTTATCTTTAGGGATAATAATATGTCGAAGTGGTCTCCCAGGTATAAAGACTTGTTTGTGGATGGACAAGAGCAATTTAACCCATAGTTCAATATTAGTCTTTACAAGTTATGTTTCTTTTTTTTTGCATGATGCTTCTGTAGTTGGATGTAAAGAAGTATAGTTGAACCTTTAAGGGGTGGTGAATAAGTTGTTTTCTTATATTTGGATGTTTTGATTTAGAAAATGAAATCCCTTTAAGGGGTGGTGTGTTGTAACATACTAGATCTCAGACCCTACACTAAAACTTGACATTTTGGACTTAGCCAAACAAGGTTGAAGGTTAGACCTAAATAGATGTTTAGTATAACCCCGATGAGATAATGCATGTATAGATCACCTTAATTTAACCTAATGTTCGAGCATCAATATTAGGTTTATAATGGATACATAAAATATGTCACATAACTCATTTTGGTGGTAATATGAAGATAAGAAACTTAATTTGATGAATAATTTAGATAATGGGCCGTTAATGGATCATATGACATATCTCATTAAAATAAGTCTCAAAAGTGGAAACAAACTTCAAATTCAAAATCTACATATCAAAATTAGCCTAAATGTCAAATTTCATCTAATTTGAACAACCTTGAAATATTATGATAAGTTTAGGAGAGAGAAAATGAGTAAAAGACATAAGTAATGAATAATGTGATAATATAACGTCAAAATATGGAAATAATGAAAAATTCATATTCAACCTATCAAATATAACTTGTGGATGAAGTTCGGTTCAATTTGGATATTCTTTGAGCAAGTTATGCAATTTTAAGTACATTATAAGCTCTTTTTTAATTTACCCAATTGGGAGGTTTCTTTGCAAAGTGGTATATGCATTATAATATTTATATATTCCCTTAACTTTATCTAGTGTTGGAACCATGGGGCACCGATTTGCACCTTGGTTTGAAGGTGTTTCTTTCCAAGGGCATTTTAGGGATTACTCTCTTTATAAATGAGCTTATCTTGAGAAGTTATCAACCAATGGGGTTATTTATTTGATTGGAGGTGGGTTGGGATGGCCTATAAGTGTCCATAAACCAACATTTGATATTCATGAAGCCTATGATCTATCCTCTTGCATGGCCATGAAATCCCTAGGCTAAGGACACATGGAAAGCTCCATGGACACCTCATGCTGGACTTCTTCCTTATCCATAAAGGTTTGCATGCCCATATGCACCCTTAGCATTAGACACATGGAAAGTAAATTGACACATCATGCTTCACTTATTCCTTATATATAAAGGCTTGCATGTCCATGGACAACCTTATACATGACACATCAAAAGTCTCATAGACACCTCATACATGACCTCTTTCTTTATATAGCCATATCTAACCCTTCCCAACTTCAAATTCGAAAACTCCTACTCTCCTTTATTTCCTCTAGCTTAGAGCATCATTCCTACTCTATTTTTCCATGAAGGTGTTGTCCCAAGATGAAAGGAGGTGCCTAACTTGGTGAAGAAGGCTCCTAGTATTCCAAATTTCTCTATTTAGGATTTCTTAAGCTCCTCCTTGGTGATTTTATACAAAACTAGTAAGTATCCTACATTCCTTCCCTATTTTCATGTTGTTAGTCTTCCTTCCACCTTCCTTCATGTTGGAACCATGGCCTTCCATGGTGAAATTTCACCTAGAACCCATAAACACCTCATCGCATTGTTCTTTTGTTAGGGTTTTTCACCTTTAAAGTAGAGAAGGTGCTTCTTGCTTGAGATAGAAGCTTTGTTAGAGAAACTAGCCTCTCTATTCTTGGGAACCTTACTTATTGTTCATATCCATCTTCCCTAGAGGTTATTTGGAGGCCTAGGCTTGCATCTAGGGTTGAGTTGGACTATTCATACTCTAAAGTTGAGGTATGATGTATCCCCTATTCTTCTATGTTGACCAATTCACATATGCTTATTCATTCTCTTTGTCTTATGTACATTAGCCTATACCCAATGTCTTTTATTTTGAAAATCATGGTTCATGTGAACTACCTTATTTGATATTGATCATGTGATCTTGGATATTCTTTTGAATTCTTATCTTTTGCTTTGTTCATGATGAAACTCTAAAAGATGACATATGATGTCTTTTGCCCACTTATGAGATGGATGTATATCTTGGTCACTTATGTGGTGACTAGTTTATCTGTTCTGACTATACTTTCTACTTGCCTCTACATATAACATGCTATGTGATTCAGTAGCACTAGAGTAGTGCAATTTCATTGGTTTTTATGACATATGTGTTATTTCCTGCCGAGTAGATGTGATATTTCTTGTTCGTTTGGAATGGAAAGGAACCTCATACCCAGGGAAAGATGTGTTATTCTTGGCCTATGTTATATATATTTGGGAGATTGGCAATATTCCTTTCTCTATCAGGTTTCAAGTTTATGAGACTTGGCCACCTTTGTGTTTATATTGTTCTAGGGCTATGTTTATCTCACATGCATACATGTTGATGATATGGGGAGTGTGTCGTAATTACGTACATGTGCTTGTGTGGAACAATCTTTATGTTTTATTAATGGCAAGTATTCTTTTGTTATCATATTATTTCAATTCCTTTTCTCTTGATACCCACTTCGGTTGTCCTTATCTTGTTCATGGGAAGCCTTTACACTTTGATGTCCTTTAATTCCATATATTGCTAAATTTCCTATTTAGTATGCACATTCCAGCCTTTGTTGATGTCATCTATTTTCTCTTCTTGATGGGGTATGCTTCTAACCCTAGGTGAAGTACTTGGATGATAAGGCATGAAGTTCTGGATTAGCTTAAGGAGTTAAAGGTTGGAGACAAAGTTGTTGTGGTTTAGATTTCCCTCTACTTAGATCATTATGTTGTATCATACATGTAAACCCTTACGGGATGTTATGATGTACTTTTGAAATAACCTTGTTATAAATTGAATATAGTCAACACTTTTATTCCGCTACTATACTTCGGTTGTTTTGGATACCATTTATTGAAATTTGAAAATGTTACACCTATTCCATCATACCTTTGAGTGTGAGTAGAACATATGTTTTATTCTTGAATTTTTTTTAGTAAGGGAGTTATCCCGCACTCCTTACATCATGGTATCAGAGCCTATAGTATTCGGAATCTAACTATTTCAATTTTGTCTCCCTAGTTAGAATCCTTGCCTTACCGTTAAGTGACATCTTTTCCCTAGAGTTGATCAATACATGATGAAGGGTTGATTTAGGATCATATAGTTTCTCATTAGAATAATGATGAATAGATCCTTAAAATACTTATAAGTAAAAGATGCATAAGTAACCATAGTAAGTTGAGGTTGTTTAACATGGCCTTTAGGAAGCTACTAGGACATGAATTTTAAAGGAATGGTGTCTAGAAAGGATCAGGGTTTGGGGGATGGCAAGATTTTTCTCCGCACCACTAGCTTGGTCAAGGACTCCGGAATCGATATGATAATGGCCTATCCTGAGTTGATATGAATTGTGCAAAATAACATGCTTTTAGGCAATAGTAGCCTTATAAATCTATATGATTTATATTTAGGGACCCTATTATGTTGAACTAGTCTCCCAGGTGTAAAGACTTCTATGAGGATGGACAAGACCAAGTTAACCCATAGTTCATAGTTAGTCTTTACTAGTTATGTTTCTTTTTTTTGCTTGATGCTTATATAGTTGAATGTAAGGAAGTATACTTGAACCTTCTGTACCTAAAGAATAATTTTGACTTAATAAGATTTATCCTTTAAGGGGTGGTGAATAAGTTGTTTTTTATATGTGGATGTTTTGATTTCGAGGACGAAACTCTTTAAGGGGTGGTGTGTTGCAACATACTAGATCTCAGACCCTACCCTGGAAGTTGACATTTTGGACTTAGACAAACAAGGTTGAAGGTTAGACCTAAACTTAGGTTTATAATGGATGCATAAAATATGCAACATAACTCATTTTGGTGGTAATATGAAGATAAGAAACTTAATTGGATGAATAATTTAGATAATCAGTCGTTAATGGACTATATGACATATCTCATGAAAATAAGTCTCAAAAGTGGAAACAAATTTCAAATTCGAAACCTATATATCAAAATTAGCCTACATGTCGATTTTCATCTAATTTGGACAACCTTGAAATATTAGGATAAGTTTAGGAGAGAGAAAATGAGTAAAAGGCATAAGTAATAAATATTGTGATTATATAACTTACAAATATGGAAATAATGGAAAATTCATATTCAACATATCAAAGATAACTTGTGGATTAAGTTTGGTACAATTTGGATGGTGTTTCTGCAAGTTATGCAATTTTAGGTACATTATGGACTTTTCTATAATTTACCCAATTGGCAAGTTTCTTTGCAAATTGTCAGATGCATTATAATCCTTATATATTCTTTTACCATTCTCTAGTTTTTGAACCATGGGGAACCTAGTTTCACCTTGTTTTGAAGGTGTTTCTTTCAAGGGCATTTTAGGGATTACACTCTTTATAAATGAGGTTATCTTTAGAAGTTATCAACCAATGGGGTTATTTGTTTGATTGGAGGTAGGTTGGGATGTCCTATAAGTGTCCATAAATTGACATTTGGTATTAATGAAGCCTTTGTGAGCTATCCTCTTGCATGTCCATGAAATCCCTAGGCTAAGGACACATGGAAAGCACCATGAACACCTCATGCTTGACTTCTTCCTTATCCATAAAGGTTTGCATGTCCATAGGAACCCTTAGCATTGGACACATGGAAAGTAACTTGATACATCATGCTTGACTTATTCCTTATGTATAAAGGTTTGCATGTCCATGGACACCCTTATACATGACACATGGAAAGTCTCATAGACACCTCATACTTGACCACTTTCTTTATATAGCCATATCTACCCCTTCCCAATCGAAATTCGAAAACTCTTGCTATTTCTTCTTTCCTCTAGCTTAGAGCATCATTCCTAATCTATTTTTCCATAAAGGCTCTATCCCAAGATAAAAGGTGGTGCCTAACATGGTGAAGAAGGCTCATAGGTTTCCAAATTTCTCTATTTAGGATTTCTTAAGCTCCTCCTTGGTGATTTTCACCAAAACTAGTAAGTGTACTCCTTTACTTCCCTATTTTAATGTTGTTAATCTTCCTTCCACCTTCCTTCTGGTTGGAACCATGGACTTCCATGGTGAAATCCCACCTAGAACCCATAAACACCTCATCTCATTGTTCTTTTGTTTGGGTTTTTCACCTCTAAAGTGGAGAAGGTGCTTCTTGCTCGAGATAGGATTTTTGTTGGAGAAACTATCCTCTCTAAGAATGGGAACCTAACTTATTGGACATGTCCACCTTCCCTAGAGGTTCTTTGGAGGCCTAGACATTAATCTAGGATTGACTTGGACTGTTCAAACTCTAAAGTTGAGGTATGATGTATCCCCTATTCTTAGATGTTGAGCACTTCACATATGCTTATTCATTATCTTTGTCCTGTGGACATTAGCCTATACACAATGTCTTTTCTTTTGAAAATCATGGTTCATGTGAACTACCTTATTTTATATTGATCATGTGATCATGGATATTCTTTTGAACTCTTATCTTATGCTTTGTTCATGATGGAACTCTAAAATATGACATGTGATGTCTTTTACCCACTTATGAGGTGGATGTATATATTGGTCACTTATGTGGTGACTAGTTTATATGTCCTGACTATATTTTCTACTTGCATCTACATTTAACATGCTATGTGATTCTGTAGCACTAGAGTAGTGTAATTGCATTGGTTTTTATGGCAGATGTGTTATTTCCTGCCAAGCAAATGTGATATTTTCTGCTCTTTTGGGGTGGAGTGGAACCTCATACCCAGGGCAAGATGTGTGATTCTTGGCCCATGATTTATATATTTGGGAGATTTGCAGTGTTCCTTTCTCTATCAGGTTTCATGTTCATTAGACTTCACCGCCTTTGTGTTTATATTGTTCTAGGGCTATGTTTTTCTCACATGCATGCATGTTGATGTATGGGGTGTGTGCCCTAATTCCTTACATGTGCTTGTATGGCACACCATTTATGTTTTACTAATTATAAGTATTCTTTTGTTATAATATTATTTAAATTCCTTTTCTCTCGATACCCACTTGGGTTGTCCTTATCTTTTTCATTGGAAGCCTTTTACACTTTGATATCCTTTATTCCAAATATTTCTCAATTTCCTATTTAGTATGCACATACCAACCTTTGTTGATGTTATCTATTTTCTCTTCTTGCTGGTGTATTCTTCCAACCCTAGGTGAAGGACTTGGATGATAAGGCTTGAAGTTTTTGACTATCTTCAGGAGTTAAAGCTTGAAGACAAAGTTGTTATGGTTTAGATTTCCCTCTACTTATCCTTATGTTGTATCGTACATGTAAAACCTTATGGGATATTATGATGTACTATTGTAATAACCTTGTTATAAATTGAATATAGTCATCATTTTTATTCCGCTACTATACTCTAGTTGTTTTGGATACCATTTATTGAAATTTGAAAATGTTACACCTATTCCATCATACCTTTGAGTGTGTTTGGAACGGATGTTTTATTTTTCAAATTTTTTTAGTAAGGGGGTGATCCCGCACTCCTTACAGAATGGTATCAGAGGCTATAGTAGTTAGAATCTAACTATTTCAATTTTATCTCCCTAGTTAGAATCCTTGCCTTACCTTTAAGTGACATGTTTGCCCTAGAGTTGATCAATACATGATGAAGGGTTGATTTAGGATCGTATAGTTTCACATTAGAATAATGATAAATAGATTCTTAAAATACTTAGAAGTAAAAGATGCATAAGTAACCATAGTAAGTTGAGGTTGTTTAACTTGGCATTTAGGAAGCTACTAGGACATGAAGTTGAAAGAAATGTGTCTAGAAAGGATCAAGATTCAGGGGCTGGCAAGATTTTCCTTCGCACCACTAGCTTGGTTTATGAGGACTCCCGAATCCATATTGTAAGGATCCTGACCTCCATTTTGGGGTTATCCTGTTTGCTTTGCCTAAACCTTGTGTTTAGTTACTTGCTAATCACCTCTAGTGGTGATTAAGGTTGCTTGTTCTTTGTTGAGAGTTGGAGGTGCTACTTGCAAATAACCCATGTCTAGGGTTGATAAGCAAGTTTGTCACCTTGAGAGGTGTTTCTCTCTCTTCTTGCTTCCTCTAGAGTTGAGAGGAAGGGTTGGACTCGTTGCTTGAGTTGCCTTGGGCCTTGTTTGGCCTTGTTTTGCCTTTTTTAGGCCTTGCCTTGCCTTGTTGGACGTTGTATCGGGCAAGGGTATGTTTGGGAGCCTTATGTCGACAATGGTTGTGTCAGCCATGAGGCTCTTTCAGGCAAGAGAGTGTATATCACCCATGTGGTGTGTCGGCCTTTGACCATCCTTGACCTTTGGCTTTGTTTGTGTCACCACCCTTGTGGACACTTGGTGCATGATGCTTGCATGTGAAAATTTCCTTGGACATGTGTATGGGGAGAGATAAGGAGGTGGTATTGCCCATGGACAAGTGTCCCTAGGTGGGCGACACCTTGCTTTGTTTTCTCCTTCACCCTCTTCTATATATGCCTCTTCTTTCTCTTGCTTAGGATCCGTTTGGTTGGTGTTGCTTCCTTTCCTTCATTGGTGGGTGACACATCACCTTTGCAAGTTGGTGGCCAATCATCCTCCTTCTCCTTGGAGTCTTCTTCTTCCTCTAGTGGTGGTTGAGCCCTAGAGAGCCTTGTTCTTCTTCTTGTGGTGACCATCTCCCCTCTTTCCTTAGCACCTTCTTCCTCTTCTCTTTCTTGCTTGCTCTTCGGCCATGGTGGTTACAAGTTTTGTTTCTCTTCTTGAGGTGGCCGAAGGTGGTTCTTGAGCTTGGGAGCTTGGTGCTAGGAGCTTGGAGTTTTCTTAAGGCAGGTTGCATAACTCCTAATTCTAGATATACTACTTCCTTTTCTTTTTGCATGTTATGTTTCATCTTGATCAACCATGTATCTTGTGGATAGATCTTAATGTTGTTGGCGTGTTCTTGACCATGGTGCCTGAACCATATGTATAGAGTTTCTTGGGCAAAACTCCTTTCTCTCCATTTGGTCTTGAGAAGTGAGTTCAGCTCTAGTAGTATAGGATACACTCCTCTCACTTGTTTATTGAGAGGTGAGTCCATACTCTAGTTGCTTGTGCAACACTATGGATTAGAGAGGTGATCCTTGGTTGTATGTTGACCTAGTAGAGGTTGGGAGCCTATCCGATATGGAAATGATCTATCATGTTGCCTAAGATATGTGATGGAGGTTGTGCAAAACCCTCTCTCTTGTTTGTTGAGAGGTGAGCCAACTCTCTTGATCTACTAGGGCTTTGATGATGGTGATCTTGAGGTTAGTGATGACCAAGCCTAGATGAACCTTTGTGCCTTGCATGATACACCTTTGTGGTGATGTTGCCCGACATCCCTCACCTTGGGTTCAACTTTGGCTGATATGGTCATGTTGAGTTTGGTTGACTTTGTGCCCGATATGACCATCTTGATCTTGTTGGTGACCTTGGGCGATATGCCTTGACCGATATGACCCTTTCTCCTTGTGGGTGTTATCCCCTTGCCAGATATGATGCCTAGTTGTTAACTATGTTTGGTTCCTTGGGTGACACAAGTTGGGCTGGTCTTAAGCTGCTCGCTATGGGTTGTGTAGTGAACCCTAGTGCTTGCCTTAGTGGTGATCGATATGGTGTTCCTGATCTTGTTGGATGGTAGGCTTCCTTGTGGTGCCTTATATCATTTTGTGTTGTGTGCGTGGTGGGAATTATAGCATTGGCTTGGGTTCTACGATCTTAGTTGTTGCATTGGTGAGATGGTTGCCTGATACCACGCTAACCCTAGCTAGTCGATAGGGTCTTAGTAGATACAGTTAGATGCCCGATACACATCTAGCTTGGGTGCATGGTATGTCCTCTTGAAACAACTGCACGTTACACTCCTTGATCTTAGTTGTATGACACAACCTTTACCTCTAGTTGTACGCCACACCTTAGACCTGGTTTCCCAATGTGCTCTTGTTCTTGGGTTGATCGATAGTATGGCTAAGTCCCTTGGCTGGAAGGCCTTTAGTGAGGGTTGTTACCCTACCCGATACCTCCTGTGGTAAGGGGTATGCTGCCTGTCACTCTTTTAGTGAGGGTAACTAGTACCTTTAGTGAGGGTTATGCTTAACCTGGAAACCCTAGCTAGTGATGTGTTGTCTTGTAATCACACCTATGTTGTTGATATTATATGGATGATGGGTAGTGAACCACTTCTATGCTTGATGCTTAAACATAATGCTAGATCAGATAACAAGATACTTGTTTATGTTTATAAGATAAATGGTAGAAGTACATGCTTATGATTCTATAACCATAATGTAAATGATACAGTTGTATGCCTCATATGATTATAATCATCACATGCACATCAGCAACCCTAATGACATAATAATCAATAAAATCTATGTATGGTGATTTTAAATTATCTCTCTTGATGTACATACTAACTATGCAGGTGTATCAGGTGAATTCATAGCCAGGTAAGAGCTATGAGGTATATGTGTTTGAGTAATGTTGCATGATTATAATTCTTGTTGATGAGATAACATACATCACCAGTATGATGAGATAGGTCTGAGGACCTGATGAGGGTTGAGTGCCCAGTGAGGTGTTATCCTCTTAATGATGAGATGAGGGATTGTTATGTAAGATGATGATGCCTTGAGAGGCAGTGGCTTCCTATGATGAGGGATTGAGATCCCAGGATAATGTGATGATGACATCATTAACGTAACTCAATGTTTTTTATGTTTTACAACTTGGTTTCCTCAACAATCCACTTAAAATATACTAATTAATTACAGTGGAACATATCCTATAGTTTTCCCTTGCCATAGATCCATCATTGTCAGTAGCTGGTGATGGTGAAATAGGTTTTCCTGTGGGTTAACATGGAAGCGCAAATTGTTGAATATGTGTTGGTTCTCCTAGCAGAAAATGAGGAGGATTAGAATGCAACTTTGGTTATAGACTCCAGAGCATGGTTTCAGGCCTGTGGCTCAAAATTTTAGAGCATGATGAATAGGCCCATGGCTCAGGATGTGTGATAAGAAGAGCATGATTGTGTTCAAGGATCAGAGCACGGTGATCATGCCTGTGGCTCAGTTTCACTAGTGTCGATACCTATACTGAGGTGGGCTAGGAAGAGGGTAGCCTAACCCTATGGCTGAGGCCACTTAAGCATGAGATTGAGGTCTTTCTTGTTTTGCAGTCGTACACTGACCACGAGGTGGTGAGGTCGTGGAGTCCGGCTCTTCCAATGACCTTTTATGGCACCAACTTGGGTTTCGCAACTGAAGGTTGGATTTGAGCGGTAAGGATCACTTCCTCAGGGCATAATAATACGTAATTCAGCCGAATAGCATTTATTGCTTAAGGAGAAACACGGAACATTGGTTGAGGCCTTGCTTCTGTAGTTGATCTTTCTATACCTTGCAGTTACTTATACATTCCTTATGTTATGTGGTAAGATCTTATAAATCTTATCTTGTCAATCATGTTCCATAAAGAAAATCAAGTTATATGCCTCCCAAATATCTTGGAAGTGCAATAATATAGTAAGACCTACTCAACATGCTTCTCATATAATCTTCTTATACTAGTTATCTGTTTTACCTACTTTAGCCTTCTTTGGAGTTTTATAGTTTCAGCGGGGAGTTATGTTTCTCACTGGGACTGTGTGTCTCACCCCGTTGGTTTATAACATTTTTAGGTGGTCACACTAGACGTGGTGGTGGTCATGAGGTTACGGCCGAGAAGCAAGAAGAAGAGAAGTAGAAGGCAAAAGATGGTCATTCTATTGTTTTGGTGGTTTCGTTGTAGTATCCTAGTGTCATCCTTGTACTCTCAGGTCCTCGGAGGTGTTTTGATGATGTTTTATGATGTTTACCTGATGTAGTTTTGTATATCATGTTGCTGGCCTGATGTGGCCCGTTATGTATAAACAAGTGATGAACTCATGTGCTGGAAGGACAACTAGTTTCGCTAAGTTGTGGACATATATCAAGCTTGTAATATTTATATAACATGTTTTCTTGGAGGATCTGGATGTAATAGTTCCTTTTTTTATCTGCTTTCTGCGATCAGTTTTATTTAACCTGTGTTTTGGGTAATATGTGGTTTTATATGTTTTCGTGTGCCACCTTGTTGTCTGTGTGATGGCGGGGTGTCATAGTTAGTTTGGTATCAGAGCTCTAGGTTTGTTGAGTCTACAGGGATCTAGAATTAGGTTTGTATTTGTTCTTGTGAGTTTTCCAGATCTTCTTACAATAATCTTCTGCCCTCAACGGAAGAAAAATCTTAAAGATGTCTGTAAATCATGAAGAACATGCTGCCGAGAGTAGCGATGTTGCATCAGTTGATGGAGCAAGAGTGCAAGCACCTGAAGATCAGGTGCCTGAGATCCCCCAACTTGACCTAGCCATTCTCGAAAATCCTGCCTATCAACACCATATGGGGCAGTTGATGGCTATGATGAATCACATGGTGGAAAGATTGCCAGTGCCTCCACCAAGAGAACATGCTCCCCATGGTGAATCATCAGGCATTGGGAAGACCTTTGAGCAGCTTTTCTGAGTCGGAGCTTCGTATCATGTTGGAACGGCTGATCCAGAGGATGTCGATCTGTGGCTGGAAGGTCTCGAGAAGCCCTTTCAGATCCTCGACATCCTTGAAGCAGACAAAGTCAAGCACAATGTCTACCTTATAAAAGGTAGTGTTGGCCACTAGCGGTCCATCGAGGAGGAGAAGCAACTCGTTGAGGTGATCAGTTCGGAGGTTTTCTGGCGAGAATTTGTCAGCAAATACTTTCTGAAGATGTATCTGGACGATAAGATCAACCAGTTTGAGTGTTTGCGCCAAGGATCATTGAGCATCACCAAGTATGAAGCCAAATTTGTGGACCTGCTGAGATTTTGTCCTCACATGGCGGTGACAGATGATGAGCAGATTAGACGGTTTGAGTGATGAGTTGAGAACTCCTGCTGCTGCTTTGGAGAATCGGGAGTAGTTTGCCAAATTTGTGGAGTCTGTCCGTAGGATTGAATGGTCAGTCAGGGAGAAGAGAGAATCCATGACTAAGAAGAGGCCTTCTCAATTTCTAGGGTAGAGGTCTGGTATCTTTAAGAAGCCAAGGTTTTCAGCACCTTCTGGGTTAAGAGGCTCCAGTGCACCATCAAAGTGGTCCCCAAGTAAGGGAAGAGGATATGGTTCTTCATCGTCAAAGGCACATAGTACAACTTCAGTGGTAGTGACATGGCCGTCTAGGCCACAACAGCAGGACGAGTCATGTCATCTTTGTGGTCAGATCGGGCTTTGGAGGTCAAACTACACAATGAAAGATGTTGAAGTGACACAACAGCTATGGCAAAATCAGCAAGGGTTAGATAGACAACAGCCCAGTGGTAGCAGAGGACGAGGATGCAATCAAGAATCGCAAGTAGGATCATTTTCCCAAGGAAGCAGAGGTCATGGATAGCAAGTAACAACTCGATTCTACGCTATGAGTCAGCCAGAGGTGACAGTCAACCCGCAAGTTGTGACAGGTCAGATGGAGTTATTTCATTCTTATTTCTCTTCTACTTACTTTATATTTGTTTTGGGATACCCAGGTTCTACGCACTCTTTTATCTCACGAACTGTGCTTGAAAACTGTCCTTTACCTATTAGCGGTAAGAGAGATAGCCTATTGCTAGAAACCCCTCTTGATGGGTCCTCAATGCTTCGAGAGGAGTGCCCATCTTGTGTTCTATTTTTTCAGGACATAATATATAAGTGAATCTTATACCACTTGAGATGCATGGATTCGATGTGATCCTTAGGATGTATACATTAGAAAAGTGTAAGGTTGTGTTGGACTGTTGTTCTAAGTAGGCAATGTTTAATGACGGTGGAGATAAATGGATCTTCCAAGGTGATAGGAAGATTCTTCTGACTTGTTTAGTGACTGCTATGGTGGCAGAGAAGTTGTTGCAGCAAGGATGTAAGACATACTTATCTCATTTTATGGATACCAAGGTGAAGGGTCCTAGCCTTGAGGAGGTGCCTATTGTCCGAGAGTTTGCAGAAGTGTTTCCAGATGAGTTCCCCAGTGGTCCCCCACCTCGAGAGATTTCCTTTGAGATCAATCTGGTACCAAGAACACAACCAGTTGCTCAGACACCGTACATGATGGCTCCAGTTGAGATGGCAGAGTTGAAGAAGCAGTTACAGGAGTTGCTGGATAAAGGTTTCATCAGACTGAGCACATTGCCGTGGGGTGCTCTAGTCCTATTCGTAAAGAAGAAGGATGGGTCGATGCAGCTGTGTATAGATTACCGACAGTTGAACAAAGTTACGATCAAGAACAAGTACATGTTGCCGAGGATCGATGATCTCTTTGAATAGTTGTGTGGTGCTACAATGTTCTCAAAGATAGATCTACGGTCTTGATATCATCAGTTTAGGATTAAGGATGAGGACATACCAAAGTCAGCATTTAGGACGAGGTGTAGTCACTTTGAATTTGTGGTTATGCCATTTGGGCTAACCAATGCACCTGTTGCTTTCATGGATTTGATGAATAGAGTGTTTTGTCCGTTTCTAGATTAGTTTGTTGTAGTTTTTATAGATGACATCTTTATCTATAGTCGGGACAGTCGAGAGCATGTACAACATCTTTGACAAGCATTGACTCTTCTTCGCCAACTCAGTTAAATGCCAAGTTTAGTAAGTGTGAGTTTTGGTTGGAAGAAGTGACCTTCTTGTGTCATGTGATATCTGTAGAAGGAGTCAGAGTAGACCCAAAGAAGGTGGAGTCAGTTGCAGATTGGGAGAAACCAAAGATGCCGATAGAAGTTTGTAGTTTTCTGGGTTTAGCAGGATACTACCAGAGGTTTATAAGGAACTTCAGTGTAATCATGTTATCGTTAACAAAGTTGACCAGGAAGGATGTACCCTTTGTTTGGGATGATCATTTTCAACAAGCTTTCCAAAGCTTGAAGGAGAAGCTGACTAGTGCTCCGGTTTTGGTGCTGCCAGAACCTCGGAAGGGATATGTTGTTTTATGTGATGCTTCCAAGAAAGGCTTAGGATGTGTGCTAATGCATGATGATCATGTGGTTTCTTCTGCTTCGCGACAGCTTAAGAAACATGATGAGAGCTATCTGATACATAATCTTAAGTTGGCAGCAGTGGTCCATGCACGAATGATTTGGAGACACTATCTTTATTGGGAAGTGTGTCAGATCTTTATAGATCATAAGAACTTGAAGTACATCATCTCACAGAGTGAGCTGAACATGCGACATCATCACTGGATGGAGTTTATCAATGATTATGATTGTACCATTGAGTATCATCCTAGTAAGGCGAATGTGGTAGTTGATGCGCTTAGCATAAAGTCTCCTCTTCTCACCCTATGAAGAAGACACAGTTGAGTTCCTTGGTATGCCATAGGTGGGATATACTTGTCTCTTTGCAGTAGATGAATGTACAGATGGAAGTCTCCTTGTTGGCAGGATTTTTCGTACAGATGCAAGTAAAGCCTACGTTGATACAACCAATCAAAGATGCACAACAGACAAATGCTTCAGTTCAGTCGGTCAGATCAGAGTTTGGCTGTGAGAAGTGTGATGGGTTCCATGAGTCTAAAGATGGACTAGTTTGTTATCATGGTAGGATGGTGGTCCCCAATGTTGATAATATGTGAAAGCTAATGCTCGAGGAAGCACACACATTTATGTATGATATGCATCCAAGAGTCACCAAGATGTATCACAATCTGAAGGACCTGTATTGGTGGCTTGGCTTGAAGAGGGATGTAGCCGAGTTTGTAGCAAGGTGTGCGGTATGCCAACAGGTTAAGGGTGAGCATAAGAAGACGGCAGGTACATTGCAATCCATGTCGATACCATTGTGGAAATGGGATCATATAACCATGGATTTCGTGGTTGGTCTACCAAGGACAGCTAGGAATCATGATTCCATTTGGGTGATATTGGACAGACTGACAAAGTCTGCTTATTTCATACATGTAAAGTCAACATATACAACAGAGAAGATTGCTCAGGTGTATGTAGATGCGATAGTGTGTTTTCACGGTGTGCCCGCAATGATAGTCTCTGACAGAGGACCCCAGTTCACGAGTCGTTTTTGGGAACAGTTGCACAAAGAATTAGGAATGCAGTTGAGGTTCAACACTGCTTTCCACCCGCAGACAGATGGGCATGAAAGGACTATTCAAACTTTAGAGGATCTTTTCTGAGCTTGTGTTTTGTAGTTCTTAGGCAGTTGGGACGTGCATCTCAATTTGATAGAGTTTGCCTACAACAATAGTTACCAACGGATCATCGACATGGCTCCTTATGAGGCTCTATATGGAAGGAAGTGCAGATCTCCTCTATGTTGGTATGAGTCTGGTGAGTATCAACTTTTGGGTCCTGAGTTCATGCAGCAGACAATAGAAAAGATCAGAGTGATACAACAAAAGTTGAAAGCATCATAGGACAGACAGAAG
Organism: Alisma plantago-aquatica; assembly: GCA_963693085.1. Lineage (NCBI taxonomy): Eukaryota > Viridiplantae > Streptophyta > Magnoliopsida > Alismatales > Alismataceae > Alisma > Alisma plantago-aquatica. The sequence goes on from OY856410.1 coordinate 712,240,138, forward strand.
TCGTATGCAGATAATCGCCAACGACCTATCGAGTTCCAGGTAGGAGACAAAGTGTATCTCAAGGTCTCACCTTGGAAAGGCGTGCTGAGGTTTGGTCGGAAAGGCAAATTGGCACCCAGATTTATGGGGCCATACCTGATAATAGCACGTGTTGGAAAGGTAGCTTACAAGTTAGAGTTGCCTCTAGAATTGCACAAGTTACATCTGGTGTTCCATGTTAGCCTGCTGAAGGAAAGTCATCCAGACATAGGGACAGTGATACATCCAGTTGAGGTTGAGCTCGATGAAGATGTGACCTACGAGGAAGGTCTAGTGATGATCCTTGACAAAAGAGTAAAGAAGTTGAAAAGGAAGAATATGGTTCTTGTGAAAGTTCTTTGGCATCATCGTGGTGTTGAGGAAGCCACGTGGGAGCTTGAGGAAGAGATGAGGAGGAAGTACCACTCACTTTCTCTTCTGATTTCGAGGGCAAAATCCCTTTGTAGAGGTTTATGGCTTGTAAGGACCCTGACCTCCATTTTGGGCTTATCCTGTTTGCTTTGCCTAAACCTTGTGTTTAGTTTCTTGCTAATCACCTCTAGTGGTGATTAAGGTTGCTTGTGCTTTGTTGAGAGTTGTAGGTGCTACTTGCAAATAACCTAAGTCTAGGGTTGATCAGCAAGTTTGTCACCTTGAGAGGTGTTTCTCTCTCTTCTTGCTTTCTCTAGAGTTGAGAGGAAGGGTTGGGCATGTTGCTTGAGTTGCCTTGGGCCTTGTTTTTCCTTGTTTAGGCCATGCCTTGCCTTGTTGGACCTTGTATCGGGAAAGGGTGTGTTTGGGAGCCTTGTGTTGACCATGGTTTTGACGACCATGAGGTTGTGTCGGGAAAGAGATTGTATCTCCCATGTGGTGTGTCGACCTTTGACCATCCTTGACCTTTAGCTTCATTTGTGTCACCACCCTTGTGGACACTTGGTGCATGATGCTTGCATGTGGAAATTGCCTTGGACGTGTATTTGGAGAGATAAGGAGGTGGCATTTTCCATGGATAAGTGTCCCTAGGTGGGCGTCACCTTGTCTTATTTTCTCATTCACCATCTTCTATATATGCATCTCCTTTCTCTTACTTAGGATCCCTTTAGTTGGTGTTGTTTCCTTTCCTTCCTTGGTGGGTGACACATCTCCTTTGCAAGTTGGTGGCCGATCCTCCTCCTCCTTGGAGTCTTCTTCTTCCTCAAGTGGTGGTCGAGCCCTAGAGTGCCTTGTTCTTCTTCTTGTAGTGAGCATCTCCCCTCTTACCTTAGCACCTTCATCTTCTCTTTCTTGCTTTCTCTTCAAACATGGTGGTTACAAGTATTGTTTCTCTTCTTGAGGTGGCCAAAGGTGGTGCTTGAGCTTGGGAACATGGTGCTAGGAGCTTGGAGTTTGCTTAAGGTGGGTTACATAACTCCTAACCCTGGTTATACTACTTCCTTTTCTTGTTGCATGTTATGTTTCATCTTGATCAGCCATGTATCTTGTGGATATACCTTTATGTTGTTGGTGTGTTCTTGACCATGGTGGACGAACCATATGTATAGAGTTTCTTGGGAAAAACTCCTTTCTCTCCATTTGTTCTTGAGAAGTGAGTTCGGCTCTAGTAGTATATGCAACACTCCTCTCACTTGTTTGTTGAGAGGTGAGTCCACACTCTAGTTGCTTGGGAAACACTCTTCTCTCACCATGGATTAGAGAGGTGAGCCTTGGTTGGATGTTTACCTAGTAGAGGTTGGGAGCCTAGACGATATGGAAATGATCTATCATGTTGCCCGAGATATTTGATGGAGGTTGGGCAAAACCCCTCTCTCTTGTTTTTTGAGAGGTGAGCCAACTCTCTTGATCTACTAGGGTTTTCATGATGGTGATCTTGAGGTTAGTGACGACCATGCCGAGATGAACCTTTGTGCCTTGCACGATACACCTTTGTGGTGATGTTGCCCAAAATCCCTCACCTTGGGTTCAACTTTGGCCGATGTGGTCATGTTGAGTTTGGTTGGTGATGGAGCTAGGACTTACACCAAATATTTTTACTTCTTCCGATGGGAGTCCCAGGATATGCACCAAAAACCCTAGAGAGGATTGATGTCTTCCCTAGGTTTACCTAGAACTGGTGCTTAGATAAACACTCCAACCCCATAAGAGTATGGAATCCTTATCATAGTACAGATTTAGGATCGAACCCAAAAGACAACGGTCTTGTTGCAAGCAACAAGATAGAAAACGTATAGAACTTCACTTAGTTACTTACTAGTTGGCACTTATATCGAAAAGTTGGATTTTGATGGTTTTAAACTAGAACATGAAAAGTAAAGAAAGAAAGTAAATCTAAGAGTTAAACTATGATAAAGATCACTAGGGTGTGATCGGTTTTTCACCGCCACTACACATCGATCAACACATGTAAAGCAAAACTTAACCTGCAAAAAGAGTTCGGTCAGTTAGTATCCTTGTAGACCTAGTCTCCTTTCGGATAACCTAGCTACGAGAAGTGCGGGAATGTTGCAACGCCAGCCATTCCCGATCAAATGGTCACATTACTTTACATCATTCCCCTCGCAAAGTGTGTTCCTCTACTTACCAAGGTTGCACTTCCATACGTCAACTGAATCCATTTCATAGTATGAAAGTGCAACGGATGATAGTGAGTTTACTCCACTTCTTGAGATACACTTCTAGATACCGAAACAGATACATGGTGGATACATGCATCAAGAACCAACATGCAAACGAGTTTCGAATCTAATAGTACAAACGTAGACAATTCATACTAAAAGATAAAAGATAACACAAGTTGGAGATCAAGCAACAAGTATTCATTAATTGTTTGATATTGAACTGACAAAGATAAGAACTCTACATTACAACCTAAGGATTACATTTTACATGATATGAAAGTATGGGTAGCGGGGCTACTCCCCGCACCCTAGTGAAGAAGACTACTCCCTCATGACTAAGACCAAGAAGGAGGCGAGAAGAGAGAGAGAGCATGATCCCCATAAAGGATGGAAGAAGGTCAACCCCTTGGAGAGAGAGAGCAACGATCCACCAGTCTTTGCAGGTTGCACGATGAGGTAGTCTCTCCTTCCCACCTTCTTGACGAAGAAGGAGAAAGAAGCTTCAGGATGGAGTATGGACCTCAGACCGACAGCCCCAGGGCGGAGGATGGAAGTGGCAGGAGCTCTGGAACGATTGGGGCAGCCTTTGGACGTCTGAGATGTTCTTTTCTTGGAGGACCCTTGGGGTCTTATTTATAGGCCTTGAGTGAAGTTCAAACAGTTTGGAGACCGTTTGGACCTCAAGACCGTTTGGGGCCTCAAGACCGTTTGGACTGTGAGACCGTTTGGCTTCAAACGGTCTTGAGAACGTATGAACTCCATGCGGTCTCGAGACCGTTTGGCTTCATGCGGTCTTGAGACTGTTTGAACTCCATGCGGTCTCGGGACCGGTTGGCTTCATGCGGTCTCGGGACCGTTTGAACTCCATGCGGTCTCAGGACCGGTTGGCTTCATGCGGTCTTGGGACCGTTTGACTCCATGCGGTCTCGGGACCGGTTGGCTTCATGCGGTCCTGGGACCATTTGAACTCCATGCGGTCTTGGGACCGGTTGGCTTCATGCGGTCCTGGGACCATTTGAACTCCATGCGGTCTCGGGACCGGTTGGCTTCATGCGGTCCTAGGACCGTTTGAACTCCATGCAGTCTCGGGACCGTTTGGCTTCATGTGGTCTTGGGACCGTTTGAATCCACTCGGTCTTGACGTTGGGTTACTCTTTTATGATTTTTTTGTGCTTTTTCTGCATATATAAAAGGAAAACGTTAGTTTGATGGTGTATTTACAAAAAGGGGTAGAATTAGGATTATGTATAGTTTAAACGTAAAAAAGAGTATGGGAAACTAAAGAAAAATACTAAGATAATCGACTAAAATAGGAGGTTATCAGTTGGCTTCGTGTCCGATATGGCCATCTTGATCTTGTTGGTGACCGTGGGCAATATGCCTTGACCGATATGACCCTTTCTCCTTGTGGTTGTTATCCCCTAGACCGATATGATGCCTAGTTCCTAACTCTATTTGGTGCCTTGGGTGACACAAGTTGGGTTGGTCTTGAGCTACCCGCTATGGGTTGTGTAGTGAACCCTAGTGCTTGCCTTAGTGGTGGTCGATATGGTGTGCCTGTTCTTGTTGGATGGTAGGCTTCCTTGTGGTGTCGTGTATCGTTCGGTGTTGTGTGCATGGTGGGCATTATAGCGTTGGCTTGGGCACCATGATCTTGGCCATTGCAGTGGTGAGATGGTTGCCTGATACCACCCTAACCCTAGCTAGACGATAGGGTCTTAGCGGATACAGTTAGATGCTCGATACACATCTAGCTTGGGTGCATGATATGTCCTCTTGAACCAGCTGCACGTTACACTCCTTGATCTTGGTTGTACAATACAACCTTTACCTCTAGTTGTATGCCACACCTTAGACCTGGTTGCCCGATGTGCTCTTGTTCTTGAGTTGATCGATAGTATGGCTAATTTCCTTGGCCGGCAGGCCGTTAGTGAGGGTTGTTACCCTACCTGATACCACATGTGGTAAGGGGCGCTCTACCTATCACTCTTTTAGCGAGGGTAACTTGTAGCTTTAGTGAGGGTTATGCTTAACTTGGAAACCCTAGCTAGTGATGTGTTGTCTTGGAATCACACCTATGTTGTTCATATTATATGTATGATGGGTTGTGAACCAGTGCTATGCTTGATGCTTAAAGATAATGCTAGATCAGATAACAAGATACTTGTTTATGTTTATAAGACAAATGGCAGAAGTGGATGCTTATGATTCAATAACCATAATGTAAATGATACAGTTGTATGCCTCATATGATTATAATCATGACATGCACGTTTGCAACCCTAATGACATAATAATCAGTAAAATCTATGTCTGGTGATTTTAAATTATCTCTCTTGATGTGCATACTAACTATGCAGGTGTATCATGTGAATTCATAGCCAGGTAAGAGCTATGAGGTATATGTGTTTGAATAATGCTGGATGATGATAATTCTTGTTGATGAGATAACATGCATCACCAGTATGATGAGATAGGTCTCAGGACCTGGTGAGGGCTGAGTGCCCAGTGAGGTGTTACCCTCTTGATGATGAGATAAGGGATTGTTATCCTAGGTGATGATGTAAGATGATGATGCCTTGAGAGGTAGTGGCTTCCTATTATGAGGGATTGAGATCCCAAGATAATGCGATGATGACAACATTAATGTAACTCAATGTCATTTATGCTTTACAACTTGGTTGCCTCAAAAATCCACTTAAAATATACTAATTAATTACTATGGAACATATCCTGTAGTTTGCCCTGGCCATAGATACATCATCGTCAGTAGCTGGTGATGGTGAAACAAGTTTTCCTGTGGGTTGACCTGGAAGTGCATATTGTTGAATATGTGTGGGTTCTCCTAGCCGAAAATGAGGAGGATTAGAGTGCAACTTCGGTTGTACACTCCAGAGCACAGTTTCAGGCTCGTGGCTCAGGATGTGTGATAAGAAGAGCATGATTGTGTTCATGGCTCAGAGCACGGTGATCATGCCCATGGCTCAGAGCACGGTGATCATGCCCATGGCTCAGGTTCACTAGCGTCGATACCTGTAACGAGGTGGGCTAGGCAGAGGGTAGTCTGACCCTGTGGCTGAGGCCACTTAAGCATGAGACTATGGTCCTGCTTGTTTTGCACTCGTGCACTGACCACGAGGTGGTGAGGACCTGGAGTCTGGCTCTTCCATTGACCTTTTGTGGAACCGGCTTGGGTTTCACAACTGAAGGTTGGATTTGAGTGGTACAGCTCACTTCCTCAGGGCATAATAATCCGTAATCCAGCCAAATAGTATTTATTTTCTTAAGAAAAAACACAGAACATTGGTTGAGGCCTTGCTTGTGTAGTTGATCTTGCTATACCTTGCAGTTACTTATATGTTCCTTATGTTATGTGGTAAGATCTTATAAATCTTATCTTGTCAATCATGTTGCATAAAGAAAATCTGGTTATATGCATGTCGGATATCTTGGAAATATAATAATATAGTAAGACATGCTCATCATGCTGCTCATATAATCTGCTTATACTAGTTATATGTTTTACCTGCTTTAGCCATCTTTCGAGTTTTATAGTTTTGGAGGGGAGTTATGTTTCTCACTGGGACTGTGTGTATCACCCCGTTGGTTTACAACTTTTTTAGGTGGTCGCGCTAGATGTGGTGGTGGTCGTGAGGTTGCGGCCGAGTAGCAAGAAGAAGAGCAGTAGAAGGCAAGAGATGGTCATCCTATTGTTTTGGTGATTTTTTAGTAGAGTCCTAGTGTCATCCCTGTACTCTCAGGTCCTCGGAGATGTTTTGACGATGTTTTATGATGTTTAGCTAATGTAGCTTTGTATATCCTGCTACTGGCCTGATGTGGCCCGTTATGTATAAACATGTAATGAACTCATGTGCTGGCAGGATAGTTGGTTTCCCTAAGATGTGGAAATATATCATGCTTGTAATATTTATATAACATGTTTCCTTGTAGGATCTGGTTGTAATAGTTTCTTTGTTTATCTGCTTTCCGCGATCAGTTTAAATTAACCTGTGTTTTCAGTAATATGTGGTTCCACACGTTTTCGTGTGTCACCTTGTTGTATGTTTGATGGTGGAGTGTCACACATATGATACCGGTCTGGCCTGAGTTGATAGGAATTATTCAAAGTAGCATGCTTTTAGGCAATAGTAGCCTTAAACATCTATATGATTTATCTTTAGGGACCCTAATATGTTGAACTAGTCTCCCAAGTGTAAAGACTTGTGTGATAACCTAGATTTTGAGTTTTAATAACTAATACAATATTTTAGAAACAAGCATTCTATGTAGAAGATAAATACCAAATTGAGGAATTGGTAATACAATCATGGATTCCTTCACCCAAATTAGGTGATTTGAGATATGATAGAGGACTATGATACCTAATTGAAGTCAATTGTGAATAAATACCCTTACTAATTGATTAAGCAATCATGAGACCAATCATTCAGTTAGTGATTTACTTGAGGGGTGAAAGGATCCTTTGAGGAATTTATTTAAGTGATTAAATAACATCATTTGTGGATCAAACTAGGCATAGAGCAAGAACAAACAATAACGAAAGCATGGTTGAAAGTTTCATAAACATTGAATGATCCACTTGAGAGATATTGATGGTTGAGATTTAATTAAATGTATAAGATTTAAATGATTTAGACCTAGGATCGATTTCCTGATCATGTAGCCAACTCACTAACAAATGGATGTGACTCTAATATTTGCGATTGGTTGGGTGAGGTGGCATCTTAGTGAAATGTAGATAAATCCATTTAGTTGATGATTGTCACTGTTGGTATGTATGCCCATAGAGCAAGTCATATGATGATTGTAATGAGATACTTTGTAATTGATTTGAATAATAATAAAGGCAATTTCCAATCTATATGTTTAAACTATTTCTGAGATGATGGTGTAACATGATAGATGTCTAAAGATTGTTTTACTCAATGACGTATGCTTTTGGGTTGAGGACCTAAACGATGAGATCATACAGATGCTAAGAGTATTCTTTCTTGTTTTGTCCCTAGTCAGTTGTTATTGTGGAAATAACCATAGACATCAATAACACTAAAGACTAGATTGTGTGTTGGTTGATGACAGAATCTCATTAGTCATGATATGGTGATATCAAACCAAGCACATAGGTACTTGTTAGAGAACAAGGTACCGGACAGACCCACCGTGAGAGTGACACATGGAACCATGACTTGGTAGTCACATTCAGCTCTCACAGTGATGGTGGTGAGTGTGATTCTTAGACCTGAAATCACTACACTCACATGTCGTTGGGTACACTTTGTGATATCATCAAACGCAATCCTGAAACATGGGTTGTTATAAAGGTGATGATTGGGTGGCTTTAACACATGGGGATTTTGAGGGGTGAGTGATAGATATGGGATTTGTCCCTCCTGAGGTAGTTTGATATCCTTGGCCACTTGATGAGTAGGATTGAGAAAGGCATGCGCATGCACGTGTGAATCAATATGTGATATTGATGTCATACACATCTCACTCGGTCTACTCTGAGATCAAGGAAATGAATGAACATTGATAGGATGACTGTTCCATGCCTCGAGTTCATTCTGGATATCAGTGACAAAGGAATTATACATTCACTATAACACCATTCACGGATTGTAGGATGAAAGTTGTTCTCCAACTTTCTTCTTTCACTTGGGTAGCAATGATGTGTGACTAGGCACTGCTCTTTGCTTGTGAAGTCATAAGTGTTATGGACTTTCACTGCCAACGTGAAATGGACCTGTAGGGTCACACACATAGGATTTAACCTGGAAGAGGAGTTTTGTCCACAAGCAATGTTTAGATTGATTACTAAAGGATTTTAGTAGTTCAATTAAACACTCAATCAGTCGATGGCTCAATATCATAATGTTCAAGGTGTTGGACGCATTGATTGGATTATCGGATTGGTTGAAATCACATTTGACTAATTCTGCACAATCTGCATTCCCAACCGATTGGTTCATGTGATGAACCGGTCGGCTGAGGTTGCTGAACCGGTCGGCTCAATTGTTGAACCGATCAGCTCATGCACAGAGTGAAACGACCAGTTCAAGTGTTGAACCGATCGGTTCAACTGGTGCAATTGAGCAACTTGGGAAAGTAGGATTGGTGAGAATTTTCCTTTCGTTTCAATTGCCCAATTCGATTGGGAATAATATTGGTATTCGATACCAATTGGGAAAGAAACAAGGAAAGTCAATCGAGAACCAACCTAAAACCCCAACCGACCGGTTCATGAGTGAACCGATCGGTTCAAGGGTCCCAAATGATCGGTTCAGTGGTGAACCGATCGGTTCAGGTCCCCAACTGACCGGTTCACTTGTGAACCGATCGGTTCAGGTTGCGAGATGGTTGCTTTTTGTGGAAAATCTCGAACCCTTCTATTCCTGCTTTTAGTCCCGTATTGCCGGGCACAGAGAACCCTGTCCCATGACCCGCCTATATATAGGGGTATTGGGGGCTTCTCAGAGTACAACTCAGTGCAAGTTGATTGCTCTGCAAAGTTGTCGCTCTCTCTGGTTTTGGTAACCGAGAGAGATCCCGAGCAAGTGCTTCCCGCAAAGGGAGGTGCAGCAAGGGAAGGACAACTGCAGTTGCAATTGACAGCAGGAGAGTGTGTTGGTGACTAGTACGTCAATAGGAGGGTGCGACTCCTTCCACTTCCTTGTAGGACAAGGAGAGTGGAGTTCCAGGTGGTCGGTGTGGACTACATCAGAGGCAGGAGGTCACTGCCGCTCAGGAGGACAACTGTCATCCGATAGTCCGGTAGGAGGAGGAGTCGTCAGTCCCAGTGCGACCAGGAGCTGCACAGACACCGTCCAAGACTGGAGGTGAAGACCGCGCAAGGCGCGTGGTATTGTCATCGAGCAAGCCTCGGGACAAGGTATGATTCACAAACCATCTTTCCTATTATATAGATGTTGACACGATTCATTTTGTTCTGGGTTTGGGGAGAAATTTTTTTTTGTTTACGCTGCTTCTCTGCCTCCTCCATAACCCAATAGTGGTATCAGAGCCACGTCAAGCGCTCTATATTTTAGGATTATCGATATGATCGATTTTGGTTTGTCGCCTTTATTTATTGCATGCGATGCGAATAATATCGGCTTTATACATGTCCAATCCACATATCCCTAATATACATATATGATATGTAATATTAATGCACTCGATACGCGTCGCCCTTAAACGAGTTTTGTGGTGGATGTGTAGCATGATTATGGCCTATAAACCCCTATATCTGTGTGTGGTTGTTTGTGTGGTTGCTTGCATCTCGGTCTGCGCACCGATTCCCTTTCTCATATTCCTGATGTAACTCAAAATAATTCGAGAATTCTTTTCCTACCTTTGCTCCCCCTGAATGTAACTCGGGGTTTCACAATTCAATTGTATATAGGATAGTTTTTATTTCCTGTTATGTCAAAGAACGACAGACAACCTGAAGACGATCGGTTCAAGGAGTGAACCGATCGGTTGGTGATCCAGACGGCCGGTTCGAGGAACGAGATGAGCAGGTGGCGACCTGAGGAGATGCACGATGACCGGTGAACCGATCGACTGGAGGCGCCAGTCGATCGGCTGGTGGCACCTGAACAACCAACCTGATGGCGAGCCGATTAGTCATGGAGATGAGCTGATCAAACCCAGAAAGGCAGGCACAGATTTCATCTTGTACAGGTTGCATGTGATGTAGACCTAGATGACCGTGATTCCTCTTGGCTCGAGGAATCTCAAATAGGATGGCCATAATCATTGCTTTTTATTGTTTATGCATGTTTTCTATGGGATATAGCATGTATATGATACGTACTATATATTGTGGTGATTGGATATGTATATGTATATAAAAACCAAATCCCTCATTAAAATATTAAGTCTTATATGCCTTCCATTAGCGACACACATGGAAAACTTGATCGACCAAGCGTAGGTTACGCCAAAGCGTGGTGCGCCGTCTATCTTGTGGAAGTGTGAAGGGTCGACATGTAGGTTCTGCCAAAGCAGGGTGCATGTTTACCGTGTCGACTTTTGGGTTAGACTTAACTGGTGATTCTTAGAGCGTCTAAGCCCAGAGGCACAGAATGTTCATGGCAAGGTGTTGTGCATGTTCATTCATCAAGAGTTGCATATGATGCAATTGGCAAGAGTTGCCTACCTGGAAGATCTGAGTTGTGGGTGACAGCCAAAGCTGGTCCATAGCTTAGAGGATTCTAGGATCTTGACCCACTAGAAGATTGTACGCTGCAATCTTCCGAATTGATGGTGAGGGCTATCAATTTGAGTCAAAATAGTGGGAGCAGTAATTAATTAAAGGCCTAATTAACTATCGTCAAATTTTATTCAAATCAAATCAAAAAGGTTTTGACAAATGCAAATTTTCTCTTGTAGAATGGCAAAAGAATCATCTTTTAAAATGGGCAAATTAATTGAGAATAAATTCCATAACTGGTTGAGGACTGTGGGAAGTGTTATGCACAATCCAGATATACCAGGAGCCTTAGAATCCACTCTATGTACGCTTAATGCGTTGGTGAAGAAGAAAGTAGGTAAGGGAGAGAAGTGTTCTCTCGCCAAACCAATTTCTTCTACATGGAGAGGATGGAAGGAACAATGGAAGAAGAAGTCAGAGATAGAGATCTCTACTTCTGGTGTATACGTGATAGAGATTAACTTTACTACTTCTTCGTCATGGGTATTTAATACCGGATGCGGATCTCACATTTGTTCAAATGTGAAGGATCTTAAGAGAAGTAGGCCTTTAGGGAAAGGCGAGGTTGAACTACGAGTTGCTAATGGGGCAAGAGTTTCCGCCAGTGCCATAGGAACCTAGGAGTTAACTCTACCTAGTGGGCTAATAATAGAGTTGAAGAACTGCTATTATGTACCTACCATAAATAGGAATATCATTTCCATCTCTTGTTTGGACAAAGATGGATTTGAATTTCTTATTAAGAATGGAAAGTGTTCCATTTCTAAAGATGGGATCTTTTATGGCAGTGCCCCTATGTCTTATGGTCTATACTTGATAGACTTGGAGACAAGTGTATACAACGTAAACACCAAAAAACAAAAACTCAATGACTCAAACAAAACATATCTCTGCCATTGTCGTCTAGGGCACATAAATGAGAAGCACATTTCTAGACTCCATAAAGATGGTTATCTAGACTCTTTTGATTATGAATCAATAGAGACATGTGAATCTTGTTTGTTGGGCAAGATAACCAAGACTCCCTTTTCAGGTAAAGGTGAGAGAGCTAGTGATCTATTAGGACTCATACATACTGATGTATGTGGGCCTTTTAGAACTAATGCCAGAGGTGGGTATCAGTACTTAATTACCTTTACTGATGACTTCAGTAGGTATGGCTATGTGTACCTGATGAAACATAAGTCAAAAACCCTTGAAAGGTTCAAGGATTTCAGGAATGAAGTACAGAACCAGCTTGGTAAAAGTATTAAGGCACTTCGTTCCGATCGAGGTGGAGAATACTTGAGCCAGGAGTTTGAGGACCTTCTGCGAGCCCGTGGTATTGTATCACAGTGGACTCCGCCTGGAACACCACAGCATAATGGTGTGTCTGAAAGAAGGAATCGCACATTGTTAGATATGGTGCGATCGATGATGAGTTTTGCTGATCTTCCGTTTTCCTTCTGGGGTCATGCTCTTGAAACCGCCGCGTTTACACTTAACCGTGTACCATCTAAATCGGATCAAAAGACACCATATGAGATATGGATTGGGAAGTGTCCCAATTTGTCTTTTATGAAGATTTGGGGTTGTGGGGCTTATGTCAAGAAAATGTTTCCTGATAAGCTTGTACCCAAATCTGATAAATGTTATTTTGTTGGATATCCCAAGGAGACCAAGGGATACTATCTATACCACCCTACTGACAACAAAGTGTTTGTTTCCAGGGATGTTGTGTTCCTAGAGAAGGAATTTATTTCCAAAGGAAACAGTGGGAGGAATATAGAGCTTGAAGAGGTTCAAGCCCAATAAGAGAACATTGAACCGATAGATGTACCAGAGGAAAATGTAGATTCACAAGGTGTTGTGGAATCTCAGTCTCCTCAGGTAACACAAGGACCTCGTAGATCTAGTAGGACTCACCTTGAACCTGAGAGGTTTGGATACCTTGTAACTCAGGAAGGTGGAGAGTTGATCATAGATGATGATCCAACTACCTACGTAGAGGCTATGGAGGGATCAGATTCTGAGAAATGGCTTGAAGCCATGAGATCCGAGATGGAATCCATGTACTACAACAAAGTATGGACTTTGGTGGAACCACCCGAAGGGGTAAAACCCATAGGGTGCAAGTGGGTCTTTAAGAAAAAGACCGACATGGATGGCAATGTGCAAACTTATAAAGGCAGATTGGTTGCAAAGGGATTTTGACAAGTTTAAGGTGTTAACTATGACGAAACCTTTTCTCCAGTTGCCATGATTAAGTCCATCAGGATCATGCTTGCTATTGCAGCCTACTATGACTATGAGATTTGGCAGATGGATGTTAAAACCGCATTCCTTAACGGGAATATTCATGAGGATGTGTATATGACACAGCCTGAAGGTTTTGTAGATCCAAAGAATGTCAATAAAGTCTGTAAACTACAAAGGTCAAACTATGGATTGAAGCAAGCATCTCAGAGTTGGAATCTTCGATTTGATGAAGAAGTCAAAGTGTTTGGCTTTATTCAAAATGAAGATGAACATTGTGTGTACAAGAAGGTTAGTGGGAGCTCGACCACATTCCTCATATTGTATGTGGATGACATACTTTTGATGGGGAATGATGTCTTAGCCTTAGAGAAGGTAAAGACTTGGCTTGGGAAAACTTTCTCAATGAAGGACTTAGGAGAAGCACCCTATATTCTAGGAATTAAGATCTATAGAGATAGATCTAGAAGGCTTCTCGGACTAAGTCAGAAAACGTACATTGACAAGGTGCTGAAGCGGTTCAGCATGGAGAACTCAAAGAGAGGCAACGTCCCTATGCTACATGGAGTTACCGTCTCTAGAGCTCAATGTCCCCAATCTTGTGAAGAGAGGGAGCGGATGAATGGGATCCCATATGCATCAGCCATCAGATCCATCATGTACGCTATGTTGTGCACACGCCCATATGTCTCGTATGCTCTCAGCATGACGAGCAGGTACCAGTCAGATCCCGGGGATGCTCACTGGACAGCCGTGAAGAACATCCTCAAGTACTTGCGAAGGACTAAGGATCAGTTTCTTGTGTACGGCGGCGAGGAAGAGCTGGTTGTAAAGGGATACACCGATGCAAGCTTCCAAACCGATAAAGATGATTACAGATCGCAGTCAGGATTTGTGTTTTGCCTTAATAATGGAGTTGTGAGCTGGAAGAGTTCCAAGCAAGAAACAGTTGTCGATTCTACTACAGAGGCCGAGTATATTGCTGCTTCGCATGCAGCAAAGGAGGCTGTGTGGATCAGGAAGTTCATCTCTGAACTTGGTGTAGTTCCCAATAGCTGTGATGCAATTGAGCTTTATTGTGACAATAATGGAGCTATTGCACAAGCTAAGGAGCCCAGATCACATCAGCAGTCCAAGCACATACTGCAGCGCTTCTATCTCATACGAGAGATCGTACAACGAGGAGATGTGAAGATTTGCAAAGTACCAACTGAAGACAACATAGTTGATCCACTGACTAAGGCCCTTTCTCAGCAGAAGCATGATGGTCATGCTAGGTCACAAGGACTGCGTTTCCTTGGTGACTGGCTCTAAGTGCAAGTGGGAGTCTGTTGGTATGTATGCCCATTTAGCAAGTCATATGATGATTGTAATGGGATACTTTGTAATTGATTTGAATAATAATAAAGGCAATTTCCAATCTATATGTTTAAACTATTTCTGAGATGATGGTGTAACATGATAGATGTCTAAAGATTGTTTTACTCAATGACATATGCTTTTGGGTTGAGGACCTAAACGATGAGATCATACGGATGCTAAGAGTATTCTTTCTTGTTTTGTCCCTAGTCGGACCATAGACATCAATAACACTAAAGACTATATTGTGTGTTGGTTGATGACAGAATCTCATTAGTCATGATATGGTGATATCAAACTAAGCACATAGGTACTTGTTAGAGAACAAGGTACCGGACAGACCCATCGTGAGAGTGACACATGGAACCATGACTTGGTAGTCACAGTCAGCTCTCACAGTGATGGTGTTGAGTGTGATTCTTAGACCTGAAATCACTACACTCAACACATGTCGTTGGGTACACTTTGTGACATCATCAAACGCAATCCTGAAACATGGGTTGTTATAAAGGTGATGATTGGGTGGCTTTGACACATGGGGCTTTTGAGGGGTGAGTGATAGATATGGGATTTGTCCCTCCTGAGGGAGTTTGATATCCTTGGCCACTTGATGAGAAGGATTGAGAAAGGCATGCACATGCACGTGTGAATCAATATGTGATATTGATGTCATACACATCTCACTCGGTCTACTCTAAGATCAAGGAAATGAATGAACATTGACAGGATGACTGTTCCATGCCTCGAGTTCATTCTGGATATCAGTGACAAAGGAATTATACATTCACTGTAACACCATTCACGGATTGTAGGATGAAAGTTGTTCTCCAACTTTCTGCTTTCACTTGGGTAGCAATGATGTGTGACTAGGCACTGCTCTTTGCTTGTGAAGTCATAAGTGTTATGGACTTTCACTGCCAACGTGAAATGGACCTGCAGGGTCACACACATAGGATTTAACCTGGAAGAGGAGTTTTGTCCACAAGCAATGTTTAGATTGATTACTAAAGGAGTTTAGTAGTTCAATTAAACATTCAATCAGTCGATGGCTCAATATCATAATGTTCAAGGTGTTGGACGCATTGATTGGAGTATCAGATTGATTGAAATCGCATTTGACTGATTCTGCACAATCTGCATTCCCAACCAATTGGTTCATGTGATGAACCGGTCGGCTGAGGTTGCTGAACCGGTCGGCTCAATTGTTGAACCGATCGGCTCATGCACAGAGTGAAACGACCGGTTCAAGTGTTGAACCGATCGGTTCAACTGGTGCAATTGAGCAACTTGGGAATGTAGGATTGGTGAGAATTTCCTTTCGTTTCAATTGCCCAATTCGATTGGGAATAATATTGGTATTCGATACCAATTGGGAAAGAAACAAGGAAAGTCAATCGGGAACCAACCTGGAACCCCAACTGACTGGTTCATGAGTGAACCGATCGGTTCAAGGGTCCCAAACGATCGGTTCAGTGGTGAACCGATCAGTTTAGGTCCCCAACCGACCGGTTCACTTGTGAACCGATCGGTTCATTTTGCGAGATGGTTGTTTTTTGTGGAAAATCCCGAACCCTTCTACTCCTGCTTTTAGTCCCGTATTGCCGGGCACAGAGATCCCTGTCCCATGACCCGCCTATATATATAGGGGTATTGGGGGCTTCTCAGAGTACAACTCAGTGCAAGTTAATTGCTCTGCAAAGTTGTCGTTCTCTCTGGTTTTGGTAACCGGGAGAGAGCCCGAGCAAGTGCTTCCCGCAAAGGGAGGTGCAACAAGGGAAGGAGAACTACAGTTGCAATTGACAGCAGGAGAGTGCGTTGGTGACTAGTACGTCAACAGGAGGGTGTGACTCCTTCCACTTCCTTGTAGGACAAGGAGAGTGAAGTTCCAGGTGGTCCGTGTGGACTACTTCAGAGGCGGGAGGTCACTGCCGCTCAGGAGGACAACTGTCATCCGACAGTCCGGTAGGAGGAGGAGTCGTCAGTCCTGGTGCGACCAGGATCTGCACAGACACCGTCCAAGACCGGAGGTGAAGACCGCGCAAGGCGCGTGGTATTTTCGTCGAGCAAGCCTCGGGACAAGGTATGATTCACAAACCATCTTTCCTATTATATAGATGTTGACGCGATTCCTTTTCTTCTGGGTTTGGGGAGAAATTTTTTTTTGTTTCCGCTGCTTCTCTCCCTCCTCCATAACCCAATAGTCACCTACCTCTGTTCTTAGCAGAGAAACTAGTGTCTAGGAGAACGATTCGTGAGGAGTAACAAGGAGATTATTTGAAGCTCTAACAAGATCTTTGGATCCACCGTGCCATAAACATCCAACCAACACCCCTACGACTTGGCTTGTGAGATCTCTCCTCACCCCCACCCCCCGACTTCCTCTTTGTTCTCCTTTCCCCATTGCTACCAGTAGTAGCCAACCCTAGAGATGGAAGGCTGGTGTTTCTCGCCACCCTGGACGATCTTGAATGGAGGGCCGCCGACAGTATGTGGAAGGCTCCAGCAAGTCTGACTCTCACAAAGTCACACAGCTAGGAGGCCTATTTCCTCTTGTGATCCATAGTTGGAGTACCTATATGTAGCACAACACACAACACCTACAACCCTCTGTACCTCATGCCCTCTTATCTGCATACTGGGAAGGGGTAATGAGCAATAGGTAGGGAGAACGAATCAGAACCTAGTTTTCCTTGGCAGTGAGACCACAAGATCCTGCCTTCACTCACGGTAGATCCAACCACGCGGCAAATCCTTTCTAGTGAAGGATACTGGGCCGACGAGGCAATCGGGTGTGGGGTCGTGCACACCTCCGATATCTTTCACCAATGATCGTACAACCTTCTGATCTATCAACTCCGCGAAGGTCCCTTGATGAATTGCCTTGTATGGGTAGATCGAAGTGCAATAAGGAAAACTCCCTATCTTCTTCCTGGCATTGTGCTTGGTCGTCGTTGCCACCATCTGCATCATCAACAGTGATGGGGACCCCAAAGGTTCAACGGAGCAACATCTTGGAGAACCTCATAACTGGTTTTCTAACCTGGGCGTATGTTATAGATGGAGGGAAGGTTGTGAACCCCTAGGGGGCTCTACTAATTCCAGACAACACTTAGGGAGGAAACATGTGAGGAACCTTCTCGAACCAATTTTGGCTCGCGAGACGGCATGGAGTACGACGTGTTGCTCGCCGGAATATGGCACAGTGCCGACGATTTGGAAGCGCCCCCACAGAGAACGCATGACGTGATGCGTGAGAAATTGATCGGGGCCTCTTAACTCTCCACCCAGCCTGAACTGGGTCTGAACCACCTGAACCGGCCGACTCATCTAAACCAGGAAGGCAAGGGTTGAGCCCACCATGGTGGCCACGTGGCAGCGCGTGATTGGCCACAATAAGGTAAAAATCCCAAAAATACTCAGTTCGTATATAATTCCTAGTAATTAGCTCGATGATCAGAAAAATACAAATAAGGTACCAAAATGTTCAAAAAAATAAGTAGAATAACATGGAACCATAATATCAGTCTTTTGTTGCACTGATAATAGTGATATCATGTAAGATTGGGAATGTTTGTTTCATAGATAATAAATATCAAATGATGATATAAAATTATAGAAAAATATCAGTAAGTCCACAATTATGTATAGAATGCATATGATGTCAGACATTGTCATGTTGATGCATGAAATCCTATAATTTGATTAATATGGCTAATTAGGGCTAATAACACTAAAGATAATGCAATTAATGCATACATGCTCAATAAATGATGAAATTCACAGAACATTCTCATATATGTAATTGAAAGATAATATGTAAATATGAGACCAATTTTGTACACAAAATTCATGTTATATGAAGATGACCCTTGATATATGGGTTGTAACCCTAACTTGAATAATGTATATAAACTAGGGTTATTATGTGCACAAAAAGGCTATGGAACCAAATATTCAGATAATGAATCATAATTTGGAAAATGACATCAGTAAGTTAAATATAAGACAATAATGCAAGTAAACGTTGTAATATTCTAAGGAGATAATATAAACTCTAATGAACACGACTCGGGTTAAGATGATGAGAATCTGATGATAGTATGTGGTTTTGTTATTAATCAGGTGTTGACCAGTTTGTCTAGATGATCAAAAATATTTATGAATCTCTGAACTCAGGTACGTGGGATTTACTAAGTATAAGACTAGTTTTCTGGTTGCATATGATATGTAATATCTTGAATGCTCGTATTTGGATATGATTGCTTGGTTGAACTAGTATGAGTTATACTTCTCCAAATTTAATAGATTGTAAATGAGTATGATGGGTTGTAGCTACTAGAGCACATAGCCTGGTGTGGATGTATGTTGCCTAAGATGTATGTATGATTCCTTGGCCCGTGTTAGTTGTATGATGATACTATCTTGCCCACACTAGATGTAAGTCAAGTGCAAGTATGTGTAGTACAACCGCATCAAAGTGAATGCAACAAAAGGAATGTTTACCTGATTATCTCTTTAAACAATGTTTTCTTTTAATCTTTCTTTCTCAAGTTTTTTTTCAATGATGCAAACATATTAGTATGTATCTTTCTTCCCATGTGCACAACACCTTGTGTGTTGATTCGTTGTTTCACGTATGTTTTAGGTTCAGAGCTAGTGTGGGATAAAACAAAGGAAGTGAGCAATTGTCCACGTTGTACCTATTGCGTAGATCCTAATTAGCATACATGTTCATAGACTTGTAAATCTTCTTTTAATATGTAAATGTAATCCATTTTGTAATATACATGTTGAATGCTGAGAAATGTTATGGTGTATGCCTATGGTTGTATGTTCATGTATGATCATATTGCTTCCGCATCGCTCTCTGATATGAGTGGATGATGTTTTCATATTCTGACATCTCATTCCCAATAAGGTTTGGAGAAATCAAAATCCGGGGATTTCACAGTTGGTATTAGAGAATGAACAATAGCTACACCTAACAATTTCTCATCATGATATATATAACAAAATCCTCACCTTTCACCTTAAACCCTAGAAACTTAGTAAGTTGTTATGCAAAAATAAGGTTTGACTTAGCCTCTAAGTTAGAACCTAGATGTTTGAGAACTAGGTTTAGATAAGTGTGTGAAACTCTTTCCATATAGAGCTCATATGTATTCGGTAGCTACACTAATCTACACCATGTTCTCACCATTTCACTAGGTGACATGATACTAGACTATCTACTGTGTGTGGGACACTCGATTTCACTGATTTGGTTTTGTTTTCCGATCGGCTCAAGCTTTGACAATTTTCTATGTTGTCTTCTTTCTCGGAGGAAACTATATAATATTTTATTAAATATATGTAAATATAATATCTGTCCCTCACATTGGAGAGTAGTTAGTGTTCATGCAATCTAAGTGAAAGGGTGTGACATCGGTTTAGAAGAGAGAGTAGTCTAGATTAGATGTCTAGAGACTTATCAAGATATGTGATAAATAGAGTAGATGATAGAATGATAGTTAGTATACGCATGGATGATCTTATATAAGTTCCACCTCTAATGACATAAGTTGTTTTATATGGATTTAAGTTGTATACGAGCTGAATCTAATTTTGAATATTCTAAGCTAAGTATCGATTATGAAAATATATTCCCTTTTCTTACTTAAGATGATCTAAGCTTAAGATAAAGTTGAATATGCATGAGCCTCAAGCTCTTTTACAAAGGAGAACCTCAGTGTTAGGAAAAGATGTGGTGAATTCTAGAGAGAGTGAGACCCATAAGGAGAGGGTCATAGGACCTACCCTATAATATATGAATATATGTGAAATGATGTGTCCTAAGATGGGTTACTCCTGAGTAGATGAGATGTGTCCTTATGCATGATTGAAATCTATATATGAGAATTGGGTAAAAGAAAAGGATGGGTAGATGAACCATATAATAAAGTCAATTGTTTGACTAAGATAGATCCTACCTTGAGTGACTTAAGTTGATGATGCTCATCATTAACTGCAAATGAGGTAATATATGAAATGAAAATTCTGGGAGTAAAATGCATTGTGCATAAGATACTCACACATGTTGTCCCTTCTTCTTCTTCTTCTCTTTCTTAATATATGATGCTAGAAACCTCACTTGATCTAGATAGATGATGTATATATGAGGATTCAATCATAGAAGCTTGGCCTATGCTATATTCCCTTCCTATATCATACATGTAATATCCAAGTTTTAAATCATGATAAAATTGACTTAGTATACCCTCTTTCCCTTCATTACATACATAAAAGATATAAATTTGAAATTTTGAGCTTTAAATAGATATATTTGTGAATCATATTGAGTACATGATCATGAAATAAAGTTCCTAAACTCAATCTTACAACTCTAAACTTCTATATTGATTATAAATCTCACAACTTAGGGTGAAACTCTATTTTCAAGCATGTTACGTAAGCCCTTCTTAGGTAGAAAAATCGTAATATCAAGGATGAAGATAAATCTCCTCTAATGATGAAATCATTGTAAGATGTTGATCATAAAACATATTAAATATGTTATATTTGAACGATCTCAATATTATGGCATATAAACTAATTCCTCCTGAACATTAAAAGTATGAACAAAACATGCACCCTGAGAGGTGATGTAACCATAAGATATCATGATGTCAAGTTATGGATAAGACATTAAGTGATGCTTCCACATATATAAGGTGGGGTGGACACACCCAAGAATCTCTAGACCCAAAGCTGACAACTTAGAGTGCATGCAACTATTGTGGTCTTAGAACCTAAGCAATGATGATGTATATAGAGTTGAACTCCTAAATAGCCTCTTAAGGATGAGATTAGTTGAATTTCGAGGACGAAATTCCAAATAAGGCGGGGTGAATGTGATAACCTATATTTTGAGTTTTAATAACTAATACAATATTTGAGAGACAAGCATTCTATGTAGAAGACAAATACCAAATTGAGGAGTTGGTAATACAATCATGGATTCCTTCACCCAAATTAGGTGATTTGACATATGATAGAGGACTATGATACCTAATTGAAGTCAATTGTGAATAAATACCCTTACTAATTGATTAAGCTCTCATGAGACCAATCATTCAGTCAGTGATTTACTTGAGGGGTGAAAGGATCATTTGGAGGAATTTATTTAAGTGATTAAATAACATCATTTGTGGATCAAACTAGGCATAGAGCAAGAACAAACGATAACGAAAGCATGGTTGAAAGTTTCATAAACATTGAATGATCCATTTGAGAGATATTGATGGTTGAGCTTTGATTAAATGCATAAGGTTTAAATGATTTAGACCTAGGATCGATTTCCTGATCATGCAGCCAACTCACTAACAAATGGATGTGACTCTAATATTTGTGATTGGCTGGGTGAGGTGGCATCTTAGTGAAATGTAGATAAATCTAATGAGTCGATGATTGTCACCTACCTCCGTTCTTAGCGGAGAAACTAGTGTCTAGGAGAACGAGTCGTGAGGAGTAACAAGGAGATTATTTGAAGCTCTAACAATATCTTTGGATCCACCGTGCCATAAACATCCAACCAACACCCCTACTACTTGACTTGTGAGATCTCTCCTCACCCCTACCCCGACTTCCTCTTCATTCTCCTTTCCCCATTGTTGCTAGTAGTAGCCAAACCTAGAGATGGAAGGCTGGCATTTCTCGCCTCCCTGGCCAATCTAGAATGGAGGGCCGCCGACAGTATGTGGAAGGCTCCAGCAAGTCTGACTCTCACAAAGTCGCACAGCTAGGAGGCCTATTTCCTCTTGTGATACATAGTTGGAGCACCTATATGTAGCACAACACACAACACCTACAACCCTCTGTACCTCGTACCCTCTTATCTGCACACTGGGAAGGGGTAACGAGCAATAGGCAGGGAGAACGAATCAGACCCTATTTTTCCTTGGCAGCGAGACCACAAGATCCCGCCTTCACTCATGGTAGATCCAACCATGTGGCAATATCCTTGCTAGTGAAGGATACTGGGCCAATGAGGCAATCGGGTGTGGGGCCGTGCACACCTTTGATATCTTTCACCAAATATTGTACACCGTGAAGGTCCCTTGATGAATTGCCTTGTATGGGTAGATCGAAGTGCAATAAGGAAAACTCCCTATCTTCTTCCTGGCGTTGTGCTTGGTCATCATTGCCACCATCTGCATCATCAACAATGATGGGGACCCCAGAGGTTCGACGGAGCAACATTTGGGAGAACCTCATAACTGGTTTCCTAACATGGGTGTATGTTATAGATGGAGGGAAGGTTGTGAACCCCTAGGGGGCTCTACTAATTCCTGATAGCACTTAGGGAGGAAACATGCAAGGAAGCTTCTTGAACCAGTTTTGGCTCCGGAGATGGCGTGGAGGACAACGTGTTGCTCGCCGGAATATGGCCCAATGGTGACGATCTAGAAGCGCCCCCCGCAGAGAACGCATGACGTGATGCGCTAGAAATAGATCAGGGCCTCTTAACTCTCCACCCAGCCTGAACCGGGTCCGAACCACCTGAACCGGCTGGCTCATCCAAGCTAGGAAGGCAAGAGTTGCGCACACCATGGTGGCAGCGCGTGATTGGCCACAATAAGGTAAAATCCCAAAAATACTCAGTTCGTATATAATTCCTAGTAATTAGTTTGATGATCAGAAAAATACAAATAAGGTACTGAAATGTTTAAAAAAATAAGTAGAATAACATGGAACCATAATATCAGTCTTTTGTTGCACTAATAATAGTGATATCATGTAAGATTGGTAATGCTCATTTCATAGATAATAAATATCAAATGATGATATAAAATTATGGAAAAATATCAGTAAGTCCACAATTATGTATAGAATGCATATGATTTCATACATGGTCATGTTGATGCATGAAATCCTGTAATTTGATTAATATGGCTAATTAGGGCTAATAACACTAAAGATAATGCAATTAATGCATACATGCTCAATAAATTATGAAATTCACAGTACGTTCTCATATCTGTAATTCAAAGATAATATGTAAATATGAGACCAATTTTATACACGAAATTCATGTTATATGAAGATGACCCTTGATACATGGGTTGTAACCCTAACTTGAATAATGTATATAAACTAGGGTTATTATGTGCACAAAAAGGATATGGAACCTAATATTCAGATAATGACTCATAATCTGGAAAATGACATCAGTAAGTTAAATATAAGACAATAATGCAAGTAAACATTGTAATATCCTAATGAGATAATATAAACCCTAATGAACATGACTAGGGTTAAGATGATGAGAATCTGATGATAGTATGTGGTTTTGTTATTAATCAGGTGCTGACTAGTTTGTCTAGATGATCAAAGATATTTATGAATCTCTGAACTCACGTACGTGGGATTTACTAAGTATAAGACTAGTTTTCTGGTTGCAAATGATATGTAATATCTTGAATGCTAGTATTTGGATATGATTGCTTGGTTGAACTAGTATGAGTTATACTTCGCCAAATTTAATAGATCATGAATGAGTATGATGTGTTGTAGCTACTAGAGCACATAGCCTGGTGTGGATGTATGTTGCCTAACATGGATGTATGATTGCTTGGCCCATGTTAGTTGTATGATGATACTATATTGCCCACACTAGATGTAAGTCAAGTGCAAGTATGTGTAGTACAACCGCATCAAAGTGAATGCAATAAAAGGAATGTTTACCTGATTATCGCTTTAAACAATGTTTTCTTTTAATCTTTCTTTCTCAAGTTTTTTTTCAATTATGCAAACATATTAGTATGTATCTTTCTACCCACGTGCACAACACCTTGTGTGTTGATTCGTTGTTTCACGTATGTTTTAGGTTCAGAGCTAGCGTGGGATAAAAGAAAGGAAGTGAGCAGTTGTCCAGGTTGTACCTATTGCGTAGATCCTGATTAGCATACATGTCCATAGACTTGTAAATTTTCTTTTAATATGTAAATGTAATTCATTTTGTAATATACATGCTGAATGCTGAGAAATGTTATGGTGTATGCCTATGGTTGTATGTTCATGTATGCGCATATTGCTTCCGCATCGCTCTCTGATATGAGTGGATGCTATTTTCAGATTCTGACATCTCATTCCCAATAGGGTTTGGAGAAATCAAAATCCGGGGATGTCACAACTTGTTTGAGGATGGACTAGAGCAAGTTAACCCATAGTTCATTATTAGACTTTACAAGTTATGTTTCTTTTTTTACGTGATGCTTATGTAGTTGGATGTAAGGAAGTATTGTTGAACCTTCTATACCTAAAGAATAGTTTTTACTTAATAAGATGAATCCTTTAAGAGGTGGTGAATAGGTTGTTTCTTTTATGTGGATATTTTGATTTCAAGGACGAAATCCATTTTAGGGGTAGTCTGTTGTAACATACTAGATATCGAACCCTACCCTAGAAGTTGACGTTTTGGACTTAGACAAACAAGGTTGAAGGTTAGACCTAAATAGATGTTTCGTGTAACCCCAATGAGCTAATGCATGTATATATCACCTTAATGTAACCTAATATTCTAACATCAATCTTAGGTTTATAATGGATACATAAAATATGCCACATAACTCATTTTGGTGTTAATACGAAGATAAAAAATTTAATTGGATGAATAATTTAGTAATGGGTCGTTAATGGACCATATGACATCTCATTAAAAGAAGTCTCAAAGTGGAAACAAACTTCAAATTCGAAATCTACATATCAAAATTACCCTACATGCCAAATTTCATCTAATGTGGACAACCTTGAAATATTAGGATAAGTTTAGGAGAGAGAAAATGAGTAAAAGGCATAAGTAATGAATAATGTAATTATATAACTTCAAAATATGGAAACAATGGAAAATTCATTATCAACATATCAAAGATAACTTGTGGATGAAGTTTGGTCCAATTTGGATGTTGTTTGTGCAAGTTATTAAATTTTAGGTACATTATGGACTTTTCTATAATTTACCCAATTGTGAGGTTTCTTTCCAAATTGTCAAATGCATTATATTCATTATATATTCCCTTACCATTCTCTATTTTTTGAAGCATGGGGAACCTAGTTGCACCTTTGTTTGAAGGTAATTCTTTCCAAGGTATTTTAGGGATTACTCTCTTTATAAATGAGCTTATCTTTAGAAGTTATCAACCAATGAGGTTATTTCTTTGGTTGGAGGTTGGTTGGGATGGCTTATAGGTGTCCATAAATCGACATTTAGTATTCATTAAGCCTCTATGAGTTATCCTCTTGCATGGCCATGAAATCCTTAGGCTAAGGACACATGGAAAGCTCTATGGACACCTCATGCTTGACTTCTTCCTTATCCATAAAGGTTTGCATGACCATAGGCACCCTTAGCATTGGACACATGGAAAATAACCCAACACATCATTCTTGACTAATTCCTTATCTATAAAGGCTTGCATGTCCATGGACACCCTTAAACATGACACATGGAATGTCTCATAGACACCTCATACTTGACCTCTTTCATTATATAGCCATATCTACCCCTTCCCAACTCCAAATTCAAAAACACTTGCTCTCCTTTCGTTCCTCTAGCTTAGATAATCATTCCTACTCTAGTTTTCCATGAAGTTTCTGTCCCAAGATAAAAGGTGGTGCCTAACTTGGTCAAGAAGGCTCCTCGGGTTCCAAATTTCTCTATTTAGAATTTCTTAAGCTCCTCCTTGGTGATTTTGACCAAAACTAGTAAGTATCCTCCTTTTCTTCCCTATTATCATGTTATTAGTCTTCCTTACACCTTCCTTCAGGTCGAAACCATGGCCTTCCATGGTGAAATCCCACCTAGAACCCATAAACACCTCATCGCATTGTTCTTTTGTTAGGGTTTTTCACCACTAAAGCGGAGAAGGTGCTTCTTGCTCGAGATAGGAGCTTTGATGGAGAAACTAGCCTCTCTAAGATTGGTAACCTTACTTGTTATACTTTTCCACCTTCCCTAGAAGTTCTTTAGAGACCTAGGCTTGGATATAGGATTGACTTGGACTGTTCAGACTCTAAAGTTGAGGTATGATATATCCCCTATTCTTCTATGTTGACCAATTCACATATGCTTATTCATTCTCTTTGTCCTGTGGAAATTAGCCTATATACAATGTCTTTTATTTTGAAAATCACGGTTCATGTGAACTACCTTATTTTGATATTGATCATGTGATCATGTATATTCTTTTGAACTATTTTCTTATGCTTTGTTCATGATGGAACTATAAAAGATGACATGTGATGTCTTTTGCCCACTTATGAGGTGGATGTATATGTTGCTCACTTCTGTGGTGACCAGTTTATATGTTCTAACTATACTTTCTACTTGCCTCTACAATTAACATGCTATGTGATTCAGTAGCACTAGAATAGTGTAGTTGCATTGGTTTTTATGGAAGATCTGTTATTTCCTGCCGAGCAAATGTGATATTTCCTACTCTTTTGGGATGGAAAGGAACCTCATACCCAGTGCAAGATGTGTGATTCTTAGCCCATGTTTTATATATTTGGGAGATTGGCATTATTCCTTTCTTTATCAGGTTTCAAGTTTATGAGACTTGGCTGCCTTTGTGTTTATATTGTTCTAGGGCTATATTTATATCACATGCATGCATGCTGATTATATGGGGTGTGTGCCCTAATTCCTTAAATGTGCTTATGTGGTACAATATTTATGTTTTATTAATGGCGATTATTCTTTTGTAATGGTATTATTTCAATTCCTTTTCTCTTGATACCCACTTGGGTTGTCCTAATCTACCACTTTGTTGTCCTTTATTCCATATATTTCTCAATTTCCTATTTAGTATGCACATACAAGCCTTTTCTGATGTCATCTATTTTCTCTTCTTGCAGGGGTATGCTTCCAAACCTAGGTGAAGGACTTGGATGATAAGGCATGAAGTTTTGGACTAGCTTAAGGAGTTAAAGCTTGGAGACAAAGTTGTTATGGTTTATATTTTCCTCTACTTAGATACTTATGTTGTATAAATCCTTACGGGATATTATGATGTACTTTTGTAATAACCTTGTTATAAATTGAATATAGTCAACATTTTTATTCCTCTACTATACTTTGGTTGTTTTGGATACCATTTATTGAAATTTGAAAATGTTACACCTATTCCATCATACCTTTGAGTGTGTTTGGAACGTATGTTTTATTCTTCTTGTTTTTTAGTAAGGGGGTGATCCCACATTCCTTACAGCATGGTATCAGAGCCTATAGTAGTTTGAATTTGACTATTTCAATTTTATATCCCTAGTTAGAATCCATGCCTTACCTTTAAGTGACATGTTTTCCCTAGAGTTGATCAATACTTGGTTAACGGTTGATTTTGGATCATATAGTTTCACATTAGAATAATGATGAATAGATCCTTAAAATACTTACAAGTAAAATATGCATAAGTAACCATAGTAAGTTGAGGTTGTTTGACTTGGCCTTTAGGTATCTACTAGGACATCAAGTTGAAATCAAAGGTCTCTAGAAAGGATCAAGGTTTGGGGGCTGGCAAGATTTTCCTCTGCACCACTATCTTGGTTTACGAGGTCTTTCGAATCCATGTGATACCGGCCTGGCATGAGTTGACATGAATTGTTCAAAAAAGCATGCTTTTAGGCAATAGTAGCCTTAGACATCTATATGATTTATCATTAGGGACCCTAATATGTTGAACAAGTCTCCCAGGTGTAAAGACTTGTTTGAGGATGGACAAGAGCAAGTTAACCCATAGTTCATAGTTAGTCTTTACAAGTTATGTTTCTTTTTTTTGCATGATGCTTATGTAGTTGGATGTAAGGAAGTATAGTTGAACCTTCTGTACCTAAAGAATAGTTTTGAATTAATATGATGATTCCTTTAAGGGGTGGTGAATAAGTTATAACATACTAGATCTCAAACCCTACCCTAGAAGTTGACATTTTGGACTTAGACAAACAAGGTTGAAGGTTAGACCAAAATATATGTTTAGTGTAAACCCAATGAGCTAATGCATGTATAGATAACCTTAATGTAACCTAATATTCTAACATTAATCTTAGGTTTATAAAGGATACATAAAATATGCCACATAGATCATTTTGGTGGTAATATGAAGATAAGAAACTTAATTGGATGAATAATTTAGATAATGGGTCGTTGATGGACCATATGACATATCTCATTAAAATAATTCTCAAAAGTTGAAACAAACCTCAAATTAGAAATCTTCAAATAAAAATTAGCCTACATGTCAAATTTCATCTAATTTGGACAACCTTGAAATATTAGGATAAGTTTAGGAGAGAGAAAATGAGAAAAAGGAATAAGTAATGAATAGTATGATTATATAACTTCAAAATATGGAAATAACATAAAATTCATGTTCAACATATCAAAGATAACTCGTGGATGAAGTTTGGTCCGATTTGGATGTTGTTTGTGCAAGTTATGCAATTTTAGGTACATTATGGACTTTTATGTAATTTACCCAATTGGCGGGTTTCTTTGCAAATTGTCACATGCATTATAATCCTTATATATTTCCTTACCATTATCAAGTTTTTGAACCATAGGGAACCTAGGTGAACCTTGGTTTGAAGGTGTTTCTTTCCAAGGGCATTTTAGGGATTACTATCTTTATAAATGAGCTTATCTTTAGAAGTTATCAGCCAATGGGGTTATTTCTTTGATTGGAGGTCAGTTGGGATGACCTATAAGTGTCCATAAACATTCATTTGATATTCATGAAGCCTATATGAGCTATCCTCTTGCATGGCCATGAAATCCCTAGGCTAAGGACACATGGAAAGCTCCATGGACACCTCATGCTTGACTTCTTCCTTATTCATAAAGGTTTGCATGTCCATAGGCATCCTTAGCATTGGACACATAGAAAGTAACCTGTCACATCATGCTTGACTTGTTCCTTATATATAAAGGCTTTCATGTCCATGGACACCCTTATACATGGCACATGGAAAGTCTCATAGACACCTCATACTTGACCTCTTTCTTTATATAGCCGTATCTACCCCTTCCCAACTCCAAATTCCAAAACTCTTGCTCTCCTTTCTTTACTGTATATTAGAGCATCATTACTACTCTATTATTCCATGAAGGTTTTGTCCCAAGATAAAAGGTAGTGCCTAACTTGGTGAAGAAGGCTCCTAGGGTTCGGAATTTCTCGATTTAGGATTTCTTAAGCTCCTCCTTGGTGATTTTGACCAAAACATGTAAGTAACTTCCTTTCCTTCCCTATTTTCATATTGTTAGTCTTCCTTCCACCTTCCTTCAGGTCAGAACCATGGCCTTCCATGGCAAAATCCCACCTAGAACCCATAAACACCTCATCTCATTGTTCTTTTGTTAGGGTTTTTCACCTTTAAAGTGGAGAAGGTGCTTCTTGGTCGAGATAGGATTTTTGTTGGAGAAACTATCCTCTCTAAGCTTGGGAACCTAACTTATTGGACATGTCCACCTTCCCTAGAGGTTCTTTGGAGGCCTAGGCATGGATCTAGGATTGACTTGGACTGTTCAGACTCTATAGTTGAGGTATGAAGTATCCCCTATTATTCTATGTTGAGCACTTAACATATGCTTATTCATTCTCTTTGTCCTGTGGACATTATCCTATGCTCAATGTATTTTCTTTTGAAAATCATGTTTCATGTGAACTACCTTATTTGATATTGATCATGTGATCATGGATATTCTTTTGAACTCTTATCTTATGCTTTGTTCATGATGGAACTCTAAAAGATGACATGTGATGTCTTTTACCCACTTATGAGGTGGATGTATATGTTGGTCACTTATGTGGTGACTATTTATATGTTTATACTATACTTTCTACTAACCTCTACATTTAATATGCTATGTGATTAAGTAGCATTATACTAGTGTAATTGCATTGGTTTTTATGGAAGATGTCTTATTTCTTACCGAGCAGATGTGATATTTCCTACTCTTTTGGGATGTAAAGGAACCTCATACCTGATGTAGCCCTATTTTAGGGATCCAGCTTGTGCCGTTTTGTACATTTATCATGTCTAAACAAGTTAGATTCTAAGTTAATTTCCCTTAATATTTGTTTTACTATTAAATGAACTTATGGACGTTCTTTGCATTATATTCAGGTACTTGGACCATACTTTGGATGGACGAGAGAGAAGGAAGGAGTCCTAGGGTTCCGCCACTCATGAAGGGGCCCAAAGAAGGTCCCAGAGCTCCCTTAACCTAACCCAAGTGGCCAAGTGTCAAGCTTAAGAAAAGAAGTCCATGGATAATGAATTTTGAAGCTCAAAGTGCAACAAAAGCCACCAGCACGGTCGTGGTAACACAGAACGGTCGTACTGCAAATGAAGAAATCACAAGAAAAATCTCAGTTTTGAAGCAGCTGCAAAGTATACTCTAACACGGTCATGCCATGCAACACAACCGTTCTATGACCCTACAACATGGATGTTCCACACAGCATGGTCGTGCTACCAGCTCCCAACACGGCCGTGCTACCAGCCAGCCGCTCCCCCAAAACAACCCGACATTTTTCACCATTTTTCACCTCAGCTGTTCCCATCCACCATGACCATTCTACTCACAACCCACCACGACCGTGCTATGCAGCATGGCCATGCTACTCACAAAAACCTAGCCACTTTTCCACTATATTTCCCACTTTGCCTCGACTTACCCTAGTGCTTCCCCCTACCTATATATACCTAGGTGGTGGCTGGGGCATGAGGTTAGATTCCCCTACAGCTGCTCCTAGCCTAAATTACTTCTCCTTGAGCATTTCATGCATTTACTTTGCATTTATGCTCTCCACCCCCCATTTCCATCTCCATTTCACCTTGGAAACCTAGTTTTCTAGGTTTTCATCCATAATCCTATTGGGTTTTAGGGGAGATAGAGAAGGCAGTGGAAACAAAAATTTTCTTCTCCCAAACCCAGAATAAAGGAATCACGTCAACGTCTATACAATAGGAA
Organism: Alisma plantago-aquatica; assembly: GCA_963693085.1. Taxonomy (NCBI): domain Eukaryota; kingdom Viridiplantae; phylum Streptophyta; class Magnoliopsida; order Alismatales; family Alismataceae; genus Alisma; species Alisma plantago-aquatica. The sequence goes on from OY856410.1 coordinate 712,271,609, forward strand.
GGATGGTTTGTAGAGGAATACCTTGTCCCGAGGCTTGCTCGACGACATTACCTCACGGCTTGCACGGTCTTCACCTCTGGTCTTGGACGGTGTCTGTGCAGCTCTGGTCTCACTGGGACTATCAGGATTGACAGTTGTCCTCCGAGCGTCAGAAGTCTTCCACCTCGGAAGTAGTCCACACGGACCACGTGGAACTCCGATCTACTTGTCGCACAATGAATCGGAAGGATTCGCACCCTCCTCTCAACGTACTAGTCACCAACACACTCTCCTACAACCAGTTGATTTTCTACAGTTGTCTTTCCCTTATTGTGCCTCCCTTATCGAGTAGCACTTGCTCAGACTCTCTCGGTTACCACAACCAGAGAGAACGACAACTTTGTAGAGCAACTGGTGTTCTGAGTTGTTGTTCCTGAGAAGCCCCCACTACCTCTATATATATAGGAGGGTCATGAGATAGGGTTCTCTACCCTGGGCAATGCGGGATTAAAGCAAGAGTAGAAGGGTTTGAGATTTTCCACAAAACAATCAATCTGCGTCAGCAGAACCGATCACTTCATGCATGAATTAGTCGTTTGGGGACCTGAGCCGACCGGTTCACACTTGAACCAGTAGGTTGTGACAGTTGAGACGATTGGTTCAAGTCTGAACCAGTCGGTTCACTCCCCGAATCAGTTCCCGGTTGACTTTTCCTCTAGGTTTTCATCCATAATCCCCCATATCTTCATGCTCACCTGCACACTTGGAGGAGAGAGGACGTCCCCAACAACAAGGAGGTAAAGAAGAAGGCTACTTCCCTAAGCTCCATGGAGTGTGTTCCCGTTCTTCTCATTTCTTTTGCCATTTCTTTGACTATGTGTAGCTAAGACCCTAGTGGTGGGCTGTTTGGGGATAAAATGTGACTTTGATACCATGTTGGGGGAATTTTGGCTTGCAATGAACTCATTTTTATATATGATGATTTCTCCATGCTTGTGTCTCTTATCCCATTGCCAAGGTTGTGATTTATGTTTTTTGCTATTAATTGCTTGTGTGATAATGCTTGATGATACCATGTTTACAGGGGAAATGGGATGCATGTGGCAATCTGAAGTGTGACTCCTAGGTCCCAATAGGGGATCCTTAGCTAGTCCCCTTTATTCCTACATGCCTATCTCCTCTCCTACTACTTGGTATGAGACCTAAGTTACTAGTATAAGTGGGATTAATGTGATTGCCTAGGGTCTTCTAAAGGCTAGAATGACTAGTGGCATGAGGTCAAATATCCTAATCTCTACTCCCATTTCTACCCTCAACCCTCAATTGCTCAATACCACTTATCCTAGAAATCTAGATTTGGATAATCCTATTAGAATTACACCTAACCCTAGTCTTCTACTAGTAGTATAGGGTACATTCTAATAGCATTAGTCTTATTGTTTGGTTTAGTAATCTAGATGTAAAATGAGAACCATGCTTGTCTAATAACCTCCCCCAACTAATATCAAAGTTACATCCCCAAACAGCACACCTACCCTAATCATCTTTCTTAAAACCCATCTTGCTCTGCTTGCTTGTTCATGCTAGTCTAGTTTAGTTGCTTTTACTTAACCTAGTTAATTGCTTAGTTCTGCTCTTTAGTGTTAACTTAGGTTCCTTCTCTTTCTAGTGGTTAACTTTGCTTCTACTTTACTTCTCGCTTGTCTAGTATAGTGTAGCTTACTCTTGCCCTTGCTTAGCTAGTTTGTTAACCTAGTTTGCTAAATTTGCTTGTTCAAGATAACTTAGATTTAATTCCTCCTTTCTTGCTTGCTCATTTAGATTAATCAACAAAAAAACCCTTTTAAAACCTTTAAACCCTGATCTCCGCACTAGGAACATAGCAAACGCTGGCCTAGCTCTAGTTCCCCCTCTATTCCTGAGGACTGACCCCTTATCTTGCCAATCACCTATACTACAACAGTACCCCGTGTGCTTGTGGGCGACCTATTTAGTTTTGTGATCGACTTGGTAAGGGCCAATATAAATTTCAAAAGTTTTCCCACACGTGTGTTCGAGTCTCATGGATTGCATCTAGCAACCCTTAATTGGCTGGTGTGTACGCCTCTGGCGCGGACGCACCAAGCTTTCTGGTGCCGTTATCGGGGACAAAAAGTGCCATAGCTACCTAGTGGTTGTGGTGTTGACTCTCCCCTTTGGCACTATCTTTTCCTATTTTACTTGTCTTCATTTGAGAAATGCACCAAGCTTTCTGGCATCGTTTCCGGGGATAGATGTGCTCGGCTTATCTAGTTAGTGTAGCTTAGCCTTTCCTATTTCCCTCACCGTTTCTATTCTTTATTCTTTGTGTTACTTTTGCATCTTTGTTTGCTAACTTGTCCTATTTTGTTTGGTTGTGCCTTGTGCATGTGAAAAACAACCATTTGGAGTCAAGATGGTAGACCGAGATGCACGAGCCCCTTCAATGCCTCAACTGCCCTACGTGATGAAGATGTTGGAAGACATGGTAGACCTCATGAAAATTCATGTGGGAGGTTCTTATAATTATTTTTCCAACTCCATGGTTGCTCTTTGTGAAGACATGGTTCTACAATCCTATGGCATCCAGAACAGCCAAGGCTCCATGTCAAGCTCATACACTTCATGATGGAGAAATGGTCCATCTTTTCATGGGAGGAACAAGGAGTCCAAGAGCAAGAAGACAACTCCATGTTTGAAGAAGAAGTTCTAGAAAGGATAAGAAGACTTGATGAAGTGAAGAGAGAGGTGTCCTTATATGTTGGAGAGTCAAGCCATGCCACCAGGATGTCTGGTTAATGTTGGAAACACTTTTCTATACTCTAGTGCCACCAGGACGTTTGGTTAGTTGGACACTGCAAACTTGGTACGCTCTATGGGTACCTCTGGGTTACCACCGGGATGTCCGGTTCATGTTGGGTAACTTATCTTTTATTAGGAGACTTCCTCAAGGGCTTCGTCTCCCCACACGCTCTGTGGGTGTGTTCCGACCCTCGTATACTGGACGCACCACCAGGGTAGGTCGTTTCATCCCTAAGGCGTAGATCTCTCATAGGGATTCTATGGTGTCAGGGCTCTTAATCTATTATTTTATTATTCTTAGAAAGCTCTTACTATATTGTATGTCTCTCTTACTTATTATTGACTTTGGTATCTCTATGGTACCGAGTCTATTTATCTGAAACTTATAAATACAACATGTATATCATTTCTAGCTTGGCAGCGCAATATGCTCAAACACTGTAATTTATAGAGAAATCAACATATTGTACTTGAACATGTATATCATTTCTAACTTGGCAGTGCAATATGCTCAAACACTGTAATTTACTGAGAAATCAACATACTGTACTTGCAGGAAGATTTAAATAAATTGAATGCTTATCAACTTGACACATACTTACTGAAATCATTCAATTAAACATATTAATATACAGTAAGGGTTGATTGCTCAACATATGAGAAATCATCAATAACACTTGTAAATTATCTGAAATTTCCTAAAAAAATGTGCACATTAACCCTAATCCTGGTTTGTGCATCACATAACTCCTTTAAAGATTTATTTACTTGTCATAACAAGATTCAACATATAAACATACACAGTAACCCAAAACTTGAACTATGCATCACATAACTTAATTAAGTTTATAATTACTCATCATGTCATGAATTATTAATATTAATTGAAATTTCAAATGATTTCTTGAGTTGAAAATCTCATCACTCAAATAAGAGTTAAACCATTATCATGGCATGAATTATTATTAATATACGTGAATTCCTAATAATATTTTCAACAAGCATGTTAATTTGAGTAGATATTAAATCATTCACATTAAATATGACCTACAGTGTGCATCTAGGTTTTCTTTGAATATTTGTCACGTCATCTTCATTTCTTTGTAATTATGCATCTGATAATTTACTAAAATCGTACATCTTGGGTTTATACCCAAAATGTATCGATATTGGTCGCTTGAAACTAATTTCAGCATTTATACTGATCAATTTAGGTTTCAATCAACCATGTAAATTTCCTGGTCCAAACCACACTAATCCGAAAATAAAGTAGATCATATAAAAGCGTAAAGAAGCGATTTATGAAATAAAAAGTTGGGCAACGCCAAATACTACACAACACCTGATAATTGTTGTTATCGGTGAAAACGTGCAATTAACCAAAAATTTCCGATTTCTAGAGTAGTGTGTGAAATTCTACTCACAACGGTTCGGGATGTCCGAATTCGTCTGGAAATGCATCCAGAGCCTATTTTCGGGCGTATTCTGGGTTGTCTTCAACCTTTGTAATAGCTCTGTTATGGTCCTGTTGCTACATGTTGCTTCACGCTCAACTGTAGATTGACGAAAATGCCTCTGTTGGTTGCTAATTCTTAGCTAGGGTTGTATAACCTCGCTTGGAACTCTGGGCTGAGCTTAGGGATGCCTCCCCTGTTGCTGGGCGCGCCCAAGGCGGCTGTGCGCTCTGATCTCCAAAACAGGAAATAAACTCAGCGGAAACGATTCGATTAACGACGGAATGCGAAAAATCACGAAAAATTAAAACTTTTCGAGGAAAGATCTTGAAAACATGAGATTCCTTTTATAAAAGTACAATAAATAGTTTACATCTCTGTTAAATCACTTCTTGAGTGATCATATACAAACATGTACAAAATTCTCAAGACTCCCAAAATTCAAAATCTCAGATCATCTAACTCCCGGGACCTGAGTGTACAGAGACGACATAGAACTTTCTAACTAACAGACTGGACAACCTGGGCATCAACCTGAGGCTCACTTCTGCCCCTGATACTGCTGCTGCTCGTGGTACTGCTCTCCTGCAGACTGGTTCCTTCGTCCGCGATGACCACCTAAAAGGTTGAAGTCTACAGGGTGAGACAATTACAAATAATTGTCCCAGCGAGAGTTATAACTCTTCGCCAGAAGCTTACTAGAAAAAGGGAAACAACATAAGCAAGGTGGTTTATCTTTCAAGAGCGGGTTTAAGAGTAGATAAAACAACATTACTTCTAAGTAGAATATGAAGAACATGCAATCTATATATCTTAACTAAAACATTATAAACAATGTAATATCAAGCATTGTTTCTCGTGGTTCAACCTAAGCAGATATGCTACTCGGCTGATTACATTTTACATACAACATTACGCCCTGTGGAGATGAGGTATACCGCTCATACTCCAAACGACCACTGATAAGTCACCTCGGTACCATACTAGGTCATCAAAAGAGCCAGATTCTCATGACCTTCAACTTCCTCAGTCAGGTTGAGAATCAACATGCAGGACATCTAGTGTCTCTTCTACTATAGCTCACCAGGGTATTATGGTCCTTCACTATTAGAGTCACAGTGGCATTTTGTACTCTCTTCACCATCGAAATATTTCATGTTTATCTTCATCGATGTGTCATAACAGATTCCTCGGGTGATTAGTGATACATCAGCCCGGCATAAACACATAGTGTAGTGCTGATGGATTATGATACATCCACATCAACCCCTACACTAGGACGTAAGGATATGCACATCCATAACTTCCACATACTCATACGTATGTGCTCCAGGAGTTCCCTTAGGAAAACATGTTTCACCATCATTTAACACCTGACAATGATGGATCTATGATCAGGGCTCTACATGATATGGTTATATTTGATTATTTAGGTACATTTTAGTATTCTTTTATCATCAAGTAGGTTTCCAAGCAATTAACTACCAAACACAGTAATGACAGAAGAACACTACGTGTACCAAGTTTAGTTCACCTCAACTATCAACAGGATGTCAAATCATCACCGGTCATCTAGTTAGCATGACCCTGATGTTACTCATGGCTCTCACAGCCCATCATTCTCATGTGTGCCACTTGACTCAGACAATCATAACATATATCACTGTTCACAAAGCCTAAAACATGCTTTGATGAGTATAGTGTCATAACCCTCACTTGGTCATGCTTACCTCTTACTAGAACCTGCATGGTCAATTCAACTGATAACAATAAGCAATTTATCTCCAGGACAACAATTATAAAGCAGAAATAACATTCATCGCATCATCCTCAATTAGGGTTTACTATTCATTCAACATGTCACAACCCTAGAATTAGGGTTTAGTATTCACTTCATAAAGAATTGGGCTCATGGCATTACCATGTATGACATTATCATCCTTGATGTCTTTAAATTAGGTTAAGATTCATCAATTATCATAATTAGGGTTTTCATGATCTCACATAGGTGGATCATACCCTAATCATGCACATTCTTGTACATTGAAGGTACTTTACATGAATTTCGACTATACATGGGACCTTTTCTCTCCTCTCACTAATAGGTGGTGATTACATCAGTCTAGGTTAGGTTAGCTCAAATCAATTTTGATTAACATATGCTAATTCACCACTATCAAGTCATTAGGGTTTGGTTAATCAAGTGTGTCACCTACTTGAATCCTTCAAGGGCATATTGGTGAAGTACACCTTCAATCACCACATGGTTCAATCTATTAATGACTTAGCCCCTTAATGTCTTAGGGTACCATTAGGGTTTAGATTATACCACCATTGGACCAATTACACCTTCAAACCACTAAGCAAAAACAGCCCTAAAAGTCCCCAAACGGTTTCACCCCTAAACCACCAAACGGTCTTGAGACCGTTTGGGGGTGTAGACCGTTTGGGCACTTTGACCTCAAGACAGCATGGTCACCAAGACCGCATAGTCACCAAGACCGCATGGATGCATTGATCGTTTGGATGAGTTGACTTTGAAACCGTTTGAAATGAAACGACCTTGAGATCGATTGGATCCAAATGACCTTGAGGTTGTTTGAGCCCAAACGGTCTTGAGACTGTTTGGCCCCAAATGGTCTTGAGACCGTTTGGCCCCAAATGGTCTTGAGACCGCTTGGATCCAATCGGTCTTGATACCGTTTGGTCCAAATGGGCTCAAAACCGCATGGACCTCAAAAGTGCATCCAAGGTTGTAATCGATTAGGGTTTTCTATGTTGAAGCCTCCAATTGGCCACGTCCTTGCTAATCAATTGTCAATTGAGTTAATTAGGGCTATCCTCAACTAATTGGACATTCAATTGACCCTCAATTGTTAACCAATTGGGGTTGAAACCGATTGAATTAGGGTTTGTAAGCAATTGACCATCAATGTTGATAATCGTGAGTCTCATTGGAGTTGAACCAATCAATTGGCACTCAATTGGGCCCAAACTTGGCCCAAACGGTCTTGAGACCGTTTGGACACCCTCCAAACAGTCTTGAGACCGTTTGCCCAAAGTTACACCAAAATCTAGGTCAAGTTGAGGCAGGTTAAACCCTAATTAGGTCTAAAATCAGCACTTTTATTCAATTCATCAACCTACTGTGATTGGACCTTCAATTGATCAAATTACCTTAACCCTAGACCTCCAAACGTTCTTGGGTTGTCACCAAATGGTCTTGAGACCGTTTGAGTGAACCCCCAAATGGTCTTGAGATCGTTTGGGTCCTTCAACCCAAAGTTCACCAAAATTGGTCATTGAAATCAGCAATTTCAACCGATTAGGGTTTAGAGGGTTGAGGTGCCTTCAACTTGTGATTGGTTTGCAATTATGTTTCAATTCTTTACAGGTGTTTAATTCAACATGTGTACAGACAACCTCCAAACGGTCTTCCCTTGGTCAACCCTACCAAACGGTCTTGAGATCGTTTGATTCCAGACAGTCTTGCAAGACCGCATGAAATCAAACGGTTGTGAGACCGTTTGATTTCAAACGGTTTGCAAACCGTTTGGACCAAAGGGTCCTAGGTCGTTTGGTAAAGTCACCTAGGTATTCACGCCCAATGTCTTCAACCTCAAGACAGGTTGGTTTCTCCATAGATTTGCTTGCAAGAAGGCTAGGAAGGTTGGGGAAGAAGAAGAACTAACTACTACAAGTATGAACAAGTATATACATTATGAAAGCAAGAGGTTTAGAGATATAAAACCCGCCTTATGGTCATTCCTAGAGCTCCAAGCTTTCAAGCTCTCAAGTATTTAATGGCACCTTATCTCCACTGGTCGGCCAAAGACTTTTCTCCAAGAAAAGGTTGAGGAAGATCGACTAGAACAAGAAACCCTACTGAGATAACCATAAAACCAACCTTGTAATTCACTTTCCTCCATGAATCCGAGCTTAGAAGATGGTATGCCTTACCTTGGAACAAGTTGTTCGTCTTCTCTAGATTTCAAGCCCTGCCTTGGACGGACCAGACAAGGTTTGCAAAAGAAAGAGTGAGGGGTACGTTCACTTGGTTGCAAAGGGGGTGGTTTATATAGCTTGGGCTAGTTTCATCATAAGGACCCCTAGTTTTCTCCATTTCTCATCTAGGTCCCTCCTTACTTTCTTGCACGCCCCTCTTCCTTATATAGGTGAACATCTTATTAAAACAAAGGTTCAAAGGCAAGGAAAGTCATCCTATCACTAAGGTACACATATATAAGGGTTTCTTTACTTATAACTTGGTGATTCCACTACAAAGGTTATCTATCTTACCTGCTTAATTAATTGAAGTGCCCTTTTTATCATTTCTACTCTAAATGATGACAAGAGTTACAAAATATATTCTAGAAGATGTACTTTACAAGTTGCACCCCACTTTTTGGGTAAATTGCACTTTACACCAAAATTAGGGTTTCAAGCACAAGGATTGCTCCACAAGCTGCATCTTGATGCCCAAGCTTAGAGAATCCATCATACCTCATCATATTCATCCATATGATGTATCATCATCATAAGAACATCTCAACATGTGAAAATTGCAAGTTAACCCTTCTAACTGGGTAATTTGCACATAGGTCCCTGCATAACAAAACATTATTGAAACATTGTTTATAAAGGACAAAATTGGGAATGTATGTTCCTCAGGAACTTAATTACATGCCAGATGTTAATCACAAGCATCTAATTACATATTTATGCAAAACTCCTTGGGTTAACTCATAACCCAGGTCAGGGATGTTACAAATCATCCACCCCTTACAAGGATTTCGTCCCCGAAATCGATAAGACGTATTAAGAGAAAAGAGCAGGGTATTTCCTCCTCATTTCTTCCTCTAGTTCCCAAGTGGCTTCTTCGACACCATGATGATTCTAGAGGATTTTCACAAGGATTATATCTTTCTTCTTTAGCTTTGTAATTCTGTTATCAAGGATCGACACTGGTCCTTCCTCATAGGTTATATCATCATTCAATTCTACCTCCATAGGTTGTAGAGCTGACTCAGTATCCGGGTGACATTTCCTCAACATAGAAATGTGAAACACAGGGTGTAAATTCTGCAGCTCTGGGGGTAACTCTAGTCTATAGGCTACCTTTCCAACCCGTTCAATGATTGGGTAAGGCCCCATAAACCGAGGAGCTAACTTCCCTTTCTTTCCAAAACTCAGAACTCCTTTCCAAGGTGATACTTTGAGATACACCCTGTCACCAACCTGGAACTCTAAGGGTCTATGACGTTTATCGGCATACAACTTTTGTCTATCCTGTGCAGTCTTAATCTGTTGTTGAATTACTTTAATCTTCTCTGTAGTTTGCTGCACAAGTTCAGGGCCTAACAAATGATATTCACCAGTTTCATACCAACATATTGGTGATCTACAACGTCTACCATACAAAGCTTCATAAGGTGCCATGTCAATGCTATGCTGATAGCTATTGTTATAGGTGAACTCTATCAAGCTCAGGTGTAGGTCGCAACTTCTGGTAAACTAGAGAACGCATGCTCTCAACAAGTCCTCCAAGGTCTGTATAGTCCTCTCTGACTGCCCATCAGTTTGTGGGTAAAAGGCTATACTAAACCTCAATTGGGTGCTTAGAGCTCTGTGCAATCGTTCCCAAAAATGACTCATGAACTAGGGTCCTATGTCTGATACTATGGTAACAGGAACTCCATGCAGACGAACTATCTCCTGGACATACAACTGTGCCAACTTCTCAGTAGAATAGGTTGTCTTGACAGGCAAGAAATGTGATGTCTTTGTCAACCTATCAACAATTACCCAGATGGAATCATGTCCTTTGCTGGTCCTAGGTAGGACAACAACAAAGTCCATGGTCCCACTTCCACTGCGTTATGGGTAAAGGTTGCATCCTTCCTGCAGGCTTCTAGTGCTCAGCATTAACTTGCTGACACAGAGGACACCTCAGGACAAACTCAGCAACATCCTTCTTCATCCCAGGCCACCAATACATATCTTTTAAGTTTCGATACATCTTGGTGCTCCCGGGATGCATGGCATACATTGAAGAATGAGCTTCCTCCAGTGTAACTTCCTCAAGTTATCCACATCTGGTACTATCATCCTACCATGATAACATGCCACCTGGTCATCTGAGTACTGGAAACCATCTCTCTTCTCATCTCCATACTCTCATCTGATCTGTTGAACTGCAACATCAACCAGTTGTGCCTCTCTAATCTGTTCTCTTAGGGTAGGTTTGATATGCATCTCTACCAACAACCTGGCAATCCACGACACCTTTAACTATACATTGTCTTGTCTTAAAGAGATGATCATATCTCTCCTAGGGCATACCAAAGAGTTTAGTTGTGCCCTATCAGAGGATGGTGTTGCTGACTTCCTACTCAGAGCATCTGCAACTACATTGTCCTTCCCTGGATGGTAATCTATCGTACAATCGTATTCCTTGATTAACTCCATCCAGTGACGTTGCCTCATGTTAAGTTCATGCTGCGAGAAGATGTACTTAAGATTCTTGTGGTCTGTGAAAATCTGGAACGTCTCTCCATAGATATAATGTCTCCAGATCTTCAAGGCATGAACTACAGTTGCTAACTCCAGGTCGTGTGTCAGAGTTCTCCTCGTGTTTCTTAAGCTGTCGGGAAGCAAAATAAATCACTTGCTTATCCACATATCCCTTGGAGGCGTCATAGAAAACCACATATCCCTTGCCTTGCTCAGGTAGCACAAGTACAGGTGCACTTTTCAACCTCTCCTTCAACAGCTGAAAAGACTGTTGACACTTATCACTCTAGACAAAGGGAACATCCTTCCGGGTCAACTTCGTCAAGGGTAGGGCTATGGAACTGAAGTTCTTAATGAACCTCCGATAGTAGCCAGCTAACCCTAAGAAACTACAAACCTCCGTCGGTGTCTTCGGTTGTTCCCACTATAGAATAGATTCTACCTTCTTGGGGTCAACACAAATTCCCGAGGCGGATATCACATGTCCAAAGAAATATACCTTCGGCAACCAAAACTCACACTTGTTAAACTTAGCATATAACTTATGTTCTCTTAGCAAGGTCAAAGCTTGGCGAAGGTGCTGATCATGTTGTTGAGCATCTCTACTAAAGATCAGAATGTCATCTATGAAGACGACAACACACTGATCGAGAAAGGGTCGGAAGATTCTATTCATGAGTTCCATGAATGCAGTTGGTGCATTAGTTAGTCCAAATGACATAACTGTGAACTCATAGTGATCATACCTTGTCCTAAAGGCAGACTTGGGTATGTCACTATCCTTAATACGGAGTTGATGATAACCAGACCTCAAGTCTAACTTCGAGAAGACGGACGCACCACACAACTGGTCAAAGAGATCATCAATCCTCGACAGAGAGTACTTATTCTTTATTGTTACTTTATTAAGTTGTTTGTATTTGATGCATAACCACATTGATCCGTCTTTCTTTTTAACAAACAAGACCGGAGCACCCCAAGGTGAAGCGCTCGGTCGGATGAAACCCTTCTCAAGAAACTCTTGAAGCTGTTTCTTGAGTTCTGCCATCTCAGCATGCGCCATCCTATATGGTGTCTGGGCTATGGGTTGTGTACCTGGGATCAAATTGATTTCAAAATCAATTTCCCGAGGCGGTGGTACACCAGGAAGTTCTTCAAGAAAACACGTCTTTGAATTCCCTGACAACAGGGCTAAGAATGCATGAAATCCTTGCCTCATCAACTTCTCAGCAACCAAAGCTGACACAAGACAGGTGGGCAGAATCTTTCTCTCTCCTTGAAAGATCTATGTGTTGCTATCATCAGCAAACACAGCCTGCTTGGATTCACAATCCAAGACAACTCTATACCTTTCCAAGGTATCAATCCCAAGGATTATATCAGATCCCTGCATATCAAGTGGTATAAGGTCAACTTGAATGCGATGATCAGAAAAGAAAAGGATGCAAGGAGAGCATACCTCCCACAAAACAGCAGACCCACTCAACAGAGTCTCAAGCAACAAGCTATCAACCCTATGTCTAACTGCCATATAGTAGTTACGAATCACTCTTCGAGTGATAAAGGAGTGTGTAGCACCCGGGTCAATCAAAACAGATACAACGTAGGATTTATACATATCAGAATATAAAAGTTCCATCTGACCTGCCACAACCCGTGGATTGACCACTGCATCTGGTGGGTTCATAGCATAGAACCTCACTGTCGCCTGAGGTTGGGTTGGTGCTGACAATCCGGCTTGGGACGCTTGTCCACGTCCCATAGATGCTCCCTAGACCTGCAGTCCTTCATCAGGTGACCTACCTTCCCGCAATTGTAGCAGCTTCTGTCTTGTTGTGGCCTAGCGGGTCTTGTGACCGACACCGATGCCGAACCGTGAGTCTCTTGAGGCAGTAGACTCCATCCTCTACCTCTACTTGCGGACCACTGAGTCTGAGGACTAGATCTGGGTGGTGGAGGGTTAGGTGCAGAGGATCTAGGCTTCTTAAAGTCTCTAGATGAAGACGTTTGGAACTGCGGATATCTCTTGTGGGTTTGCCTCTTATCGACTAATGATCTTTCTATCCTTCGGACTGACTCAACGAAGGTAGCAAATATCTCCCGGTTCTCTAGAGCGGACATGGGAGTAGACAAGTTGGCATTCAAACCCTTCTCAAACCTCCTGATCCTTTCTTCTTCTGTGGCAGCCATGTGTGGACAAAACCGTAGTAGCTCCATGAACTTAGCCTCGTGCTCGCTAACGTTCATCGTACCTTGTCTCAATCTCTCGAATTGAAAGATCTTCTCGTCCAGGAAGGTCTTTCGGAAGTATCTGTTAACAAACTCTCGGTGGAACTCTTCCCAAGAAACCTCTACTCCATGCCTCTTCTGCTCTTCCATGTTTCACCAGTGGCCAACACTTCCTTTGAGAAGACAGACAGCATGTCTCACCTTCTCAACCTCATGGATGGACAAGATTCTGAAAGCCTTCTCTAGCTCAGTCAACCACAAGTCCGCATCTGCGGCGTCAGCTGTACCGAAGTATTTAGTCGCTCCGACTCTGCGAAGCCGCTCGAATGTCTTCCCGACACTTTGTCCCTCATGCTGGGCAGGTGCCCTAGGTGCAGGCATGGGCATCCTGTCGGTGATATGTGTCATGGCAGCCAGGAACTGCCCGAACAAAGCTTAAACAGCAGGGTTCGCCATATCAGTCGGGTCAAACGGGGGTGGCTGTACAGGTGGCTCAGGTATGGGATACTCCATCTCTGGACTCCTTGCACCGTCTCGAGGTGCAGCCATGCTACTCTCGCCCTCATACTCTTCATGTGGCTCAGACATCCTTATATATCTTCTTCTCCTGAGGAGCAGAAGACTCTATTAGATAAGAAGGAACACTAAGGATAGACTCGACACCCTAAGTCCTATGTCTCTGTAGACTCAGTGAACCTAGAGCTCTGATACCACTTAATTGTGGGCTATGATCTCCAAAACACGAAATAAACTCAACAGAAACTATTGGATTAACGGCGGAATGTGAAAAATCACGAAAAATTAAAACTTTTCGAGGAAAGATCTTGAAAACATGAGATTCCTTTTATAAAAGTATGATAAACAGTTTACATCTCTGTTAAATAACTTATTGAGTGTTCATATACAAACATGTACAAAATTCTCAAGACTCCCAAAATTCAAAATCTCAGATCATCTAACTCCCGGGACCTGAGTGTACAGAGACGACATAGAACTTTCTAACTAACAGACTGGACAACCAGGGCATCCACCGGAGGCTCACTGATGCCCCTGATACTACTGCTGCTCCTAGTACTACTCTCCTGCAGACTAGTTCCTTCGTCCACGATGACCACCTAAAAGGTTGAAGTCTACGGGGTGAGACAATTACAAATAATTGTCCCAGCGAGAGTTATAACTCTTCGCCAGAAGCTTACTAGAAAAAGGGAAACAACATAAGCAAGGTGGTTTATCCTGCAAGAGTGGGTTTAACAGTAGATAAAATAGCATTACTTCTAAGTAGAATATGAAGAACATGCAATCTAGATATCTTAACTAAAACATTATAAACAATGTAATATCAAGCATTATTTCTCGTGGTTTGACCTAAGCAGATATGCTACTCGGATGATTACGTTTTACATACAACATTATGCCCTGTGGAGATGAGGTATACCGCTCATACTCCAACCGACCACTGATAAGTCACCTCGGTACCATACTAGGTCATCGAAAGAGCCGGATTCTCATGACCTTCAACTTCCTCAGTCAGGTTGAAGATCAACATGAAGGATATCTAGTGTCTCTACTACTATAGCTCACAAGGGTATTTTGGTCCTTCGCTATTAGAGTCTCAGTGGCATTCTGTACTCTCTTCACCATCGAAAGATTTTATGTTTATCTTCATCGATGTAGCATAACAAATACCTCGGGTGATTAGTGATACATCAGCCCGACATAAACACATAGTATAGTGTTGATGGATTATGATACATCCACATCAACCTGTACACTAGGACGTAAGGATATGCACATCCATAACCCCCACATACTCAAAAGTATGCGCTCCAGGAGTTCCCTTAGGAAAACCTATTTCACCATGATTTAACATCTGACAATGATGGATCTATGATCAGGGCTCTACATGATATGGTTATACTTGATTAATTAGGTACATTTCAGTATTCTTTTATCATCAAGCATGTTTCCAAGCAATTAACTACCAAACACAGTAATGACAGAAGAACACTACATGTACGAAGTTTAGTTCACATCAACTATCAACAGGATGCCAAATCATCACAGGTCATCTAGTTAGCATGACCTTGATGTTACTCATGGCTCTCACAGCCCATCATTGTCATGTGTGACACATGACTCAGGAAATCATAACATATATCACTGTTCACAAAGCCTAAAACATGCTTTGATGAGTATAGTGTCATAACCCTCACTTGGTCATGCTTACCTCTTATAAGAACCTACATGGTCAATTCAACTGATAACAATAACCAATTTATCTCCAGGACAACAATTATAAAGCAGAAATAACATTCATCACATCATCCTCAATTAGGGTTTACTATTCATTCAACATGTCACAACCCTAGAATTAGGTTTTACTATTGACTTCATAAAAAATTGGGCTCATGGCATTACAATGTATGAGATTATCATCCTTGATGTCTTCAAATTAGGTTAAGATTCATCAATTTTCATAATTAGGGTTTTCATGATCTCACATAGGTGGATCATACCCTAATCATGCACATTCATGTACATTGAAGGTACTTTACTTAAATTTCGACTATACATGGGACCTTTTCTCTCCTCTCACTAATAGGTGGTGATTACATCACTCTAGGTTAGGTTAGGTCAAATCAATTTTGATTAACATATGCTAATTCACCACTATCAAGTCATTAGGGTTTGGTTGATCAAGTGTGTCAACTACTTGAACCCTTCAAGGGTATATTGGTAAATTACACCTTCAATCACCACATGGTTCAATCTATTAATCACTTATCTCCTTAATGTCTTAGGGTACCATTAGGGTTTAGATTAGACCACCATTGGACCAATTACACCTTCAAACCACTAGGCAAAAACAGCCCTAAACGTCCCCAAACAATTTCACCCCTCAACCACCAAACGGTCTTGAGACCGTTTGGGGGCGTTGACCATTTGGGCACTTTGACCTCAAGACCGCATGGTCACCAAGACCGCATGGATGCGTTGACCGTTTGGATGAGTTGACTTTGAAATCATTTGAAATGAAATGACCTTGAGATCGATTGGATCCAAACGACCTTGAGCCCAAACGGTCTTGAGACCGTCTGGCCCCAAACGGTCTTGAGACCGTTTGGATCCAATCGGTCTTGAGACTGTTTGGTCCAAATGGGCTCAAAATCGCATGGACCTCAAAAGTGCATCCACAGTTGTAATCGATTAGGGTTTTCTATGTTGAAGCCTCCGATTGGCCACATCCTTGCTAATCACTTGTCAATTGAGTTAATTAGGGTTATCCTCAACTAATTGGACATTCAATTGACCCTCAATTGCTAACCAATTGGGGTTGAAACCGATTGAAATAGGGTTTGTAAGCAATTAACCATCAACATTGATAATCGTGAGTCTAATTGGAGTTGAGCCAATCAATTGGCACTCAATTAGGCCCAAACTTGGCCCAAATGGTCTTGAGACCATTTGGACACCCTCCAAACGGTCTTGAGACCTTTTTCCCAAAATTACACAAAAATCTAGGTCAAGTTGATGCGGGTTGAACCCTAATTAGGTCTAAAATCAGCACTTTTATTCAATTCATCAACCTACTGTGATTGGACCTTCAATTGATCAAATTACCTTAACCCTAGACCTCCAAACGGTCTTGGGTTGTCACCAAACGGTCTTGAGACCGTTTGAGTGAACCCCCAAATGGTCTTGAGACTGTTTGGGTCCTTCAACCCAAAGTTCACCAAAATTTGTCATTGAAATCCGCAATTTCAACCGATTAGGGTTTAGAGGGTTGAGGTGCCTTCAACTTGTGATTGGTTTGCAATTAGTTTTCAATTCTTTGCAGGTGTTTAATTCAACATGTGTACATCCAACCTCCAAACGGTCTTCCCTTGGTCAACTGTACCAAATGGTATTGAGACCGTTTGATTCCAAACGGTCTTGTAAGACCGCATGAAATCAAACGGTTGTGAGACCGTTTGATTACAAACGGTTTGCAAACTGTTTGGACCAAAGGGTCCAAGGTCGTTTGGTAAAGTCACCTAGGTATTCCCGCCCAACGTCTTCAACCTCAAGATAGGTTGGTTTCTCCATGGATTTTCTTGCAAGAAGTCTAGGAAGGTTGGGGAAGAAGAAGAACTAACTACTACAAGTATGAACAAGTATATGCCTTATGAAAGCAAGAGGTTTAGAGATGTAAAACCTGCCTTATGGTCATTCCTAGAGATCCAAGCTTTCAAGCTCTCAAGTCTTTAATGGCACCTTGAGCTCCACTGATCGTCCAAAGACTTTTCTCCAAGAAAAGGTTGAGGAAGATCGGCTAGAACAAGAAACCCTACTGAGATAACCATAAAACCAACCTTGTAATTCACTTTCCTCCATGTATCTGAGCTTAGAAGATGGTATCCCTTACGTTGGAACAAGTTGGTAGTCTCCTCTAGCTTCCAAGCTCTGTCTTGGATGGACCAAACAAGGTTTCGAAAAGAAAGAGTGAGGGGTACATTCACTTGGTTGCAAAGGGTGTGGTTTATATAGCTTGGGCTAGTTTCATCATAAGGACCCCTAGTTTTCTCCATTTCTCATCTAGGTCCCTCCTTACTTTCTTGCACACCCCTCTTCCTTCTCTAGGTGAACATCTTATTAAAACAAAGGTCCAAAGGCAAGGAAAGTCATCCTATCACTAAGGTACACATATATAAGGGTTTCTTTACTTATAACTTGGTGGTTCCACTACAAAGGTTATCTATCTTACCTTCTTAGTTAATTGAAGCGCCCTTTTTATCATTTCTACTCTAAATGATGCCAAGAGTTACACAAGATATTCTAGAAGATGTACTTTATAAGTTGCATCCCACTTTTTGGGTAAATTGCACTTTACACCAAAATTAGGGTTTCAAGCACAAGGATTGCTCCACAAGCTGCATCTTGATACCCAAGCTTGGAGAATCCATCATACCTCATCATATTCATCCATATGATGTCTCATCATCAGAGGAACGTCTCAACATGTGAAAATTGCAAGATAACCCTTCTAACTGGTAATTTGCATATAGGTCCCTACATAACAAAACTATTGAAACATTGTTTATAAAGGACAAAATTGGGAATGTATGTTCCTCAACAACTTAATTACATGCCAGAAGTTAATCACAAGCGTCTAATTACATATTTATGCAAACCTCCTAGGGTTAACTCATAACGCAGGTCAGGGATGTTACAGCGGCCTAGATGGCTGCTGCCGCAGTAGCTTGCTGGTTGCAAGTCATCCGCTTGGCCAAGGAGGTCGGGCTGCATGCTAGGGAGTAAGGAGAGGAGGAAGGGAGTAGAAGACAATGAGAGGAAGGGTGGAAGGGAGTAGTTGTTGGACGGAGCTTGGGCCAGAGAAGGTTGCCCGTCTCCTCTTCTAGTTGATCGCCTGATCGGCTCCTCTACAGCGCCGCCTCAAGTGGTTGCTCGCTTCTATCGGGCAACATATAAGGGAGAAGGAAAGAAATAAAAAGGTTATAAACCAAAAATTGGGAAAATTACAAATTCGACCCTAAAATTGAAAACATCATAACTATAGCCTCGGAATTCTGATTTGAGCATTTTCTTTCGCAACTTTTCAAGCGTGAGATTCACTAAAACCCCAAGGCGAGAAATCATGCTAATTAGCTTGTTTCAGCTAATCAAAATACTAATTGCATCTTAAGCACTTAACTCAAATTAATTAACATAATTAACTTATTAATGTTGTGATTATCATACTTACTAGTTAATTTTGGAGTGCGTCATAACAATCTCCCTCCCTTATAAGAATTTCATCCCAAAATTCCTAAAAGAGAAAAAAAACTTGTTACGCATCTCTGACTCAAGCTCTCATGTGGCTTCCTCTATGTTGTGGTTCATCCACAAAACTTTCACTAACGGCATTTCACGATTCTTGAGTTTCTTGATCCTCCAATCAACTATCTGAATTGGTCTCTCAACATAGGACACATCAGGTCTGAGCTGAGCAGATTCTGGGTCCACTGTCTTCTCTATAACAGGGTAACACTTTTTCAGTATCGATACATGAAACACATCATGTAGATTAGCCAACTCAGATGACAAATCCAACATGTAGGCTACATGTCCAATCCTCTCAATAACAGGATATGGGCCCATAAACCAAGGAGTTAGTTTTCCTATCTTGCCAAACTTCAACACTCCTTCCCATGGTGAAACTTTCAGATACACTTCATCACCAACCTCAAACTCAAGAGGTCTACATCTCTTCTCAGCGTAACTCTTCTGTCTGTCCTGTGTAGCTTTCAACTGTACTCTGATCACTACAATCTTCTCAGTAGTCAAATCCACTATCTCTAATCCAATAATCTCTTTTTCACCCACCTTGTACCAACATATGTGTGATCTACACTTTCTGCCATATAGAGCTTCATACGGGTCCATACCAAGATTTGAATGGTGACTATTATTGTATGCAAACTCTATAAGGCTCAAGTGTTCTTTCCAACTTTTACTGAAGTGCAAGACACATGCTTTCAGCATGTCATCAAGAGTCTGAATGGTCCTCTCTAACTGACCATCCGTTTGTGGGTGAAAAGTTGAACTGAACCTCAACTTTGTGCCTAAAGCACGATGCAACTGATTCCAAAAATTGGATGTGAATTTAGGATCTCTATCTAATATAATTGAAACTAGGTTACCATGCAAGATGAATATCTCATCCACGTACATCTTAGCCAACTTTGGGACATCAAAGGTTGATTTAAAAGGAAGAAAGTGACCAGACTTAGTCAATCTATCCACAATCACCCATATCGAGTCACAACCTCTAGGTGTCCTAGGCAACCCTACCACAAAATCCATTGTGATATGTTCCTACTTCCACTCTGGTATTGGAAGAGATTGCAAAGTACATGTAGGTTTCTGATGCTCAACCTTAACCTGCTGGCACACACTGCATCTAGCCACATACTCAACTACATCCCTTTTCATACCTGACCACTAATACAACTCCTTAAGATTCATGTACGTCTTGGTGTTAACTGGATGCATAGTGTACATCGATGCATGCTCTTCCTCATGATTCCTTTCTTTCAAATCACTGTCTCCAGGTTCACACAACCTACCATGTTGATACAACAAACCATCATATGAAAACCTATACTCTGGTCTTTTTTCCTCTGTCATGTCCTGCATGATATGCCATAACTCATTGTCACTCTTCTAAAGTTCCTTGATCTGATCATAAAAAGTAGGCTTGACTTGCATTTGTGCCATCAAACCACTATGTTCTGTCACCCCTAAGTCTAAGTTCAAATTTTGCATCTCTACTAGCAGGTCTCTCTTATAACATGCAATAGAGAATACATCTGTTATCAAACTTGACTTCCTACTGGGGGCATCAGCCACCACATTCACCTTTCCAGGGTGATAATCTATAGTCACATCATAATCCTTGATCAATTCTAACCATCTCCGCTGTCTAAGATTCAGATCCTTCTGGGAGAAAATGTATTTCAAACTCTTACGATCCGTAGACACCTATCATGCCTTACCATAAAGATAGAGACGCCATGTCTTAAGAGCATGAACTACAACAACTAACTCCAAATCATGTGTCGGATAATACTCCTCATTCTATGCTACTTACTTATTGTTACATTTCAAATTTATATCTTACTCTTTTCTCCAAGTCATTTTCATATTATTTATCTACCTTTCAAATTAGCTACCTTTAAACTCTGGATTTTATTAGTGGTAGGTTACCTTTCATAATGCAAATCTCATGATTTTGTTTTATAGAGATGCTAGTATTCAAGGTCAAATCACTAGTGACATCCCTTAAGCTACTTCAACTTTAAAAATTCTAGGGTTTGGTCCTTATCAGTAACATAGCATTATTGTGATATGACTTTGCTCCCTTAGTTTGAAATTCAAACTTTGGATCTCATAAGTTCTACTAAAGTCTTCCTTATCTTATCACTAGAATTTCTTTTCTCTTACTTGGACATTCATATAAATTACATTCTCAATTTACCTTGTGAGGGTTTCATCATCATATTGTGTGTCATTATTTCATTCACTTAGATGTTTCTACCATGGTAGTTTTGCATCATATATGATTAATTTTCTAAATTACTTGTTTGTTCTTTATTTTAGGAACTAGTTTGTTAGTCTATAGAGACTTAGAATCCCAAGGTAGTATGTATGAATGTATTAAACTTTATAATAAGGATATGCATTCCATACTCTCAATTATGTCATGTAATCCTCATTCCTTAATCAAGGTCATCATTTCTAACATTTCTTTTGATTCAACTAAGTTTCCTGTCCTGGTCTTAAGATTTACATATTCATCTAATTCTTCTGAAGGCTCTTTATTTCTATGTATTTATTGTATACTTAACTTTTATCTTCTATTTTCCCTTTGCTTTGAAGTACATAAAAGTGTTTTACTCTATTACATGATCATTCCATGGATGATTCTTACTATCTAAGCCCTTACATACTTTTCTCATATCTTTTCCATATTCTCATATTTAGAGTTCATATAATAGTAATCATTAAATTTAGTTTGAACCTTATATCGTGTTCCTTTATTTCCAATTAAGGATTTCTCATATGAGGCCCTAACGTTGGGTCTCCGATATCAGTTCCAACTAATTCTTAGCTTTTCTAATCTTTTCCTTATATCTCAAGATTTTAATGTATGTACATTCTCACTATGATGTGAGTTTAAATTATCCAGAGTTTACTTGATACAAAGAATATAAATAATAAATAAATCACTTCATGACACACAACAATATAAAAGAATCATATTTATTGTACAATCTGAAAATCTAAATTCATGCATATAAGAGCATTGTTAGTGATCTTCGATCAAATAAACAATATAACACAAGAGTTGTATAACATCATATGTTTAATCTCTTATTCCTACATTAATTTTCGGTTTCTTAACCCTAAGATTTCTAGGGTTTCTCTCTAGTCCATCCTTCCTCTCTAGTCCATCCTTCCTCTGCATACCTGGCCAGAGTATTCAGGGAAAAATAGACAGAAGAGCTTGATACTGGTCAATCTAAGTACTCAGATACCTGGCCAGGGTATCTAAATACTCAGACCTCCCAGAGCTAAAGACACATCACTTCCTATCTACCTCACTTATAACTCTATCTTTCTATCCTAATGGTCCCTGACGACTCAGCCTAAACTCTCTACTTGGTTCTCGTGACCAGGTCATCTTCTTGCCATCTGTAATAGTATAATAGAACACTTCTTGTTAGAAAATTGCAGTTAGAAGGAAGACACCTAAGTCCTACTCCTATTGGTCTCTTGTCGTCCCCTGTCCTTGACTTAGAGTAACCATGTACTCAACTTTTACTCTGATACCAAAATTGTTGTGATGCCCCGACCTCCGTGCAATTTGTAATGACACAAAGACTGGGGGGTCACCCTCAGTAAACCAACCTTAACTCTTTCTTTACTTAATCACTTAGATTAACTTAAAGGAAAACCATAAAATTTGAATAACATCGAATCACAATAAAACTGCGGAAGCTACATACCATTTACCTTACTAGAAAAATAAACAAACATACACGACATATTACATTGTTCTTATTGAATATAAAACACAACAGATAACTGAAAACTAAACTACATATTAGACTACATTCTCGCTCTATCACACCACATGCCCAAGGACCGAGGGGAAAGGACCACGAGACTTCTAAACCTAACTAAACACTACCTTCTAAGCGTCTGGGTGATACGATCCTTCAACGTCCTCGTGTTGACGCTGACCTAAAAAATGTTTCAGTAGGTTGGGGAACTACTGGCTCAGTGAATAGATTTTCACCCAACCATCGCAGATAACTCATTTTTTGTGTTCATTAATTGAAATAAAATACAGGAAATACTATACTGAGCAGAGTTAGAACAATAAGATTTAAATAACTGGAAAAATCAACAGTTCATCAAGTAACAGCTGCAGCAATGCCAAAGATACAATTAACTAACAGGGAATACCAAAATTTCATTAAAGGAACAACTACTACAAATCTGAAGATAATCTTTCATAACCTTTTTATTTATTAGGCACTCTGTGAACTTATTTTATCATATTTTAACTTATGCCCTGATCATATGCAATGTACTCTACATATGAAGACTCGTAACGAACTACGATCCCACCATACAAGACTTAGCCGACACCCCGAGATAGCTAAGTGTAACAGTTGTCATGGTCTACTACAGGAAAACTGGCTCTCTGGCCTCGACACTCCTATGGTTAATGTTGGACATTGTAAACTTGATAGGCTTGGTGGGTACCTCTGGGTTTC
Organism: Alisma plantago-aquatica; assembly: GCA_963693085.1. NCBI lineage: Eukaryota > Viridiplantae > Streptophyta > Magnoliopsida > Alismatales > Alismataceae > Alisma > Alisma plantago-aquatica. Next base: position 712,294,929 of record OY856410.1, read on the forward strand.
TACCGGGACATCTGATTAATGTTGAGTAATCTATCTTTCCTTAAGAGACTTGTTCAAGGGCTTCATCTCCCCGCACACTCCTGTGGGTAATTCGTTAATTTGTACTTGCATCCGTCTAGCTTTTCGCGTACTTGCATCCGTCTAGATTTTTGCTGGAAAATCAATGAGTTGGTACTGCGCCTCTTTCGTGCATGGTCGGGTGCGGAACGTCCTTCTTATCTCGTTTTGATATCTGTATCACCTTCTGTTTCCTGTACAAACAACCCGGGACCACTTGGTACAACCGGAAGATACATACTGCGGCAAGTTACTGGAAAGAAGATAGCCGGTTGCTGCATGAATTAGTTTCTGTACCAAATGAGCGGGACAATAAACATTCACTTCATCACACACCCTACCATATAGAAACCATGTTATTTGAAATATAGGATTACATAAGATCTGTTCTTAAAACCATCAAACTGCACCGGAGGACATCGTACCAAACATGCCTTAACCAATTCGGTTCCAGCGTCACGAAAAACGCGGGATTCCATATATGGTAAGGAGAAAAGGATATATGACATATCGTCGAGATCGTCCGCACCATGACCATGTTCCTGCGAGAAGGAAAAGTGAGTAAGAGAAAAAGAGATGTGAGAGACTGTGAGTTGGACCGTAGTACACGGCATAACCCTTAAACCACCACTCTTAACTGTTTGGAGGAAGAAAATTGGTCACCGTCAGTCTATTACTTTTTCCCAACAATTTTTGATGTATATGTTTATTTCTTCCCGTGCATTCTATACCACTAGATAAGAATAAAACAGATCAATGACTTTCACTGGCCACACAAAAGTATTAACAAATTACAAACACATCGGCGACATCGCCTCCCCCTTCCGCACAACTTAAGGCTCTTTAGCGGCATAGGAGACGCCTTGGGTTTGTAAAGGTAGTGGGACCTTTATATGAGCAACATCCATAACAATATCCTAATCATATTTTAAAGTACCAACAGTATTGTAGATACGTTTTTAGGCCCGAGATGATTATAATAATGCACAAAAAATATAAGAACGAATGTAGTTCAAACTTATTCGTTTAGTACAATATATATTGCTAATTAAATAATTGTCTATTAGAGAAACAAAGACTTGTTAATTGTTCAATACTAACCGATCTTGTTGTTTTATTATTAGATTGTTACTAATAAGGAAAATTGTTCAATAATTGATCTTGTTGTTTTGTTGTCAGGTTGGAAATAATAAGGAAATCGTATGGATTTGGAATAATGAAGCAATTGACCCTTTTATATAAAAATATGAAATAAAAAATAAAGAAAAATGTTGACATATCGGGGCCAAATGTAGTTGACGGATTTGAAATCAAAATTAAAACAACGGACGTTGTTTTAAAGAACAACAAAGCAAACAACAACATACGTTGTTGCAAGCTTGGAGCCTGATTTGACTGGGCGAGCACCTAGATTGTAATGCAGAAGTTGGAGCTGGAGCAGCGGCAACTGAGTGGGAGGCTTCTTGAATATCAAATGTCAGTTTATGGACACTTATAGGTCATCTCAACCAACCTCCAATCAAAGAAATAACCCCATTGGTTGATAACTTCTAGAGATAAGCTCATTTATAAAGAGAGTAATCCTTAAAATGCCTTGGAAAGAAACATCTTCAAACCAAGGTGCAACTAGGTTCCCCATGGTTCATAAAATAGAGAATGGTAAGGGGATATATAGGGATTATAATGCATGTGACAATTTGCAAAGAAACCACCCAATTGGGTAAATTACATAAAAGTTCAGAATGTACCTAAAATTGGATAACTTGCACAAACAACATCCAAATTGGAGCAAACTTCATCGACAAGTTGTCTTTGATATGTTGAATATGAATTTTCCATTGTTTACATATTTTGAAATTATATAATCACACGAGTCATTACTTATGCCTTTTACTCATTTTCTCTCTCCTAAACTTATCCTAACATTTCAAGTTTGTCCAAATTAGATGAAATTTGACATGTAGGCTAATTTTGATATGTAGATTTCAAATTTGAAGTTTGTTTTCACTTTTGAGACTTATTTTAATGAGATATTTCATATGGTCCATTAACGGCCCATTATCTAAATTATTCATCCAATTAAGTTTCTTATCTTCATATTACCACCAAAATGAGTTATGTGGCATATTTTATGTATCCATTATAAACCTAAGATTAATGTTAGAACATTAGGTTATACTAAGGTGATCTATACATACATTAGCTCATTGGGGTTATACTAAACATCTATTTACACTACTACAGAAAATGCTTTTTACAACGGGAAAAACACAACAGTTTTGTTGGTTGTGTTGTACTTAGCATATCTTTTACAACAAGTCTATTTGTGTGTTGTGAATTATATATTTTATACAACACAAGTTATATACAACAGACCAAACTCGTTGTAGTATATGTGATACTATAACATGTGCTAAATTGTTGTAATAGATTGTAATATCACAACATACTCAAACTCGTTGTAAAAGACCATAATTACACAACATGCTCTAACCCGTTGTAATAGTCATGTATGCTAACTTGTTGTAATAGATCATCATTACACAACATACTCTAAACCGTTGTAAAAGATCATAATTACACAACATGCTCTAACCCGTTGTAATAGCCATGTATGTTAACCTGTTGTAATAGACCATCATTACAGAACATACTCTAACCCGTTGTAAAAGATCATAATCACACAACATGCTCTACCCGTTGTAATAGTCACATATGTTAACCCGTTGTATAGGCCATCATTACACAACATACTATAACCCATTATAGTATACTATAATTACACAACAGGATTTCACCTATTGTAACAGTTACCGTTGTAATAAACCACAATCACACAACAGATTTGTACGTCATTTGTTGTATATGTACAACAAAAAATATATGTGTTGCATAAAATGAAACTGGTTCAACGGTTTGAGATGTGACTTACTTTCAAGTGGTCTCAAGTTCGAAACCTTGTGTCTAGATGTATTTTCCTTTTATCTCAACATGTAACACCCCTATTACAACAGGTGTGTTCAATGATCTACAACATGTATTAACTGTTGTATAAAATACATATATTACAACATGTGCAACACCTATTGTCTAAAGAACCCCCCATAAGACCACGTGATCTAATACAACAGTTGACACCCGTTGTAAAATGGAAAAATAAACTGTTGTAAAAACCATTTTTTGTAGTAGTGTTAGGTCTAACTTTCAACCCTGTTTGGCTAAGTAAAAAATGTCAACTTCCAGGGTAGGGTCTGAGATATAGTATGTTACAACACACCACCCTTTAAAGGGATTTCATCCTCAAAATCAAAACATCCACATATAAGAAAACAACTTATTCACCACTCCCTAAATGATTCATCTTATTAAGTCAAAACTATTCTTTAGGTACATAAGGTTCAATTATACTTCCTTACATCCAACTACATAAGCATCATGAAAAAAAAGGAACATAACTTGTAAAGACTAACTATGAACTATGGGTTGACTTGCTCTTGTCAATACTCAAACAAGTCTTTACACTTGGGAGACTAGTTCAACATATTAGGGTCCCTAAATATAAACCATATAGATGTCTAACGGTACTATTGCCTAAAAGCATGCTATTTTGAACAATTCATATCAACTCAGGTCAGGCCAGTATCATATGGATTCGGGAATCCTCATAAACTAATATAGTGGTGCAGAGGAAAATCTTGCTAGCCCTTGAACCCTGGTCCTTTCTAGACACCTTTGTTTTCAGCTTCATGACCTAGTAGCTGCCTAAAGGCCAAGTTAAACAACCTCAACTTAATATGGTTACTTATGCATCTTTTACTTGTAAGTATTTTAAGGATCTATTCATCATTATTGTAATGTAAAACTATATGATCCTAAATCAACTCTACATCATGTATTGATCAAATCTAAGGAAAACATGTCACTTAAAGGTAAGACAATGATTCTAAATAGGGAGATAAAATTGAAACAGTCAGATTTCGATTACTATAGGCTCTGATACCATGCTGTAAGGAGTGTGAGATCACCACCTTACTAAAAAAAATTGAATAATAAAACATCTGTTCCAAACACACTCAAAGGTATAATGGAATATGTGTAACATTTTAAATTTCAATAAATGGTATAAAAATCAAAGTATAGTAGCGGAATAAAAATGTTGACTATATTCAATTTATAACAAGACTATTATAAAAGTACATCATAATATCCCCTAAGGGTTTACATGTATGATACAACATAAGGATCTAAGTAGAGGGAAATCTAAACCATAACAACTTTGTCTCCAAGCTTTAACTCCTTAAGCTAGTCCAAAACTTCATGCCTTATCATCCAAGTCCTTCACCTAGGGTTGGAAGCATACCCCAGCAAGAAGAGAAAATATATGACTTCAACAAATGTTGGTATGTGCATACTAAATAGGAAATTGAGCAATATATGAAATAAAGGACATCAAAGTGTAAAGCCTTCACATGAAAAATATAAGGCCAACTGATGTGCACAAATCATATCATCTTTTGGATCATGTTTGGTTGTATATCCATGTTGTTTTGACTCAATTATTACTCTCATTCATGAGATTCTATATTTTCAGCTATTCTTACTTGTCTCATGGTATGGATTGTAGGTACTATATTTTGAAATGAAATGATGAGAAATATATCATATTATCTGTTATTAGATCACTCTTCAAGTATCTACATATTTTGGGGTTCGAAACTACACAAATGCCACTTTTTACAACATGTAATTCGGACCTACACGCTGAAAGTTATGAGCAGGAATACACAACAACCCAGAACAGCCAAGTGCACGCCGTGCACAAAAAATGCACATTGTGCACCAAAAGTGCATGCCGTGCACTTGGGAGAGTTGAGTAGACTGAAAGTTTCTAGAAAGTTGCATGACATGCACTTTGGGTGCACGGCGTGCACCTGACAGTTTCAACATTTTAAAAAATATGAGTTTTTGTTTAAAATGAAGTGGGAACTTAATGGACGGTTATGCTCAGTCATTTGTCTCAGTTCCCTCATCCCAGAACAAGCCTAGAGCAGTGGAGGGCGATTTGGAGGAGAAAAGAGGTGGTTCCTTGCCAAAGAACCCCCATTCTTCTTCTCTTCTTCTCTAAGCTTCTTCTCCAAGGTGCAACATAGCTTCTTCACTCCACCAAGCTTCTTGGGAGAGAGGTTTTCCCGATTTGGAGAAGCTATAGAAGTGGGATTTCATCCTCAAGTTGGAATTCTACCTTTCTTTGGTTACACCTTGTGATTGCTTAGCTTTTCCTTCTCTAAACCATGTTAAATTCTGAAAATTCTGCACATTTTCTGCTGTACACTATCATGGATGAGTAGTTTCCTTTTCTTGGACATGGGAGAGTAACTCCCATGTCATAGCTTGTATGAACATATGAATTTCGTACTAAATGTTAGTTTATTGCATGTTCCAAGAGTTGTTTCAGATCTGAAATGCTTGTTTGTGTGATTGGCCATCATACTTGCATGTTCTATGCTTTCTTTCATAATCTGAGTAGATGTGTTTGAGAGTATGGAGTTACTCTTTTGGCAACTTGTCCTTGACCACAAGAGTGGCTGGGATTATGTTGAGGAGTAAGGTTTGTGATTTGAAATGAAATACATACACGAGAGTGATGTATGGAGTTAAAATCATCATCACTTTATCGGGAGGTGAGTGATGACTACAAACCTCCTTTGCAAGTTAATTAACATGTTTAAATTTGTATTTGAATATAAGCTATGATGTGATAGTGAAATACCAAGTCTAGGATCCTTCCATATCTGAATATTAACTTTTCTTAAGTGATAATTTACTATTTTGTTTTAAATCTATAATTTAGTTGTTCTTATCCAATCATCTTGTGTACAACAATCTAGATTATTGAAAATCACAACTCTTGCACCTAACTAACCAACGCTCCTTGTGTTCGACCTCGACTACAACTACTCTTGTATACTTGCGGGATATATCTAGTTGAGTAAAAGATCATTCTTATGATTGAAACTATTTAGTGTAAACAACCAACAAGTTCTTGGCGCCGTTTCCAGGGAGCATCAATATTCCTGTTAGATTAAGAGTTATTGATAAGTAAATGAGACTAGATCACAACCTTCATATCCACCATCATATCCATAAATCATAATTCATCATAATTTGTTGTATCTTCCATTTTGTTTTTGTATCTCACTCACCTTTTTTATTTGCAAGAGCATATGGGTTGTTCATAAAAAGATCGTTGAACCATGCATATCGCTACATTCAGAAAATGAACACACTATTTGCAACCCTCATGGAGCAAGAAGGAGTGAAACCCAAACATGTATGGAGGAATCACAATCCATACAACCATCATCCATGTCACCATCATCCAAACGACATTCACCCATGCCACCTTCATCCACATCACCTTCTTATGCACCACCCTCTTATACACCATCAACATCCATTCCACATACACCAACACCATCTATGCCATATCCAACTAATGTTTCAGATCCACATGAAGAACTTGTGGAAGCACATCCCACTATCACACAGACAACGAGGTGTTATGCAAAAATGTGTGGAAATCACCATAACCACATATTATCAAAAACACGGGTTAATTAAAACTGGTTGCGGAAAGCATTAAACTTTAAGGCTACTATTGCCTAAAAGCATGCTATTTTGAACAATTCATATCAACTCAGGCCAGGACGATATCATATGGATTCGGGAGTCCTCGTAAATCAAGCTAGTGGTGCGGAGGAAAATCTTGCCAGCCCCTGAACCCTGGTCCTTTCTAGACATCTTTTCTTTCAACTTCATGTCCTAGTAGCTGCCTAAAGGCCAATTTAAACAACCTCAACTTACTATGGTTACTTATGCATCTTTTACTTGGAAGTATTTTAAGGATCTATTCATCATTATTATAATGTGAATCAATATGATCCTAAATCAACCGTTCATCATGTATTGATCAACTCTAGGGCAAACATGTCACTTAAAGGTATGGAAAGGATTCTAACTAGGGAGACACAATTGAAATAGTTAGATGTTGAATACTATAAGCTCTGATACCATAATGTAAGGAGTGCGGGATCACTCCCTTACTAAAAAAATTGAAGAATAAAACATCCATTCCCAACACACTCAAAGGTATGATGGAATAGGTGTAATATTTTCAAATTTCAATAAACGGTATACAAAACAACCAAAGTATAGTAGTGGGATAAAAATGTTGACTGTATTAAATTTATAACAAGGTTATAACAAAAGTACATCATAATATCCCGTAAGGGTTTACATGTATGATGCAACATAAGGATCTAAGTAGAGGGAAATCTAAACCATAAAAACTTTGGCACCAAGCTTTAACTCCTTAAACTAGTCTAGAACTTCATGCCTTATAAACCAAGTACTTCACCTAGGGTTGGAAGCATACCCCAGTAAGAAGAGAAAATAGATGACATCAGCAAAGGCTGGTATGTGCATACTAAATAAGAAATTGAGCAATATATGGAATTATAGGACATCAAAGTGTAAAGGCTTCCCATTAAAAAGATAAGGACAACCCAAGTGGGTATTAAGAGAAAAGGAATTGAAACAATATGATAACAAAAGAATACTTGCCATTAATAAAACATAAAAATTGTGTGACACAAGCACATGTACGGAATTAGGGCACACACCCCACATCATCAACCTGCATGCATGTGAGATAAACATAGCCCTATAACAATATAACCACAAAGGAGACCAAGTCTCATAAACTTGAAACCTGATAGAGAAAGGAATACTGCCAATCACCTAAATATATAAAACATGGGTCAAGAATCACACATCTTGCCCAGAGTATGCGGTCCCTTTCCATCCCAAAAGAATAGGAAATATTACATATGCTTGACAGGAAATAGCACATCTGTCATAAACACCAATGCAATTACACTACTCTAGTCCTAATGAATCACATAGCATGTTAAATGTAAAGGCAAAAAGAAGGTATAGTCAGAACATATAAACCAGTCACCACATAAGTGACCAACATATACATCCATTTCATAAGTGGGCAAAAAGCATCACATGTCAACTTTTAGAGTTTTTCAAAAGAATATCCATGATCACATGATCAATATCAAATAAGGTAGTTCACATGAACCATGATTTTTAAAAGAAAAGACATTGTGTATAGGCTATTGTCCATAGGACAAAGAGAATGAATAAGCATATATGAATTGGTCAACATAGAAGAATAGGGGATACATCATACCTCAATTTTAGAGTCTGAATAGTCCAAGTCAATCCTAGTTCCAAGCCTGGGATTCAAAATAACCTCTAGGGAAGGTGGACATGTCTAATAAGTAAGGTTTCCTAGCTTAGAGAGGCTAGTTTCTCCAACAAAGCTCCTATCTCGAGCAAGAAGCACCTTCTCCACTTTAGAGGTGAAAAACCCTAACAAAAGAACAATGAGATGAGGTGTTTATGGGTTCTAGGTGAGATTTCACCGTGGAAGGCCATGGTTCCGACGTGCAGGAAGGAAAGTAGGATACTTACTAATTTTGGTCAAAATCACCAAGGAGGAGCTTTATAAATCCTAAATAGAGAAATTTGGAACCCTAGGAGCCTTCTTCACCAAGTTAGGCACCTCCTTTCATCTTGGGAAAGCACCTTCATGGAAAAATAGAGTAGGAATGATGCTCTAAGCTGGAGGAAAGAAATGAAACTAAGAGCTTTCAAGTTTGGAGTTGGGAAGGGGTATATATGGCTATATAAAGATAGAGGTCAAGTATGAGGTGTCTATGAGACTTTCCATGTGCATGTATAAGGGTGTCCATGGTCAAGCAAGCCTTTACAGATAAGGAATAAGTCAAGAAAGATGTTTCAAGTTACTTTCCATGTGTTCAAAGCTGAAGGTGTCTATGGACATGTAAACCTTTATGGATAAGGAAGAAGTCAAGTGTTAGGTGTCCATGGAGCTTTCCATGTGTCCTTAGCCTAGGGATTTCATGGCCATACAAGAGGACAAATCATAGAGGCTTCATGAATATCAAATGTCGGTTTATGGACACTTACACTCCATCCCAAACGACCTCCAATCAAAGAAATAACCCCATTGGTGGATAACTTCTAAAGATAAGCTCATTTATAAAGAGAATCATCCCTAAAATGCCCTTCAAAAGAAACACCTTCAAACCAAGGTGCAACTAGGTGCCCCATGGTTCAAAAACAAGAGAATAGTAAGGGAATATATAAAGGATTATATTGCATGTGACACATTGCAAAGAAACTTCCCAATTGGGTAAATTCCAAAAAAGACCATAATGTACCTAAAATTGCATATTGCACAAACAATATCCAAATTGGACCAAACTTCATCCACGAGTTATATTTGATATGTTGAATACGGATTTTCCATTATTTCCAAATTTTGAAGTTATATAATCACACTATTCATTATGTATTCCTTTTACTCATTTTCTCTCACCTAAACTTATCCAAATATTTCAACATTGTCCAAATTAGATGAAAATTAACATGTAGGCTAATTTTGATACGTAGATTTGGAATTTGAAGTTAGTTTCCACTTTTGAGACTTATTTTAATGATATATGTCATATGCTCCATTAACGACCCATTATCTAATTATTCATCCAATTAAGTTTATTATCTTCATATTAACACCAAAATGAGTTATGCGGCATATTTTATGTATCCATAATAAACCTAAGATTAATGTTAGAACATTACTAAACATTAAGGTGATCTATACATGAATTAGCTCATTGGGGTTATACTAAACATGTACTTAGGTCTAACCTTCAACCTTGTTTGGCTACGTCTAAAATGTCAACATCCAGGGTAGGGTCTGAGATCTAGTATGCTACAACACACCACCCCTTAAAGGGATTTCGTCTTCGAAATCAAAATATACACATATAAGAAAACAACTTATTCACCACCCCTTAAAGGAATCATCTTATTAAGTTACAACTATTCTTTAGGTACAGAAGATTCAACTATACTTCCTTACATCCAACTACATAAGCATCATGCAAAAAAAAGAAACATAACTTGTAAAGACTAATATTGAACTATGGGTTAACTTGTTCTTGTCCATCCTCAAACAAGTCTTTACACTTGGAAGACTAGTTCAACATATTAGGGTCCCTAAAGATAAATCATATAGATGTCTAAGCATACTATTGACTAAAAGCATGCTATTTTGAACAATTCATATCAACTCAGGCTAGACCGATATTATATGGATTTGGGAGTCCTCGTAAACTGAGCTAGTGGTGCGGAGGAAAATCTTGCTGGTCCCCAAACCCTAATCCTTTATAGACACCTTTACTTTCAACTTCATGGGCTAGTAGCTGCCTTAAGGCCAAGTTAAACAACCTCAACTTACTATGGTTACTTATGCATCTTTTACTTGTAAGTATTTTAAGGATCTATTCATCATTATTCTAATGTGAAACTATATGATCTTAAATCAACCCTTCATCATGTATTGATCAACTCTAGGGCAACCATGTCACTTAAAGGTAAGGAAAGGATTCTAACTACAGAGAAAAAATTGAAATAGTCAGATTACGACTACTAAAGGCTTTGATAACATGTTGTAAGGAGTGTGGTCTCAACCCCTTACTAAAACAATTGAAGAATAAAACAGCCGTTCCAAATACACTCAAAGGTATGATGGAATAGGTATACCATTTTCAAATCTGAATAAATGGTATCCAAAACAACCAAAGTATAGTAGCGGAATAAAAATGTTGACTATATTTAATTTATAAAAAGATTATTACAAAATTACATCATAATATCCCATAAGGGTTTACAACATATGGATCTATGTAGAGGGAAATATAAACCATAACAACTTTGTCTCCAAGGTGTAACTCCTTAAGCTAGTCCCAAACTTCATGCCTTATCATCCAAGTCCTTCACCTAGGAGTAGATGCATACCCTAGTAAGAAGAGAAAATAGATGAGATCAGCAAAAGCCTAGTATGTGCATACGAAATAAAAAATTGAGGAATATATGGAATAAAGGAAATCAAGGTGTAAAGGCTTCCCATGAAAAAGATAAGGACAACCCAAGTGGGTATCAAAAGAAAAGGAATTGAAATATTAAAATAAAAAAATGAATACTTACCATTAATAAAATGTAAAGATTCTCCCACACATGCACATGTAAAGAATTAGGGAACATACGACATATCATCAACCTACATGCATGTGAGATAAACATAGCCCTAGAACAATATAAACACAAAGGTAGTCAAGTCTGATAAACGTGAAACCTGATAGAGAAAGGAATATTTACAATGTCCTAAATATATAAAATGTGGGCCAAGAATCATACATCTTACCCTGGGTATGAGGTTCCTTTCCATCCCAAAAGAGCAAGAAGTATCACATATGCTCGGTAGGAAATAACACATCTGCCATAAAAACCAATGCAATTACACTATGCTACTGCTACTGAATCACATAGCATGTTAAATGTAGAGGCAAGTAGAAAGTATAGTTAGAATATATAAACTAGTCACCACATAAGTGACCAACATACACATCCACCTCATAAGTGGGCAAAATGCATCACATGTCAGTTTTTATATTTCCATCATGAACAAAGCATAAGATAAGAGTTCAAAAGGGTATCCTTAATCACATGATCAATGTAAAATAAGGTAGTTCACATGAACCATGAATTAGAAAAGAAAAGACATTGTGTATAGGCTAACATCCACAGGACAAAGAGAATGAATAAACATATGTGAATTACTCAACATAGAAGAATAGGGAATACAACATACCTCAACTTTAGAGCCTGAATAGGCCAAGTCAATCCTAGATTCGAACCTAGACCTCCAAAGAACCTCTAGGGAAGATGGAACGGTCCAATAAGTAAGGTTCTCAATCTTAGAGAGGCTAGTTTCTCCAACAAAGCTCCAATCTCGAGCAAGAAACACCTTCTCCACTTTACAGGTGAAAAACCTAAACAAAAGAACATGGAGATGATGTGTTTATGGGTTCTAGGTGGGATTTCAGCATGGAAAGCCATGGATCCGACCTAAAGGAAGGTGGAAGGAATACAAAAACCATTAAAATAGAGAAGGAAAGGAGAATACTTACTAGTTTTGGTCAAAATCACCAAGGACGAGCTTAAGAAATCCTATATAGAGAAATTTGGAACCCTAGGAGCCTCCTTCACCAAGTTAGGCACCTCCTTTTATCTTGAGACATCATCTTCATGGAAAAATAGAGTAGGAATGATTCTCTAAGCTAGAGAAAAGAAATGAGAGCAAGAGTTTTTGAATTTGGAGTTGGTAAGGGGTAGATATGGCTATATAAAGAAAGAGGCCATGTATGAGGTGTCTATGAGGCTTTCTATGTGTCATGTATAAGGGTGTCCATGGACATGCAACCCTCTATTGTGAGAAGCCATTACAGTAAATGAGATTACTCAAAACATAAAGCACAATCAATCACTAATTAATCACATACCGAAAATATGGGTAAATTAAAACTAATTTCAACATCTACACCCGCTCAAAAACATTTGCATAAGAGCCCAACATATTTTGTTGTATCCATACTACGCAAAGAATTTGATACAAATTGTTCTATCTCCTTAGCCAAAACATATATACACATGAGAACAATATTCATAATTGCCACACAAAGAAGCATTGACATGCCACACTAGACATCTAATCAACATTCTCAAAGATTCATTAATGTAGTTCTTCCTTATTTCCACAGTTCTGTTGTCATCATTGTTGATTACCTAAAAAAATGTGGCGAACCACAACGGTGAGACCCATGTCCTACTAAGAGATATAACCTCTGACAAAGTTTACCGATTACAACATTTTTAAGTAATTAAACAGTTAAGAAGTTTAATCAGATATATCAAATAAGATTAGTAGTACTAATGATTAACAAAATACATAATGGATTAGATAATAAATATCATTATTAGGCAAACTATCATCCTTTATCTTGTTGACAATATCAGCAATTCAATAGAATATGCAGTTCTAGCATCATGAGAAAGTCAAGTAACATAGCATAGCTAACAACATGAGTATGTCTAATTGGTTGAAAATATCAACATCATAATAAGAGATAACAACATATGCACAACTCCCTGGATAAGCATGATTAGTAGTATATGCATCTCTAGTTATAAAGGGATGGCTAGCATGCTAAACATAACTAACAACATGAGATAGCTAGCATCATGATTATAATCAGCAGTAGCAGTATGGTTATCAACATAAGCATGGCTACTGTATGTATGCATCTACAATCTTAAGCATATCGACAACATAAGTATATCTACTATATCTTAATTGCACTAAGCATCATCTTTATGTAAAGATAACAAACAAGGGTTATCATCCAATGTGAAACGTTGTGTATAACCCTAAACAAATATGCTACACGGCTATCTTACATCTTTTATTATGCCCTGGGGAATTTGAATCGTATCATTCAAAGTCCAACTGACCCTTGCTAAGGCTATTTGATTTTGTACAAGATCTAGGAGTGTCGATAACCTAAGATCTCTTCCCCTCAGTCAATACGAGTAAAAAGGCAGTGACATATCAGTCAAAGCTGCCACCACATCGACATATAGTCAAGCTGATAACCACTCGTCTGACCATGGTACAGATCATGATACTAGAAACTAGGTTATTCAAACCCAATCACTAAGGAACAACCACAGTTTTCCTCTAATCACATCATGTTATAATCACCGAGACACGACTACAACCGCTCTCAATCACATCAGATGTATGAGGCATGACCATAGCCAACCTCCACAATATGCATTGTGGATGACAAGGATATATCCTCAACCTGCCACCCCCACATACTCAACAATATGCGCTCTAAGTTTCCCTTAGGAATACTCATTTCACCATCCAGTAAGTTCTGACACTGAAGATGGTTCTATGGCACATGGCAATACATGATTAAAGTTGCAGTTGATTAGTTATACCAATTGGGTGAATTAAGGCTGCATCAAAAAAGTGGACATACAAACCCTAATTCACTTCTAGCAAGCATAGAAATATCAAACCTTGAAAAGATATAAAACATATGAAGCATAATTTCTCATCTCAACATCACATGGTACTATTCACTTGCCATTCACGAGACTACACAAGTAATCATATTATAATAAGATATAAATCCTTTTCACAATATCACAGGGTATCAACCCTTATCAACATAAGATGATTACACCTCATTCAGGGCACAACCATGCCCAAAGGTCAATAAGACCATCATACTATTCTGTGCAAAATCATCATTATCTTTCCATGACTTATAACAAGGCTCAACAACATCACTTTCATATAATACACCAGATCAGCACAATCTTGCATTAATGAGGTAGGAGATATTCATAAACAATCATAGTAGGGTTTTATTAACACTAAGAACATTCCTTTATCACATCACAATGCAAGGAATCTATATATTATTAACACTCATCATATTCACAATGCACATGTTCAACATAAGAAAGAATCAACCATGTGGCTATGATAACCACCAATTAACACATTAAGTTTATGGTCATTTTAAGGAGGTTATTCCACCATCATTCTATCGTATAAAAATGTTAAACATGAATACTGATCTTTATCTATTTGCATTAGAGTTAGGTTCACAAGATAAATTTTATCAATGTTACTGATCAACCCTCATACCCAAACCCTAACTCAAGATATCCCCATTTGATCATGGATGCATAAGATGAAGAATCTCCATCACATTCCATACTATTCTCAAGTATGAATCCACACATAAATCAAGGTGTAACCATCATGTTATAGCATACTAGGCTTTCAACAATAATAGAGTACTCCATGATTGTATTAGTCATTCAAGGACTATTCATAGCGAATTACCATCATTGAGTTATATTAAAGATAGGTATAACAAGCTATACCTCATTAGGGTTACATATCAACACAATATGATTATCATTCCTTTTATTCATATGAGTGAATAGTTAATACTACCTTATTAAGGGTAACCCTCCATTTGTTCCATCTACATTCAACCCATATCACCATAGCACAATGTCACCCAGAACCATTGGATGTTTAAAGGGTAAGACCATTGGTGGTTTACATAAGTAAACACCTTGGATAAACCACCTATGAAGTCTTTGATTTTTTCGCTAGAAAGAGTCACCATATAACCCTAGACACCCCTTAATTAGCAATACAAAAAGTTAGATTAAGAGTAGGGTAAAACCCATAATCGATTGTTCATTTAAAACAAGCCATCCATTGTCAACAAGTAAGCTCCTTAAGTTGATCATATAAAGGAAACCATCTAAATCACATTATTAGGACTAAAATACTACATTAGCCTTCATTCCACCTTAATGGAGGAACAAATAGTAGATCTTGACCATTCCGTCAAGTTCATATGTTAAAACCATCAATTACAATATAGGTGTAACCATTGCATCAAGTGACCCAAGAAACCATTGGTCTAAGGCTTAATTGATACTACAACTATAACGCTTAACTCACCATAGGTTGTACAAACCTGATCCACCATCATTAGTGACTATTAAGTCACCATAGGTTGTTAGATAAACACTATATTCATTAATCAATATCAAATATTAAGCTAATGTCATCATTGATTGATAACATTATTAGGGTACTTAATGGTTGATCAGTAAACTTATAATTGATCCAAAACCTGACCTAAAGGGTGACCATAGGTTGTCTCCATCATATTAAATCTTTGATCTCGACCATGAGTTGTCATAAAGACAACATCATAGGTTTGTTTCAATGGTACCATCATCAGGTCATTGTTTATACAAGAAATCAGCTTAAAACCTCGAAATTGACCATTGGTTGATTGGTGCTTAGCACCATAGGTTGTCAAACCAACCTGATCCAAGTCATATTGTACCTTATGAATAACATTCACATGATCAGGTTCATATATAACTGAAATCAAAATAGGTAACATTATAAAAATTGAATTCCAAGTCAAACATAACTTTTTAGTGCATGGATCATCATTTTCAAGCAAGAACATGATCTAGAAAGCTTATGGTAAGCAATAAATGTGGACCAAGTTATAAAACTTCCCTCTAATGAGAAGTTAAAACCCCAAACATAGGAAATAACGAGCATGTAGGGTAGAAAATCCAAGAATAAGCTATGAATTCGTCCATCTAGCAGTTTTCTTCATCAAATGAGCAAACCCTAAGCATAAAGACCAAGGAAGGTAGGGTTTAGAGCTTTAGAGCAATTTCTACTATAGAATAGCATGGTTACAACCTGGAGAGATATAGGAGGAAGAAGAGAAAAGAAATAAAGGGAGGAAATAAGGTAAACCTTACACTATTCGGTCAAGATCACTACGAGGAAGTATTTTAGACCGAAAAAGGAATTAAATTGCAACCCTACAATTTTTTCCAAGAAGATCCCCACTTTCTTATTCCTTGGACAGAAAAATTATTTTCTGAATAGAAGGAGAACGAGGTTGGGAGAAGGAGGGAAGTGGTGGAGAGGAAATTGCTCATTTTGGTGCTTGGGGATAAGTATATGAACCTTCAGATAAAGCAAAAAGAAAAAGTTGAAATGCTAATATCTATCCAAGTGTCCATGGCTTTAATTTATTAAGAATATACAAACACACACAAGTAGCTCTCCCACTATCTATATATACATTATTAGCTTTCTTTTTACGAATTTTTCAGCCAATCACATAATTCCTTAGTTGATAGCTACTAAAGGTAGTTCATCCATGAAGGGGTAAACCCTAAAATACCCTTGATGAAAACACCTTCAAACCAAGGTTTAAATAGGTTCCGCATGGTTCAAAAAGCTCAAGAATGATGAGAAAATATCCAAGGAACATAATTAAATTGATTAATTGCAAATAAAACCCCTAAATTGGGTAAATTGTAGAAAAGTCCAAAATGTATAGAAAATTGCATAACTTGTTCAAATAGTGTCCAAATTGGACCAAATTTTATACTTAAGCTTGTCGTGTGATTTAAAAACATATCAAAATGTTATATTAGGGTTATAGGCATTCAAATATGGTAATTAATCTTATTCAACTCATTAAGTAAGTTTAGGGGTCTTGCAACTATAAACCCCTAAAAGGGATTTTGCCCTCAAAATCCAAGGTAAACGAAGATGGGTACTTCCTTTTCACCTCATCCTATTACCTTCACATGCCTACTTTCATATCTTGGTGATGTCACATGATTCATATGTATATCGTCTAGGGTAATCACATAAACCTCCACCTAAGAAGACATTCTCAATATGGAATGTAGAAACTTTTTGTGTCATCTGTACAACTCTAGTATTAATGTTCAACTTTAAATTCTAGATATCTTCCTGAAATGATCTCTATAGTATCAAAACATTACTCAAAATTCATACTTGCTAGCTTTTTACCAATCATTCCATGTGTCCCATACCATTCCTTGAATCATAAAAAAGGCAATGTATCCATATTTTTTTTAACATTGACACTAGAACTCTTGTCAGTTCTTTTTCAGCATCAAAAGAAATGTTGACGTTGGCAGCTGTCATTCCATACAAGGAAACATCATTACTAGTCAACCTTGTTAGGGGTGAAACAACAACACTATTTTCACCTTACTAGGATTTACACAACCTACTTAGAAGACATATCATGATCCCGTAAAGACACTTAATCAACCCCATCTCACTCTTGTTCAACTTATCTCATAGCGATTGCTGCTTCGGCAACCCTAAGGTTTTTTAAGAAATATTGGTCATATTTTTTACCATATTTGAAATACTTTGATATGTCATCATTAAAAGCTTGCTACAACTTGTAAGACATTACTTGAACACTTTGTTCCTCCTATTCTTAAATTCTATTGGTACATTGGTTAGTCTAAAGGACATAACTCTAAACTCATCATGGTCACGTAAATTATGTCATCCAATCTAACTCTTATGCATTGATATTTGATAATAGGTTTATCTTTAAATGAACACGGTATCACATATCTATTAACCAACAAACGATCTATCCTTGATAGTGGGCTTGCCCAGCTATCACTGAGCCATACACAACATTATAGAATCGTTTTTGTTTTTCCTTCCATACAAAATTTAGAGGGTCATCATCATCTCTCTATTCCCCTCTCTTTAAAGGGGAGGAATACTTGATATGTTCATTTAATAAACATCTCCAACCTTCACATACTTCCCATACGGTTGATACATCTTGGATAATAGGATTCATTACCTTGGTATCCACCTCATGTGCTATAAGGAACTCATATCCTTATCTTATCTACTTTTACCAACATAATAAACTTCAAAACATGTAAGAGGAGTCTCCCAAATTATTGGAAGGCTCAAAAGAAAACTCATCACAAACTTTATGATCTTGGAACCATAGTCCAAGCAACCTTATGCTATAGTAAGCTATCCACCCTCATGTTTAAAATGGCTCCACACATACCAAGTGGCAATGATCGACTTGAAAGATGTGCCCTAGAAAATAAATACACAAAGGGAAACAAACTTACCATATCATAGTAGCATTGTTCAAGGGTTACTAGCAAAAAGGTAACCAATTCTATTTTCATTATACAAGTTACAACTTCTTATGCATCATTTTACCTTTTTCATTTTGGGTTCCATGCCATTAGCATAGGAATAATTATGATTAACATATCCCATTACACCTTCCTTGACGACTATTTATCACACTTGGGTATGTTTTCTTATTTTATTATGTTTTTCAACCACTTATCAACATGTCAATCATCATATTCTACATTTTCTTCATTAAACATGGATCATCTCCCTTAATTTCTTTCACATGACATGCTTATTTTACATCAACACTTTCTTACACGCATAGGTTGGTATGAGATTAACTCAAGGTCCACCTTATTCCTTTGTCATTGTTCTCATTTATCTTCTCATTATATACTTATCATTGGAGTTATCTCCATTTTATGTGGATTTCATACCATGAATCACTTTATAACCATAGACTTATGTGTCTTTTACTTTATTATCTTCTTGAATCACATCTTCAAGAACTTCCCTTTTTCTTATATATATTCAGATTTAGATTTCTTGGTGTTGTATCTTTCTCTTATAGTTACCAAACATTCATGTTTTGATAGATAATGATGCAATTCTCATCTTCTTTAAGGTAGGATTGAGATATTCACACCATGATTTCTTGTTCGTTATGCTCTTTAGATTGTCTCAAAATGACTATTGGATTAGAACAATCAGAAAGATAACAATCTAAAAGTTCCATACATACCTTTTCTTCTTATCCGGCCAGGGCACCCAAATACTGAGATTTGGCAGTATGCACCATATTTATATGTCATTTCCTTAACTTAGACATCATCCTAGTCCTAAGTCCTAGTATCCATATAGACTCAGTGAACCTAAAGCTCTGATACCAACTTTTGAGAACCCATTACACTAAATGAGATTACTCAAAACATAAAGCATAATCAATCACTAATTAATCACATACCCAAAATATGGGTAAATTAAAGCCGATTTCAACATCTACACCCGCTCAAAAACATTTTCATAAGAGCCCAACATCTTTCTTGTATCCATACTATGCCGAGAATTTTATACAAATTGGTCTATCACCTTAGCCACAACATATATATACATGAGCACAATATTCATATATGCCACACAAACAAGAATTAACATGCTAACAAAAGTTCTATTTGTTTTAAACACCATACACAAACTTTTCCTACCCAGACCTGAGAGTACAGGGATGAATCTAGGACACACTAGACATCTAATCAACTTTTTCAAAGATTCATTAATATAGTTCCTCTTTATTTCCACAATTTTGTTGTCATCACTGTCGATTACCTAAAAAAATGTGGTGAACCACAAGGGTGAGACCCATGTCCCAGCAAGAGATATAAACTCCAACAATGTTTATTGATTACAACATTTTTAAGTAATTAAATAGTTAAGTAGTTTAATCAGATATGAAAAATAAGATCATCATTACTAATGATTAACAATATACATAATGGATTAGATAATAGCTATCATTATTATCCAGACTATCATCCTTTATCTTTTTGACAATATAAGCAATTCAATAGCATCTACAGTTCTAGCATCATGAACAAGTCTAGTACATAGCATAGCTAACAACATGAGCATGTCTAATTGGTTGAACATATTAACATCATAAGAAGAGATAACAACATAAGCACAACTACCTAGATAAGCATGATTAGTAGTATATGCATGCAAAACATAACTAACAACATGAGATAGCTAGCATCATGATTATAATCAGTAGTAGAAGTATAGTTATCAACATAAGCATGGCTACTGCATTTATGCATCTACAATCTTAAGTATATCCACAACAAATATATATCTACTATCTCTTAATTGCACTAAGCATCATCTTTATGTAAAGATAAAAAACAAGGGTTATCATCCTATGTGAAATGTTGTGTATAACCCTAAACAAATATGCTACACAACTATCTTAAATCTTTTATTATGCCCTGGGAATTGGAATCACACCATTCAAAGTCCAACTGATCCCTGCAAAGGGATGTCCGGTTCTGTACAATATCTAGGAGTGTCGATATTCTAAGATCTCTTCCCCTCGGTCAGTACGAGTAAAAAGGCAGTGACATATCAGTCAAAGCTACCACCACAACAACATATAGTCAAGCTGATAATAACTAGTCTGACCTTGGTACAAGTCGCCACACTAGAAACCAGGGTATTCAAACCCAATCACTGAGGTACAATCGCAGTTTTCCTCTAATCACATCATGTTGTAATCACTGAGACACGACCACAACCGTTCTCAATCACATCAGATTTATGAGGCATGACCATAGATAACCTCCACAATCTGCATTGTGGATGACAAGGATATATCCTCAACCTGTCACCCCCACATACTCAATAGTATGCACTCTCAGTTTCCCTTAGTCATACTTGTTTCACCATCCAGCAAGTTCTGACACTAAAGATGGTTCTATGGCATAGGGAACTACATGATTAGAGTTGCACTTAATTAGTTATGCCAATTGGGTGAGTTAGGCTGCATCAAACAAGTGGACATGCAAACCCTAATTCACCTCTAGCAAGCATATAAATATTAAAACTTGAAAAGATACTAAACGTATGAAGCATACTTTCTCATCTCATCATCACATGGTACTATTCACTTCCCTTCATGAGACTACACTAGTCATCATATTATCATAAGATATAAATCCTTTTTACAATATCACAGGGTATCAACCCTTATCAACATAAGATGATTACACCTCATTCAGGGCACAACCATGCCCAAAGGTCAATAAGACCATCACACTATTCTGTGCAAAATCATCATTATCTTTCCATGCCTTATAACAAGGCTCAACAACATCACTTTCATATAATACACCAGCTCAGCACAATCTTGCACTAATGAGCTAGGAGATATTTATAAACAATCATAGTAGGGTTATATTAACATTAAGAAAATTCCTTTATCACATCACTATGCAAGGAATCTAGATATTATTAACACTCATCATATTCACAATGCACATGTTCAACATAAGAAAGTATCAACCATGTGGCTATCATAACCACCAATTAACACATTAAGTTTATTATCACGTTAAGGAGGTTATTCCACCATCATGATATCATATAAAAATATAAAACATGAATACTCATCTTTATCTATTTGCATTAGAGTTAGGTTCACAAGATAAATTATATCAATGTTACTAATCAACACTCATACCCAAACCCTAACTCACAGTATCTCCATTGAATCATGGATGCATAAGGTGAAGCATCACCATCACATTCCATACTATTCTTAAGTATGAACCCACACATAAATCAAGGTGTAACCATTAGGTTATTTC
Organism: Alisma plantago-aquatica; assembly: GCA_963693085.1. Lineage (NCBI taxonomy): Eukaryota > Viridiplantae > Streptophyta > Magnoliopsida > Alismatales > Alismataceae > Alisma > Alisma plantago-aquatica. The sequence continues at coordinate 712,316,937 of OY856410.1, forward strand.
ATACTAGGGTTTTAACAATAATAGAGTACTCCATGATTGTATTAGTCATTCAAGGACTGTTCATACCCAATTAGCATGATTGAGTTATATTAAAGCTAGGTATGACAAGATATACCTCATTAGGGTTACATATTAACACAATATGATTATAATTACTTCTATTAATATGAGTGAATAGGTAAGACTACCTTATTAAGGGTAACCGTCCATTTGTTCCATCATCATTCAACCCATATCACCATACCACAATGTCACCCAGACCCATTGGATGCTTAAAAGGTAATACCATTGGTTGTTTACAAAAGTAAACATCTTGGATAAACTACCTATGAAGTCCTTGATTTGTTCTCTAGAAAAAATCACCATCTAACCCTAGACATCCATTAATTAACAACAAAAAAAGTTCCATTGAGTGTAGGGTAAAACCCGCAATTGATTGTTCATTTAAAACAAGCCATCCATTGTCAACAAGTAAGCTCCTTAAGTTGATCATATAAAGGAAACCATATAAATCACATTATTAGGACTAAAATATTACATTAGCCATAATTCCACCTTAATGGAGGAATAAATAGTATATCTCCACCATTGGGTGAAGCTCATATGTTAAAACTATCAATTACAACATAGGTCTGACCATTTCATCAAGTGCCCCAAGAAACCATTGCTCTAAGGCTTAATTGATACTTCAAATATAATGCTTAACTCACCATAGGTTGTAGAAACCAGATCCACCATCATTAGTGACCATTAAGTAACCATAGGTTGTTAGATCAACACTATATTTATTAATCAACATCAAATATTAAGCTAATGTGATCATTGATTGATAACATTCTTAGGGTACTTAATGGTTGATCATTAAACTTCTAAATGATCCAAAACCTGACCTAAAGGGTGACCATAGGTTGTCACCATAATATAAAATCTTTTATCTCAACCATCAGTTGTCATAAAGATAACATCATAAGGTTGTTGTAATTGTACCATCATCGAGTCATGGTTTATAGAAGAAATCATCTTAAAACACTAAAATTAACCATTGGTTGATAGGTGCTTAGCACCCTAGGTTGTCAAAACAACCTAATCCAAGTCATATTGTACCTTAGGAATAACATACACATGATTACAAGTTCATATATAACTGAAATCAGAACATGGAACATTATAAAAATCAAAATCCAAGTCAAGCATAGCTTTTTAGTGCATGGATCATCATTTCCAAGCAAGAACATGATCTACAAAGCTTATGGTAAGAAATAAATGAGGAGAAAGTTATAAAACTTGCCACTAATGAGAAGATGAAACCCCACACAGAAGAAATCTCGAGCAGGTAGGGTAGAAAATCCAAGAATAAGCTATGAATTCATCCATCTAGCACCTTTCTTCATCAAATGAGCAAACCCTAAGCATAAGGAGCAAGGAAGGTAGGGTTTTAGAGATTTAGAGAAATTTATACCATGGAACAACATGGTTCCAACCTGGAGAGATATAGGTGGAAGAAGAGCAAAGAAACAAGTGGAGGAAATAAGGTAAAACTTACACTCTTAGGTCAAGATCACTAGGAGGAAGCTTTTTAGACCCAAAAATCAATTCAATTGCAACCCTAGAATTTTTTTCAAAGAAGATCCCAAATTTATTCTTAATTGGGTAGAAAAATTAGAAGCTGAACAGAAGGAGAATGAGGTTGGGAGAAGGAAGGAATTGGTGGAGAGGAAATGGCTCATTTTGGTGCTTGGGGATATGTATATGAACTTTAAGATAAAGCAAAAAGAAAAAGTTGAAATTCTAGTATCTATCCAAGTGTCCATGGCCTTAATTTATTAAGAATATACAAAAACATACACAAGAAGCTATCACACTATATATTTGGACCTTATTAGATTTCCTTTGTCGATCACATAATTCCTTAGTTGATAGCTACAAAAGGTAGCTCATCCATGAAGGGGTAAACCCTAAAATACCCTTGATGAAAACACCTTCAAACCAAGGTTTAAATAGGTGCCCCATGGTTCAACATGATCAAGAATGATGAGAGAATATCCAAGGAACATAATGAAAGTGATAAATTGCAAGGAAAACCCCTCAATTCGATAAATTGCAGAAAAGTCCAAAATGTACAGAAAATTGCATAACTTGTTCAAACAATATCCAAATTGGACCAAATTTGAAACTTAAGCTTGTCTTATGATTTAAAAACATATCAAAATTCTCTCGTCCCGTTGTCTCTAGGGCTTCGACCAATTGCTTTCCGCATGCGTGCAGGTGCCGCCGGCGGCCGTGGAGGCCGCGGCGCTGGGCGTGGATCGTTTCACAATTCTCAACATGTGAATCAAGGCTGGCTTAACATTGATGTCTCTGAGACGTCGGTGTTGCTGGGAGGTGAGGGGAACCAAGAAGGCGGGAGCGCCATGGATGAAGGAGAGAAGACGATGGGGCACAACTCAGTCGGAGTTTCCTTCCGCGACGCCGTCACTGGTGGTGTAACGACGCCTGTGATCAAGCCTTCTTCTCCCGATGCCCTGCAAGTGTCGGATATACAAATTGATAAGAGCGGGGTCCTGCCTAATATCCGTATCAACCCTAGCACACTTACGCCGTTGCTGGAACCATGGAGGTTTGCGGTAGTGGTGAAGTTCGTTGGAATCACCATTGGATTCACAACGCTAGTCAACCGCATCATGGCCTTGTGGAAACTCAACGAACAATTACGAGTAATCGACTTGGAGATGGGGTACTTCATCTTCCAACTCAATAGCAAGGCAGCGTTCGAGAGGGCCTTGACCGAAGGGCCATGGAAAATCTTTGGGAACTATCTCGTTGTTCAATCTTGGTCGACAGATTTCTGCCCGGTCGATCACATCCCCAAGAAACTAGTAGTATGGCTTTGCATCCCACAACTCCCAGTATATCTATATCAATATCAGCTCCTAGCAAGTATCGGCGATGCTGTTGGAAAAATGATTAAAGTCGACACCACCACGCTGTCAGGCCACCGTGGTAAATTTGCACGGCTAGCAGTTGAAGTCGATACGCTCAAGCCATTGTTACCGGCAGTCTACCTGAACGGGGAGTACTTCCGTTTGGAATACGAGAATCTACCCACTATTTGCATGAAGTGCGATAGAGTGGGACATGATGATGCAACTTGCAACTTCAGTAAGCCCTTCTCCCCTACTGAAGCACCTTCATCATCGGATCCCCCTCTCCTTAAGGAGTTGCAATACACGCCTCTGATTCATGCCAAGAAGCCAGAGAAGCGTGCAACCTCTCAAAAGAAGGGAGGATCAACACCGTCTGATAGTAAGATACTGGAGAAGCCGCCCACTGCTGAAAGTGTGGACGCGACCAAGGAACAACAGCCCCAGTCCACAACTAAAGTCCATGAAGCAATCGGAGAGGAGTGGCAAACTATCCAATCCAGGAAGCACAAGAAGAAGGCTAAGTCGATGCTACACGCACACTCCGGAGCAGGACAAGATCTCCCGCCTAAGGGCCCGCCTGCTGGGTGTAATGTAACCAATCCGAGCAACACAAGCTTCGTCCTTCTTAATGATGACACATGTGAGGGTCGAACGCAGGAGACGGGAGACACCATGTCGTTCCAATTCACATCCATCGACAAAGCCAAATATGTCTCCCAATGTTCTTTCCACTGGGGGGACAAAGGTGGAGGCAGCAGAGTATTACTTGGAAATAGAAAAGTTGTCTATCAGACGGTCAGCCCTGGTAGAGAAAGGAAGAAAGGAAGGCTTGCCCAATTAGTCAGCAACCTTGAGCAAGGCTCGGCGGCTAAGCGTGCCATTGACTTCACCAATGACATGGAACCTCCAGATGATACTATGGTCGACGATGATCAATCCGTCGGCCACCGTGCGGCAATTGTTTGAGTTGCCAACACCCCTCTCTCTTTTAGTGTTTTTATGCTGAACATCCTCTGCTGGAATATTCAAGGTGCTTGTTTCAAGAAGAAAATTCATCTTCTCAAGGACCTCAGAAGAAGACATAGGCTTCATATTATGGCTATTGTTGAATCACGAATAAGTGGGTCCAAGGATGATGGTCTCATTAAGCAATTGGGTTTCCCTTCTTCTCACCGGGTTGAGGTTGTTGGCTTTTCGGGTGGCATATGGGTGTTATGGGATGATGCTCGCTGCTCCATCAAGTTTGTCCTCAACCACAGACAGTTCATACATTGCTGCATCAGTGACTCCTGGAACTTAAAGTTCATCTATGATGCTCCTAATCCGGGTAGAAGGGACCTTCTGTGGAATCGCTTGCATGACATCTCCAACTCCATTCATGGTGCTTGGGTTGTCATCAGTGATTTCAACACCATGTTGGACATCTCTGAAAAACACAACGGGCGTTCCTATGACCGCCACTCGAGTAGGAAATTCAATTATCTTCTCATGCACACTGGCTTAGCAGACATCAAGGCCAATGGCCCCTTCTATACTTTCAAGTGACTCCAACTCTTAGAGAGGCTGGATCGAGTCATCACCAACAATGACTAGCTTTCTATGGCATCCTATGCATTGGTGACTGTCCTTCCTAGGCTTTACAGTGACCATAGTCTGTTGCTAATTCACGATTCCACACAACGCCAGGCTCGCAATAAGTCTTTCCGAACTAAAGAGTCTTGGTCACTGACCCCTGGCTTTAAAGAAGTCATTCTTCAATCTTGGGATCCGAAAAAGAATTTCCTTGATGCTCTTCCCACCTTTCCCGAGGCGACATCTGCATGGGACTCCAAGCTTCATAATTCCAACAACAAATGCAAAAATTAAATCATGCATCAGATAAGAAACATCCAGGTATCCTCTACTAACTTGTCTCATACTTCCTCTGTCTCCACTTTGGAATATTTGCAAGATGAATATAGAAATATTCTCCTTCAAGAGGAGGTTGATTGGCGACATCGAGCTAACATTAACTGGCTCTGTCTAGGTGACACCAACACAAAATTCTTTCATACATACGTCAAGGTGTGCCGCCTCTTCAACAAGATTACAAGGCTCAAGGAAATCACTGACAATTGGGTGGAAAATCTAGCTTCCCTTAAGTTGCATGTGTGAAACTTCTTTCTTGATTTGATGACTGTCCTGTCATCCAGCACTCGCAGTGCTACTGCTATTGCTAGCTTCGTTGACACCTTCGAGCAGCCTTGCGAGGCCACTAGGCGCAACCTTAGCGCCCTCCCTTCTGCTGCTGAAATTAAGTGCACCCTGTTCATGATGGTGCCTAACAAAGCTCCCGAGCCCGACGGCATCTGCAATTCATTCGTCCAAAAGCACTGGGACACAGTTGGATCTTCCTTTATTCGCACCGTGCAAGATACCTTCACATCGGGGACCATTGAAGACAGGCTTGCTGACTCCTTTATGTGTCTGATTCCGAAGACCAGACAACCCCAAACTTGTAGTGACCTCCATCCTATTTAGCTTAATAACATGTGCTTCAAGTTGATTTCCAAGATCATTGTGGAACGCTTCAATCCTCTCCTGCAAGGATGGATTTCTAAAACTCAATCTAGCTTCCTACCAGGCCGACGCATAACCGATAATATTATTCTTATGCAGTAGGTGATCTACACCATGCGTACGAGGACTAATGGCAAGGTTCTTGCTTGCATCAAGATAGACCTTGCTAAAGCCTTTGATAAGATGAGTTGGGAGTTCATCCATGACACCATCAAGAGGACTGGTATTTCGTCTGTTTTGGTTAATCTCATTATGCAAATCATCAGAAAAGGGTGCACTTAGGTTCTCTGGGAAGGCTGCCCTCTTGAGTCATTCAAAACCTCACAAGGAGTCCGTCAAGGCGACCCAATCAGCCCCTACATCTTTGTTCTATGTATGGAGAGACTCAGTCAAGCCATCTTGCAATCCATAAACCAAGGAGCATGGAAGCCTATTCGTCTTTCCAGATAGGGCCCGATGTTATCACATGTCTTCTTTGCCGATGATATACTCTTACTGGCAGAGGCTTCTAAAGGGCAAGCTATAAGAATTAACAAAGTTCTCCAAGATTTTGGGCGAGCATCTGGGCAACGGGTGTCTAAGGCCAAGTCACGTTGCTTCTTCTCTCCTAATACCCCACGCCAAGTCTGGGATGCTTTCTGCAGGCGCCTTGGTATTCCACACACCAGTGACTTGGGTCGCTACCTTGGTGTTCCCATTCTACATCACCGAGTCAACAAATCAAATCATGCTGCAATTGTTGATACTATGAAGGACCGTATGACGAGTTGGTCAGCAAGACAACTATTTCTAGCTGGTAGAATCACTCTTGTAAAATCTACTCTCCAAGCCATTCCCAGCTACACTATGCAATGAGTGCAACTCTCACAAGCGCTTTGTGATGATATTCACAAGCAAGTAAAGAATTTTCTCTGGTCTGGCAGCCGATCCCACCACAGTCTCTCTCTGGTCTCATGGAAAAAGGTTACTATGGCTAAATCCGACGGCGGCCTGGGCATCAAGGATGCACGGTCTCAGAATCAAGCTCTAATGCTCGGTAATGTGTGGTGCTTCATAAACAACAGATATGTTCTTTGGGTTTGTGTTATGCGCAGCAAGTACATATGCAATGACACACCTATAAAGAAACCATGTTCCTCGGTGTGGGCTTTTATTAGGAAGCACATGCCAGCCATCCTTCAGGACTTGGTCGTAACTATCAATAACAGTGAATCTGCAAATGTTTGGAGTGACAAATGGTTTCATGGCCTATCTATTAAAGACATTGACCCCTCTTTTGTGCCGCCGCCCGACCTCACAGATCTTCCTGTCTCTGCCATGGGCATGGATGGCAATGGCTGGGACTGGGACTTCATCCATAGCTATCTTCCAAGTAGTTCCTGGCTGCATATTCAGCATGTCTTTCCGCCTTCTCCGTGTGTTGGCCATGATACTCGCCATTGGCCTGGGTCGCCTACTGGCCTTCTTACCACCAAATCTGCATACAAATGGCTCCACACGGACATTGAGTTGCCCCTATCTGGGAAATGGGATACTATTTGGAGATTTCCAGTTCCGCCTCGTGTTCACACTTTTCTATGGCTTCTGGTTCACAAGGCGTTGCTCACCAATGTGGAGAAGTCCCGCTGCCATATCCCTGTCAACAGCCACTTCCCGGTTTGTGCAAATGCAAGTGACACTCTGGTGCATGCTCTCCGCGACTGCAATCTCAGCAGGGAAGTGTGGGTTGCCTGTCGAATGAACACATCCTTCTTCCTTCTTCCTGAGGATGAGTGCATTGATGCGATCATCTCTTCTAAAGGCACTAACACTACATCCATGTTGCCTCTAGTGGCTTGCTGGGCAATCTGGTCACAAAGAAATGAGGTTGTACACAACAGGAAGCAACAACCTCTCCAAACGCGGGTATCCTTCATCAAGGACCGAGTTCGAGCCATCTTGGCAACCCCGACGTTGTTCTCGACACACATGACGGGATGCAGCCAAGCCAGAATTCCCCCTATTCTCAGTGACGTTGTTATTTTTGTTGATGCCTCTCATCACGCTGAATCCTCTCGCACTGGGATTGGTATTCATGTTGTGGATAGCCATGGAGGCTTCCTTTTGGGCCACGGACTGCCCAACCATTCCACTTCGGCATTGGAGGCAGAGATACAAGGCATCACCTGAGCCTTGGAACTCTGCAAAATTACAGGATGGTGTGCACCCACCATTCTGTCTGATGCTACCTCTGTGGTATCCATTACCACCAAGGCGGCATCCACAATAACCATGTTCCTTCCGTACATGCACCATCTTCAACAGCTCCAGAATGATGTTGGTCTCACTTCCATAGCTCATGTTCCTAGAGTGCATAATAATGTAGTGGACTGTATTGCTTGCTTCTCAATTTCTATTAGTACTGCTTTTACTTTCCAAAATGTGGCGCCCCCGTGGCTCACAAGTAATCAGATGTTAATTTCTCTAACATTTGGCCCGCAGTAGAGGGCGGGATGAATACAATCTGATCTCTACGATTTTCCAAAAAAAACATATCAAAAGGTTAGATTAGGGTTATAGGCATTCAATTAGGGTAATTAACTTTATTAAACTCATTAAGAAAGTTTAGGGGCCTTGCATTTATAGATAGGGAATAAGTCAAGCATGATGTGTCAAGTTACTTCCCATGTGTCCAATGCTAAGGGATGATTGGTGGGATACAATAAGATTGATTTGTTAAGCATCAAAGGCAGGCTTCCAATTCTTTTTGGTTCACTCATATGAGATAATGATAGAACATATTGAATGTCTAGAGAATGACAATACTCAATGACGTATGCTTACATGTTGAGGACCTGAACGATGAGATCTTACATATGCTAAGAGTTTGTGCATTCTTATTATGTCCCTAGTCGGATGTCATTGTAGAAGGAAGATAGACAGAAATGACACACAATACTAGATTGTGGTGTTGGTTGATGACAGAATATCATTAGTCATGATATGGAGATATCAAACCAAACACATAGGTACTTGCTAGAGAACAAGTGTACCAGACAGACCCACCGTTAGTTTGACACATGGAACCACGACATGGTAGGCACAGTCAATTCTCACAGTGATGGTGGTGAGTGTGATTCTTTGACCTAAAATCACTACACTCAACACATGTCATTTTTTTTAAGTTAAACATACAAATTTCATTATTGAGTAGCCATACGACATCTATAAGAGGAGAAAAACAAACTAAAAGACCACACAAAGATCATGAATAGATACAAACAACCACAAAAACTCATATCGGAATCTGATAAGGACAATGATGTATAGATCCCTCTTCTCCTTCACTGGCTAAGGCAACTTTCTATGAGGAATACCTTCAACCTGGATATCTATATGTGGTAGAGTACCTGCACCAAATTGGTGTTCCAAAAGGATATTTTCCCCGCACTTGCTGCCATACAAACTCCACAATAAAATTGACCGAGAAAGAAAAATCTACCATGAGAAGAGAAAGCAGTGCTGATTAACAACGAGATAGACAAAACAAGAGAACAATCTAAATAGAAAGATAGTAAAAGAGAAAGGGGATAGGAAACTCGTCGCAGCCGGGCTCAATGACATGGAGGAATAAGTACCCGTATGAATATCCTGAAGTGTTCAAGAATATCATAGATGAAGTACAAATTTGGGAAGTGTTAATTCTTGATGAGATCAATGAATGAAATACTTGGACCAAATGTTTGAGAACCTTATGAGTGAATATGATAGTGTATCATAGTGAACTCATGATTAAGGCATGGTGATGTCTAAATCAAAAGGAGTCATACTTTAAGGAGTTAGAGGATGATGATCAAATAACTAATTTCTTCTTAAATAAAGAATACCCTACACTAATAAAGGACATTAAGAATCACAAAGGGTTGTGAGTTCTTATATCCTTGACAGATACATCTCGATTATCTATGTGATGAGTTGGTCATGTGATGAGTCAACTATCAAGATAAATATGAGGAACCAGATTTTGAGTTATGGTTTATGACCATCACATCCTAAATGACTTCCTTGTGAACCATAAGGCATGACCTTGATGGTAGCACCCATTGGGATGAAATCCATAAGTGTGAATGAGTCTTAACTGTTAAGACACATGGATGACATTTTGAGAAGGATGATGCTTGTTGATTGCAACTTAATAACTAAGAGATTTGGCATACGGATACTAAAATTGCATTCCTATGACGAATAAAACAAGGATGTTTACATGACACAACCTATAAGGTTTATGAATCCATTAATGCAAATGAAGTCTATAAGTTACAATGGACTAATCAATGTGATTGATTGAGTACAAGCAGCTTAGAACCGGGATCTTTACTTTGATAATATGGTCAAAGGGTTTGACTGATGTGACAAAGATAAAGAAAGGATCTGTGATTTAGTGGGAGCATATTTGCATTCCACATGTCGATGAGGAAAGAGATGTTCTAGAATGGAATCCTTTGTGGAAATTATCTTTAAGGAAGATGGAGATATTTCCTATGTGATAGGAAAAGAGATCTATAGAGATAGTTCTCGAAAACCTCTTGACCTGAAAAGAGATAACATACATTGGCAATCTATATTGAAGGGTTCAGTGTGCATAGATTCAATGGGAGAAAACTTGTCCATGTTAAATGGAGTTAGTATCCCAAGGCCAAGTGTCCAATTCTTATGAAGAATGGAAACTCTAAGAACATATATGAATCTATCATGTATGTAATTATCCCATTATCTTGCATGTATGGACATAGCAAGAATAAAATGTATTCATCATCTTGTATGTAGGACATCAAAATATGATGTGCTCAACCTGATAACTCGTATGTGGGACATGACGAGTGGATTTCTCTCTAGCTCCAGTAAGGGTTACTAGAATACCATAAGAACTTGATAAGTACTAGTTCTATGGAAATAAGGAAGGAATCACTGTAAAGAGTTACACTGATGCGAACATCCAAAAATAAAATAAAAAATTAATCACAAAATATATGGGATATATAAAAGTGAATCTTTGTTGATAAATGGAAATGTTCCAATAAAGCCGTTTAAAAAGGAAAAGTCATGTATCTGTGTGGATGATATATGGATCTGAAAGTTCATGAGATGAACTAATGATGACAAGTAAGGAGTACTTGGTCATGCAATCTGGCTGAAGGTTAGCAAAGGAGATCACAATTATGACAACTCCTTCTCATACATGTGATGCACAACGAAGAGATGAGAGACATGCAGTAAATACTAACTTTGGCAAGGTGTTCCCATAAATCACTATGTTAGCACTAGAGCACAGTAACATGTGGGACATGTTTGAAGATCACTATGAATATGATTCAAGGGTGATTGGCTCGCAGTGGAAGTGGGAGTCTGTAGGTATGTATGCCCTGAGAGACAATCATGGGATGATTGGTGGGATACATTAAGATTGATTTGATAAGCATCAAAGGAAAGCTTCCAATTCTTTCTGGTTCAGTCATATGAGATAGTGATAGAATAGATTGAATGTATAGAGAATGATAGTACTCAATGTCGTATGCTTTTAGGTTGAGGACCTAAATGATGAGATCATATAGATGCTAAGAGTTTGTACATTCTTATTATGTCCCTAGTTGAATGTCATTGTAGAAGGTAGATAGACAACAATGACACACAAGACTAGATTGTGGTTTTGGTTGATGAAAAAATCTCATTATTCAGGATATGGAGATATCAAACCAAACACATAGGTACTTGCTAGAGAACAAGTGTACCAGACAGACCCACCGTGAGTTTGACACATGGAACCATGACATGGTAGTCATAGTCAGTCCTCACAGTGATGGTGGTGAGTGTGATTCTTTGACATGAAATCACTACACTCAACACATGTCGTTGGGTACACTTTAACATCATCAAACGAAGTCTTGAAACATGGGTTGTTATAAAGGTGATGATTGGGTGGCTTTGACACATAGGGCTTTTTAGGGGTGAGTGATAGATATGGGATTTGTCCCTCCTGAGGGAGTTTGATATATGTGGACACTTGATGAGTAGGATTGAGATAGGCGTGCACGCATGTGTGAATCAGTATGTGATATTCACTACTACAGAACCAACCTTTAGTGTCGGTTATTTAAGGCCTTTAGTGCCTGTTTCTAAGCGACACCTATGTGGGTGACACTAAAAGCTCAACCATTACGCGTCGGTTCCAAAAGCGACGCCCAAACTCTTCGCACGCCACCGAAAATGCACCATCACGGGACTTTAGGCTTCGGTTGTTAGATAAGAAACCGACACCATACACCTTCACGCCACAGAAAGGGTGCCATCTTGGGTACTATCAGTGTCAGTTATTAGATAAGAAACTGATGCCATATACCTTCGTGCCACAGGAAATAGACGCCGGTTATTTATATAAAACCGACACTATAACTTTGTGTGTTGATTTTATACAAATAACCGACACCTATTATTTTTTTTTCTGTCAGTATGCAGACCTGCTATGGCTGGTCGCACGATGAGAAACCTGTAGTTCAGTTATGAACTGCAGGTTTTACGACATCCATTGATATCAGCCAACAACATGCCACAAACCTGCAAAATTAACAACAAAAATATTTACACATTTAGCAATGCAACCTGCTGTTCCATTTGATTTTCACACATTTAGAAACATTCATGTAGCTAGCAACTTGTAGTTCCATTCATTTTCACATTCACACATGTAGGAACATTCATATAGCAACCAACAATTTCATTCATTTTCACTCAGACACATGTAGAAACATCCAGACATGTAGAAACATCCAGACATGTAGAAACATTCACACATATATTATAATTCAGAAATTCATTTACAAAATATCATTCTTTAGTCATTATTTGCTATCAACATCCCAATTATATTTTAAAACCCCCACTACTTGTATGGTTGTTGCCCATTCTTCTCTTACTTCATTTAATTCTCCCGTCGTATAGGGAGCATGTACATCTGGTATGTCCGTTCCTGTAGTGGGGTCAAATTTAAACACCTGTAAAGAGAATGATGCATATATATAATTAATGAGCTATAAATAAGATTGATATATTTCATATTATCTAATGAGACTATATAATATCAGAGCAATACAATCGATGTCCAGTGCGGCATATTTGATAATCAGGTGCATATATCACATCACATAGTATCCACATGCCCATCCGTTGTCTTGTGTAGCACACTATAAATTCAAACATACAAAATATTAAAAAATACAACTAATTAAGCATTATTCACATAAATAATATATACATATATTAAAGTCGGGAACATACTTTCACGTTCTTCCAAATTATTGACTGGTTCTTTTTTGTGGGGACCTTTCCTCCAGCCTTTTTGAACTCATCAAAACCCCTACATGTTAATGTAACACAGAACATTGCAATTAAATAGTAATGTAATAACATATGTTAACGGATGTGAAAATGAAATATTTCTCACCGGAATAATGCCATTTTTATTATGTGTCCACATTTTGTATTCAATTTACTCCCATTAGGATCTAGATGATAGACACTGAATGGCTCGGGGACAATAACCAGTAACTCCCAATGCCTACCACTAGAGGTAAAAAGGTTTAAAAATTAATAACTCAAAATCCACAATAAAAATGTAATTTTCTTAAGTCCAAATTATAATAAGCAAAGTAAACTTACTCTGCATTGAATGGAGCCATTATCACCGTCTTCTTATTTTGAGAAAAATTTGTAAAAGCCTCACAGCAGTATTGTTGAACTGACGTAGGGTCTTTAGCTACTAGACTAATAAAAGATGGAATCAAAAATCCTACATGTTCGAATGCAAAATCTGCACATATCTTGTCTAAGTAGCTGTAAAATATGTATTAATTACACATGCATTAATAAATAAGAAACCAGATCACCAGATCATCCACAAGGTATATGGATGTATAAAGAAGATCTCACCTTATCCATAGCTCTATCACAGATGTATTTAGCCAATCATATCCAAACAACTCCAAAATGTCTTGCATAAATAGTTTGCTTTTGTATGACTGACCTGCATGATCTGAATCTATAGAAACAGTTATAGGGCCATTTATATCATGTCGCCTAACCATATTGTCATACCCCTATAGTTAGGACCTAACGGGACAGGTAGGTCCTGTGGAACCCAACTGGGTAATGTAGGAGGTGGAAGTAGAGGCCTAGATGTTGTGGGTGTCTTCTTTTTAACCTGTATATATATATATATATATATATATATATATATATATATATATATATATATATATATATATATATATATAATTTCAGATCAACTGACATCATATACACACACTAACAATTTAAGGTAATGTAAATTTATCATACAATTTCAGTAAAGAGGACATCCGCTTTTCGCCACAATATCACTCTGCCTTCTGCCTCACCAAGCGTTTCACAATCTGGGTGGGCATATGGCAATGGACGATCCACCAATCCTTGGAATATATGTACCAGGCTCACACAAATACAACCAGCTGGTAATGGAGACCCGTGAAATATTTCCCCTGGCAGGGATGGGTAAGCCGACACCTCTACAATGACATATTCATTACTTTTTAGACGGCATGGCTTCAACCCCTACAAATGTTTGTGTAAAGAATGTTATATACATATATACATATCATCTTTTTTTGAAATGACTACAATTTCGTATATACATATCATCTTGAATTAAAAAACTAGTTACCATGTCATAAAAATACTTACAACGGATGTGCTAGGTGGTGGGTCTACAAGATTACTCCCAACCTCTACAGTAGGAGTAGCAGTAGAGCCTGTAGTAGGTATTGTCTGGTAAGTGGCAGTCTGAGATGCCTGTCACTTTTTCATTGCTTCTTCAAGTTTCCTATGAAATAGCTTATCTACCTATACATGGATAAAAGAAACGTCAAATTCTAATTATTGAATTCTCTTTTACAGTAACATTATAAAGAAAGAATATGTTATCTCTTCTTGTGAAAGTCCCGCTTTTGGGACATGTTTGCGCTGGGATGGCCCAGAAAAAGCTTTGATGCCCACACAAGTGCCTGCAGGCCTAACACGTCCAGGATGCTCTGGGTTACCCAGAGCAACTGTCAATTCATCCCTTGTGCTGTCAGGGATGAACTTGTCTTCTTTCCTCAGCTCGTGCAGCTCCCGCTAATCACCAAAACAAAAATTTGTAATTAAGTAAACACCACAAATAATAAATATTCGAACAATTATTGTAAGAGGTTTATTTTACCATTTTTGCAGCCGCCTCAGCAGTTGCGGCCTTCGTTATTTCTCCCTTCTTATTTTGCCTCCCAGCTATCCAAACATCATGGCGAGGCAGAGGTGTCCTACCTATAGTAGAGAACTCTTGAGTAGAAGAAAACTGAGAAGTAGCCTCAGACTGTAGTCTTTGGCGAATGTTTGCATACCCCATTGGACCCATTGTGTGGTCATGCACATTTAGTGCACGCCTTGATTTTTGTGCCTCACTTAGGGCCTAGTTAGTATGCTCATTAATTATTTGGTTAGTAACACTAAATGTTAATCTTGAATAGGTGAATACAACATATATTAATTAATGAGATTGAGACTGACACCTAATACCTTGAATTCATCAGTTTGTCTTGAAGCAACAAACGCATCCCATTCTTCTTTGTCCAGGAAGTTCCACTATTTAGTGGTTGTCTTCTTCCTCTTGTCAACTTCTTTTATGTATTCTTGGGTAAGATTTGTCCTAATTGTTCCTTAGGACTCTCCCACAGCGTTGCATCACGCATTTATGATGCAGCTTTCATCCAATTCAAATATACTCTGCAAAATAGAATTGCTATTAACTAGTATCCAAGAAATTAGTAATCTACAAAATAGAATTGCAAATTAATAATAACTCACGCATAAATCCCTCCATATTAAGTCTTTCTTCTCCTTAGAAACTTTATGCCAAGAATCTATCTTACAACCGCAATGGCTACGAGTAACATACCCAAGATATGAAACAAATAAATTGTGATTCACACCAGATGCATTTCCTGCATTATCAAAATCCACAACAAGTTTGGGTCCATTGCCCTTTTGCGCTATTAACTTCTTCATCATAGTGATGCCCCTTCTCTTGTCAACTTTTTGGTGCTGCTGATCCAGTGCCTCAAGTGCTTCAGATGGTACATGTGTATCATCAACCTAAAATTTGACAAAATAAACACATTTACAAGATATAACTATAAATGGACATATAGATATAAATATATGATATATTTTTAAAACTTACATTGTGAGGCAGTGCATTGATGTCCTCACCCTCACAGTAATCATCAGCACGGTCATCAGGAGAATGCTTAGCCATCTGAAAATTCACATTCACATTGTAAAGTTCACATTGTAAAGTAATTCAAATTGTAAAGCTCACATTGTAAAGTTCACATTCACATTGTAAAGTAATTCACATTATAAATTAAGCTCAAATTTGAAGTGATGGTTTGATACTCAGTTTTGAACAACATATTAAATTTTCATAAGTTTTGGAAGACGTTTTGTATAGATTAATCGCCTTTGTCGAGAATTTCACATTCACATTGTAAAGTTCACATTTTTAGAAAAGTAAAAACGTACAAAATAAAACATACCTCTAATATTGCGATTTTTTATCAATTAACAATCCTTCATTGTGATCTCCGCACACATACAAGTCATCATTAGCTTCAATATTTGCTGGTGTTGGCAACCCAACTGAGAATGGACTGGAGTCATCATACTTATCATAGTACTATTCTTCATCTATAGGATCTTCAATGAACTGTCTTTTACCATGAAGAACAACCGACCATTTATCATTTGCAAGATCATCGATATAAAATACTTGTTTCGCCTGTGATGCCAATATGAATGGTTCACCCTTCTCACCAATCTTTTCAAAGTTCACTAAAGTGAAACCCAATTCATCCACTGTAACTCCTTTGGTGTTATCAACCCAATTACATTTGAAGAGCGGAATTCTGAAATCTGTGTAGTCAAACTCCAATATGTCTTCAATGAAACCATAATATGACATTTTATCTTCACGTGGACTCTTATCCTTTGCACTTGCAGAAAACATAGTCGATGCTTGAAGGGTGACCCCACTGTTTTGGACGACACTCTTATCATCTCGGCGCTTTGTGTAATATGTGAATCCATTAATGTCATACCCTTCATAAGACATAACAGTCAATTTTGGTTTAAAGGCGAGGCATTTGACAGTTTCAGTAATATCATCTGGTGTTTGAGATAGTTGATGTAAGACTTTATCTTCAAACCACTTAATAAATGTCTTGTTATGCTCTCTAACAAGCCACATTGTATTGGCTCGAGGATATTGTCTCTTGATGAAATTGGTATGTTCCTCGATATAAACGTTCACTTCGTCCATGTTGTGTAAAATATACAAGTGACCTTGTTCCAACTGCTCACGGCTGATTACTTTCACACGTGATCCCAAAATTCCTTTGCCAAATTGCTCATCAATATTCTTGTCATTATCAGGAGTGTCATTACCACTGAGAAAGTCATTGCGAAAATCCATAACCTCTCTCGCCACATAACCTTCAATAATACTCCCTTTAGGCCGATAACGGTTTTGAACATCACCTATAAAAATGCTCATGTATCGTTCAAAGGGATACATCCAATGCAAGAAAACTGGTCCCAACATTTTCACTTCCCTAGTCAAGTAGACAACAAGATGTACCATGATATCAAAGGATGAAGGAGGGAAATACATCACAAGCTGACATAGGGTAACAACCACTTCTCTTTGTAAATTATCAAGAGTATCAGGGTCAATAACTTTGATGCATAGACTGTTGAAAAAGAAACAAAGTATGGTGATTGCAAACCTTACATGCTTCGATAATATAGATCGAATTTCCACGGGCAATATTTGTTGCATTAGAGTGTGACAATCATGAGATTGAAGACCTATCAACTTCAGATATTTCATTGATTCGAATATAAGGATGTTGGATGAGTAGCCATGAGGCACCTTAACATTTATCAAGCATTCACAAAAAGCTTTCTTCTCCTTTCTAGACAACGTGTAACAAGTGAGAGGTAAGTATGTTCTTTTATTACCCATTTCATGTAATTCTGACCTTATTCCCATTTCACATAGGTCTAGTCGAGATTTTATCCCATCTTTAGTCTTACCTGGTATATTTAACAGAGTAGCAATGATGCTATCACATACATTTTTCTCAACGTGCATTACATCTATACAATGCTTGACTATCAAAGAACTCCAATAAGGAAGATCCCAAAATATTGACTTCTTCTTGAATGAAGAATTGTCACTCCGTGTGACCATAGTACATTGTGATCTCTTACCAAATTCATTGACAAAGTCTTTTACTCTTTCATAAACAACCTCACCTGGTATAGGTTTAGGTGCACTCCATTCATCATTCAATCCATTGAATGCTTTGCGCTTCCTACAATACGGATGGAATTTTGGAAGAAACCTTCAATGACCGAGACATACAGTCTTACCACCATGTTTTAGTCTTGTTGAATCAGTGTTCTCTTCACATATAGGACACGCTTTAGCTCCTTTGACACTATATCCAGACAAATTCCCATATGCTGGAAAGTCATTAATAGTGCAAAACAACATAGCATGCAAACAAAATGTCTCTCTTCGTGAAGCATCATAGGTCATCACACCTTCACCCCAGAGTTTCTTTAAGTCACCAATCAGAGGTTCAAGATAAACATCAAAGTCATTTCCAGGTTGTTTAGGGCCAGATATCAACAACGACAACATTACGTACTTATTTTTCATACACAACCAGGGAGGAAGATTGTATATAACAAGCATGACTGGCCAAGTGCTATGTTGGCTGCTCAATGTCCCGTACGGATTCATCCCGTCTCTACAAAGCCCAAATCATAGATTCCTGATTTCTTCACCAAATTTAGGGTACAATAGATCAATCTTCTTCCACTGTATGGAATCAGACGCATGTCGTAGGATCCCATCATTATTTTTCTTAACATCTGCATGCCACCTCAAATTCTTCGCATCTATCGGATTGGAAAACAAGATTGAAACCATGATATTATAGGTAGATACCACATCACCTTGGCAGGAGAACCAGTTTTGGACTCCCCCGATGTCGTCAATTTATACCGTGACGCACCACATTTTGGATAATCTTTCAAATCCGCATAGTCCTTTTTAAATATTACACAATCATTCGGGCATGCGTGTATCTTCTTGGCATCCATTCCCATTGGGCACAACAATTTCTTTACCTGCTATGTTGAGATTGGCAGCTTGTTTCCTTCAGGAAGCATTTCTTTCAACAAAGACAACAATGACGTGAAGCTTTTGTCGCTCCATCCTTTGTTAGCTTTCATCTTATACAATCTCAACACAGTGCTAAGCTTCGTAAACTTAGTACAAATTGTGTATAACGGTATCTCAGCATCATGCACAGTGTTTCTAAAAATGGGAGGTGGATCGGTGTGCTCTACCCCACAACTATCCAACATCGCATCAACGATGTCTACTGGAACTAGTTCATTCACATCTACGTCATCGTAGGAAATTTCTTCTTCCATACAAGCACTGCTATCGACATCCACTAGTTTTGGGTTTGAAATCTCTCCATGCCAGTGCCATTCTGTATAGCCTTGTATAATCTCGTTGCACATGACATGACTTTTGATTTCATCACCAGTGTTGACTTTCAAGTTGTTACCGCAATGCCTATATGGACAGTAGAACCTATCTCCAGGTTGTTTCCTATGTTCCTCGACAAATCTAGTAAACTGATCAAGACAAGAAATAAACTCTAGGGTGCAGCGATTGTGAATGGACATCCATGATCTATCCATTCTACGATCAAAGAAAAAACAAGTATATATTAAAACAAGATTAGGGTCTAGGGTTAACAAATACATGTGATGTCATTATCATATATAATAAATGTGTACCACCTATATATTCTTGAACACCTAATCTCACTAGTAAGTGTATAATGTGTATTGGGTTTTCAAGAAAATTTTGGCAGCATTTCCCCGTTGTTCTCCAAGTACATATGTACTTAGAGAACAAAAGCAGAAATGTTGCCGAAATTTTATTGAAAACCCAATACACATTATACACTTACATCCTAAGCGAGATTAGGTGTTCAAGAACAGTCCCAAACCGGGGACTATCCAGGATTTACTCCTAATGAGTAAATCTTGGACGAGTTTCTAGGCAAACAAATAATGTGTTGTCATTCTTATACCTAAAATCCTAGTTCTTCAAGTTAGGGTTATTATTGATGTCTTTAAAAGCATGATTGACAATTTAGGGAAAAGTTCATCATTTACATTCCAAGCATGTCACATGTTGCATTACAGTTCATTATTAAGCAAGAAGGGTGATTAGGATTCTCAATATACTCAACAATGAAACAAGTTACCAATTTCATAGTTAAACTATTCATTAGTATGGAATATCCATAGGAGTCATAGCCAAGGTTTTTCTAACAAAGACATAATCATTTTTTTATCTACCATATTGATCACCCTATCACATTAAAATATAAGATGGATAATCAGATATCACTGTCAACAAATTGGCTTCCTAACTTACTTCAACATCAATGGATATGAGTTACTTATTAAAAGAAGAATAACGAGAAGTAATTTGGGCTGTCAAGCACACACAACAATGTTGTGTTATATCTGTATTTATAGAATGTAAGATTACACAGTTTATAGAATGTAAGAATGTATTTATAGATCCTCAACACCATGTCAGTCTGTTTCTATCTAGCACACGTATACAATCATAAATCATGTAACATAATATAGTTATTGACTGTTTCAACACATATCAAGTTACCAATTAGTAAATAACTTAAAAAAAAAAATGCCCAGCAGGGCACCTGACGATTTTGCTCAAGGGCACCTACAGGGCTTGACCTAGCCTAGGTGGAGGAAGGAAGGAGGAAGAAGGTGGCGTACCTTGAGGGCAGAGGAAGAAGGCCCAGCCGGAGCAGAGGAGAGTAGCTAGAGGTGAAGCTGGAAGCACCGGTGGCGAGGAGAGGAGAACTTTAGCTCAGCGGAGCGGTGGCGAGGGCAGAGAGGAGAGGAGACCAGCCAACCGGCGGCGATGGCGGTGAGGAGACGAGCGGCACGCGAGGAGACGAACAGCGGCGCGGGGGAGCCAACCGGAAACGACGGCGGCGACGGCGGGGAGCAATCCAAGACCTAGCGTAGAGTCGCAATGAAACAAAGACAATGGGGAAAAGTTCTATTTGTGGGGCTATTAACTGTACCATAGGCGTCGGTTATTCAAAAAAACCGACTACTAAAACTAACAGTGTCAGTTCTGAACAAAAATCGACACCAATACTTGATTATGGTCGTCGGTTTTTAACTACAAAACAACCGACGTCTATATACATATGCCGATTAAAAAATTTGTTCTCGATTTATGACCATAGTCGTCGGTTTCTACTTAAAATCGACACTTAAAGGGTGTGAAAAATTCCCCGCGGACAGCGCGGGAAAACTCAGAAGCGTCGGTCATTGTAGTAAAACCGACGACCAAAATGTGCCCAATTTCTGTCTCGCGAATAACCTTTAGTCGTCGGTTTTTTATTTATCAGTCGACGCCATATGTCAAATTTTGGAGGTAATTTTTTTCGCTGGAACTTTTAGATTTGGCGGTTAATTTTAGGTGTCAGTTTTTTATTAAGTGACCGACACTGAATAAAAGTGGTACCCGTGTCTGGTCGCCCTTCATAGATTGGATGTCGGTTTATGTTATCAACCGACGTTGTAGAATTTAGGTGTCGGTTTATTTATACAACCGACACCTTGAAAAGTGACGTTATAAGTCATTTCTGTAGTAGTGATTGATGTCATATATGTCTCCTCCAGTCTACTCTGAGATCAAGAAAGTGAATGAACATTGACAGGATGACTGTTCCATGCCTTGAGTTCATTTAGGATATCAGTGACAAAGGAATTATACATTCACTGTAAAACCATTCACGGATTGTAGGATTTAAAGTTTTTCTCCAACTTTCCTTTTCACTTGGGTAGCACTGATGTGCGACTAGGCACCACTCTTTGCTTGTGAAGTCATAAGTGTTATGGACTTTCACTGCCAACGTGAAATAGGCCTGTAGGGTCACATACATAGGATTTAACCTGGAAGAGGAGTTTATCCATAAACGATGTTTAGATTGATTAGTAAAGGAGTTTAGTAGTTGAATTAAACACTCAATAAATTAATAGCTCAATATCATAGTGTTCAAGGTGTTGGACCAATTGATTAGAGTATTAGATTGATTGAAACTGCAATTGAATGATTTTTCACAGTTTGCACTCCCAACCGATCGGCTCATATGATGAACCGATTGGCTCAGGTTGGTGAATCGATCGAATCATGTGATGAACCGATCGGCTCAGGACAGGCTGAATTGACCGATTCAAGGGTTGAACTGATCATCTCAACTGGTCCAAATGAGCGAGTTGGGAAACTCATGTTAGTGAGAAACTTCTCTTCATTTCACTTGTCCAATTTGATTGGAACAAAGATTGGTATTTGGATCAATTTGAAACAAAAGAGGAAAAGTCAATCGAGAACTGATCTGGGGAGTGAACCGACCAGTTCATACTTGAACCGATCGAATCAACTGCCCCAACTGACTGGTTCAAGTGTGAACTGATCGACTCAGGTCCCCAACCGACCGGTTCATGCATGAAATGATCGGTTCAGCTGGTGTAGTTGGTTTTTTCATGGAAAATCTCAAACCCTTCTACTCCTGCTTTAATTCTGCATTTCCCGGGGCAGAGAACCCTGACCCAGACCCCTCATATATATAGAGGGGTATTCGGGGCTTCTCAAGTACATCTCAGAACACTAGTTGCTCTACAAAGTTGTCGTTCTCTCTGTTTGTAGTAACCAGGAGAGCCCGGGTAAGTGCTACCCGACAAGGGAGACACAACAAGGGAAAGACAACTGCAGAAAGGTGACTGGTGGCACGAGAGTGTGTCGGTGACTAGTACACCGACAGGAGGGTATGAATCCTGCCGGTGCCTTGTGCGACAAGGTGATCAGAGTTCTAGGTGGTCTGTGTGGACTACTTCAAAGGAGGGAGACTTCTGTCGCTCGAAGGACTGCTATCAATCCCAACAGTCCCAGTGAGACCAGGAGATGCACATACACCGTCCAAGACTGGAGGTGAAGACCGCACTAGCTGTGAGGTAATGTCGCCGAGCAAGCCTTGGGACAAGGTACGCCTCTACAAAGCATCCTTCCTACTGTATAGACGTTGACACAATTTCTTTATTCTTGGTTTGGGAAAAGAAAATTTTTGTTTCCGCTGCCTTCTCTTCCTCCCCTAAAACCCAACATCCTTAGCCTAGGGATTTCATGGCCATGCAAGAGGATAGGTCATTGAGGATTCATGAATATCAAATGTCGGTTTATGGACACTTATCGGCCATCCCAACCGACCTCCAATCAATGAAATAACCCCATTGGTTGATAACTTCTAAAGATAAGCTCATTTATAAATAGAGTAATCCCTAAAATGCCCTTGGAAAGAAACACCTTCAAACCAAGGTGAAATGGTTCAAAAACTAGAGAATGGTAAGGGAATATATAAGGATTATAATGCATGTGACAATTTGCAAAGAAACCTCCCAATAGGGTAAATTACAGAATAGTCCATAATGTACCTAAAATTGCATAACTTGCACAAACAACATCCAATTTGGATTAAACATCATCCACAAGTTATCTTTCATATGTTGAATATGAATTTTCCATTATTTTGATATTTTGAAGTTATATAATCACATTTTTCATTACTTATGCCTTTTACTCATTTTATCTCTCCTATACTTATCCTAATATTTCAAGGTAATCCAAATTAGATGAAATTTGACATGCATGCTAATTTTGATATGTAGATTTCGAATTTGAAGTTTGTTTCCACTTTTGAGACTTTTTTAATGAGATATGTCATATGGTCCATTAACGACTTGTTATCTAAATTATTTGTTTTGGTCGGTCAAAAATGTGTGTTGCTAATATTACCAAAAACTTTGGGCACTAGGTACCCCATTACATCAGATAGAAATAATAATAAAAACTTATATTAGGATCATTACCCCACGAAGGGGGAGCAAAGATCACTAGATGGAACAAAAAAACTAGGAAAGCCTATCAAGCTAATTAGGCTAGATCCTGGACACTCCTACTAGAAGAGAGACTAATAGAAACCACAATTACGTACATTCAACACACCTACATATAGTAACCACAACTTGACATAGTCTAACACCAGCCACCCTCCTTGGATCTAGCCTTTGAGCATCCAACTTTCTCAGCTAGCAATCACAAGGATCCAGAATGAGCAAACACCCAAACAAAGCCTCCATGTCAGACCATAAGCACGAACTAACTGTGTGACTGGCAAGAATCGAAGTAATTTTTCTATCAGGGTGCAGCAAGGGTAAAAGCTCCAAGTCAGACCTTCTTGCTTGGCACAATACCAACTGACATTAACCGCACCCACAAGGAGTGGCATTGCACCAAGAATCAGGAAATCCTTTTCAATTCTATCTCACTGAGTAGCCCTGTTAGCCCTGCAGCGACTCTTGCCTATCAGCACCAGTTCTGGTTTCAAATGTCCAAGCAGAAACTGAGTTTTTGTTTGCACAGTGACCACCCATCGAACACCTATAATGGGATTTCGTCTGAGATCTAGTATGTTACAACACACCACCCCTTAAAGGGATTTCATCCTCGAAATCAAAATATCCACATATAAGAAAACAACTTATTCACCAACCCTTAAAGGATTCATCTTACTAAGTCAAAACTATTCTTTAGGTACAAATGGTTCAACTATACTTCCTTACATTCAACTACATAAGAATCATGAAAAAAAAGAAACATAACTTGTAAAGACTAACTATGAACTATGGGTCACTACAAAAAAAAAGGTAAATTAGCTACAATTATTCTAACTACATATATTGTATTTGTAGTTGAAATACTATTCTTTATAATTTATAAAAATGTAAATAAAAAGAATATAGTTAATTGTAATAACTACCAACTTCCCTACACATACCTCTCCTCCATACAAATAACAGAAGTCCAAATTTTCAACTTCCCTCGTGCTACTCCTTGCTCACCCAATTGGCTCGGTTTCACCTTGCGGCTTGCGAATGTACTCCCTCACTACCTCTCCCTCGTCGCCCCTCCCCAATATGTGGCACACCTGATAGCCACCCCCATTCATCGTGCGGTCTCCCTCTCACTCTCTTCCCCTCCAGCTAAAGTCCTCTATCCGATCGTGTTCTCTTCCTCTCACCCCACTTTCCTCCTACCACACCCCCGACATCCTCCTCTTTGCTAGAACCTAATCTAACAGACCACCAGCGGAGGTGCTGGAAGGACGGAGTCCCTAAGGAAATACAAAAGTGTGGGGAGGGGGGCGATGATCTGGGCTGAAGGACAACTGCTCAAATGCAGGGTCTGGGCTCGTGGATCACAAGAGGAGGTACTGGAAGGATGGAGCACCTGAGGAAATAAAAAATGGAGGAGTGAGGATCTTGGCTGAAGCCGGACTGCTCAAGTACAATGCCTGGGTTCCATGACTCAACAGTTGTTCTTCTCCCACCCACAGGTCACAATTTATGTTTCCTAATACTATTTTGTGCCTCTTCTACTCCTTAGTGCATCCTTATGGATGGTATGTGCTGTGAAATCCATTACCTCATCTAGTATGATTCTATAGTTTTACATGTTTAGATGTTTTCAGATTAATTGATTACCTTGATGGTTTAAGATCATCATTACTTCACATAAAAATGTAGGAACCTATCGGCCAACTTGTTTGAATTAGCTTCTACCCTCATGTCTAGTTCTATAGTTTTGCAATTATTAGATTTTGGATGTTCCTAGAGGTTTGCTTAATTATATGTCGTGTGGAACGTTCTCAATGCCCATGGCACTCAATTAACCTTGGTCGTTGTTTGGCAATGCACTTTCTTGGTTGCTTGCTATTGCAGGTTCTTCAAGAAACTGCTCCCCATCTGTTTGATCTAATAGATGGCTACCAGGCTCTTGAGAACAATTACTTCCATATACAAGCCCATAATCATTGCTAGCATAGGAATTGCTCTATTTGTCCTCATATTCTTCATCTTGGGTGGATTCATCGTACAATATAATATATCTTTCATCAGTAGTGACTTTTTATGCAAGGAACTGAGTCTGCTACCTCGTGCAACCTTGTATTGTCAAAGGAGCCCTGTAATGTCTCTCTTTTATGGTTAGTGACCTCTCTTACTACTATCTCACTCTCACACTATCAGGATTCTTCAATGAAACAAGTGGTCACGTCTATGAATTTCTTGGCAAACTATCTAAATATTCCATAGATAATATTTTTACATATTTCCAAGAAGAATGAAGTAATGTTGGACGCTTTTGAATTAAATTCATGTGCTATTCACAGATTCTATAACTTGATGTTGCTAATTACTTCTACATTAGTCATTTTACATGGGTTCCCGAGATCATGGGACATTCAATCTGAAGTATAGATGTGCAAAGGTTGAAAGCAATGGAGGTTTATTTGAAATGATTTCCTCTGCATAATTTTCATAGCTATATTATTTTTTTTTAATCTGAGGCAATTGAGTCCCTGAAATTCTTTAGATTGATATCATAACTGGTTATCTCATCAAAAGCTTCAAATATGTGTACTACTAAAGATGAAAAAACTCTGTAGGTACTATAATGCATTTATAATGCTTAAAGACACTTTAATGTAAGTGTTCTACAACAAGGGTTTTTGTATTCATGTAACCAATGAACCAAGTCTCGTGGATAACCATTTCTCTATAATCATAGACACCAACAAGTGTTTCCCATGTTCAGGACAGTAGCCAATTAATTCTATCCCTTTTCGCAGGTGTTCAAGTGACAACATAGAGACCAACTACAAAAATTCTATGGATGTTTGATTGGGCAAGGTTGACAAATTGACTTTCTTGATAGATAATACCTTCCCATCATCAAACTATGCCTTGTATACACATCTAGTGGATCCTTCACCAACAAGATTTTCCATACTAAAATTGTCAGTAACCACTTGCAGGTCAGCCACTGAGAATCATGTGATAACAGTTGGACTGGGATTTCTCATGGTAGGTTTAACCTCTTCACCAATAGATCCAATTCAGTCCATCAAAGGAAGTTTGAGGTATAGAAGGTTTATGGAAGTTTGGATGAGTTTAATAGCATGCATTTGTCTAGATACAAGAGCCATGTGAAATTTTTGGCCCAATCCCAATGTATAGCGCCATTTCTAGTTTACAGACGATTTAGAGGGTATCGAAATAATTATTTTGCAAGCTTAATTGTGATCCATACATAATATCTTCTTCTGGACCACCAATTTTAAGTGTGAGTTACACCTCATATTCATGTAAAACATCACATTGCCTTTTCAAGGCTTTTTTTTGTTAAACTGTATGTGTTGCATAGAGGACTAAACTTATTTCTGGATGCATGGGTTTTCTAGATTTTTTTCTTTACAATTGTTTCATTTAGATTATGTATTTGAAGCAGTTGCATATTATTTTACAACATGGTCTTCTTCAACGATTACAAAGTTCTATCCCACTTATTAGACTAATTTCACAATTACCATTCCTCGTTGAATTGCCTTCTTCACTTATGCATGTAGATGATTTTTGTGTAGGATTACAAGAAGACTTAAAGTGATTTTGCTATTTTTTCGGAATTCCAAATTGTGTCATCTCACTCAATGCCTTGCCCTGTAAATTGATGTGGAACTATTTTTATAATATGTGGAAATGGTTTCTATTACAATGTTTATGCAAATTTCTTTTCTTGACTTCATGTAGCTAGCCTATCACTGTATGATGACATTTCCTCCAATCAGTTAGAAGCACTAATTACATCTCAAGATGCAATTCTGTATTATGGCACTACATCCTCTA
This sequence comes from Alisma plantago-aquatica, assembly GCA_963693085.1. Taxonomy (NCBI): domain Eukaryota; kingdom Viridiplantae; phylum Streptophyta; class Magnoliopsida; order Alismatales; family Alismataceae; genus Alisma; species Alisma plantago-aquatica. The sequence goes on from OY856410.1 coordinate 712,344,467, forward strand.
TCAGGTATGTTATCTTGCAGGTGTCTATAAAATCTCTATTTAATTGTATATTATCAGTTCTACCGTAGAACCAATTTTTTATATTGTCTTCCACATAACGTATCAAGAGATTATTGTTATTTTCTTTTACAATTAACATATATGTGTCTTTGGTCTAACTGAATCAGACTATACACCAAACACTTGGTTGTTTAATAGTATTGTACACTAGAGTAAGATGCTTCGGCTCATAGATGACTTATTTTGAGTATAAAAGAGATGTCAACACCTTATCAAGTAGTTGCCAGCCCCTTGTCAAATGCCAAGAATAACAACACAATTGGTACATACAAGGTATGAATGTATTGCAAAATAAATGGAAGATAGGATTATAGTTCATGGGCTGCTTCTTTTATATTGAGATAACAATCCCAAAGCCTAGATTGTGAAGGTTGAGGATGATGCCCTCTGGATAAAGGGGATGACTAAGGTGAGTTCTATTGGTGTAATACAGGCTCCCAAAGAGACAATGAGAGAGAAGTGGACGTCCTACCTTATTTGGTACCTTGAGAGTTGTAGGCAAATTCCTTGTTTTATCACTTTTACAGTGGTCACACTCTATAAATTTCACCAAAATTTTGGTTCTTTTGGCAGGTCAATCAAATTACAGCTTCACTAGAATTTCAACATTTAATTAGTGAAGCATATGAAACCTTTTAGAAGTTGAACAATCAAGATTACACTTTCTAACCATCTACCATGAACTGATCAATTTGGTTTTAGCTCTCTAGTTTCCCAATCAGACCATCATGTTTTTCATGCCCATCTCCCTTTGACTACCAACTAGTGCTTGAAGAAGAATTGTTCTTGATGTGCACACCTTTGTTTCTTATAGAAAATTGGTGCTAAAGAGGAGACATAGAATGTAGAGTGGAGAGGAGGGAGGTGTAGGAGGTCACCTCAATCCTCAGCTAAACTAGTTCACTTAATCGCCTTGTAGGTTGGGGAATCTAAGGTCACTGCTATATAATTTAAACTATACTTATCTTATACAACAGAGCATCACAATCCTAAGGATGAAATACGACGGTACAATCCAAGTCATGTTGTCAAAAGTGCCAACCTCCAAACATCATGGTCCTTCCATGTGGCTCATCAAGATACCCGGTGGGGACCACGAAGCATGTTATACAAGCCGCAAACAATTTTCAGTGCCTGCAGCTGTATGATTTGAGGCTACTTCATGGCAGGGAGACTGGAAAGAGTAGCCATGTGTAATAGGATTCGATTAATGAGGTCAGTTCACATGTCCTCATTAGAATGCTTTTAAAGGAGATGAGGAAGAGGTACACATAAATTAGTCTATATAAATATGTTCCTTGATGTTGTGCCACTCGTATCACCTCCACCACAATTTTGACTCTTTAATGCGGGTAGAAGTAAACTATTGGATTAATTCTTTTTAAGAGATTCAGATTTCTAAGGGTTTGAGCCTAATGGAGTCACATACAACATCCTCTTTGCAATCATTATATGAAGTAGACACTAAGAGGCTAGGGAGGGGTGTGACACTGGAAAACCCAATGGAGCAAATGTTGTGAGTGACATGTTTTATGGAATTTGATAGAGGGGTGACATGTGAGCAGTTCTTAGATTGTTTGTGAGTAGGATATGAATAAGGAACAGAACCATAGGTCTCCTTTTTGTTTATCTAGGCAAACTTGAGTATGAGTTGGCTTCAACGTTATTGTAGTGTCTCTTACCTTGAATAGAACAATAATATTTCTTTTTATACATCATATCTTGGACCCATGAAGCTCTACATGTTGGATTTTCTTTTATATCATGAACCATTTCTTTGTCTAGACTTTTGAATTTTTCAAGGGAACTTTTGAAAAACTGCAATACGTTCTAGATTTGAAAAAGGTGGGATTGCTTCTCACAATAATTATCTTTCATCCTTTCATGAGCTGGCATTTTATTATGACTTATATTAGCTACATAGATTGGCCAATCAGGGGCTTGTTTCTCCAACAACTGTCAGTGATGCAAACAAGGCTCGTCCACATGTTAAAGAGGAAACTAGACCAACATCTGAAACAAATGAGAGGAAGTTAAAGAAGTGGTAAAGAGCTTACATTCATTTAGCCAAAATTTTGAGCTCTGTACTTGGCCCATTTGGAGTACATGTGTATGTATATTAAATTTAGAAGCTACCATATGTTACAATAGATATTTTTAAAATTTACAATGTGAAATTTGACATTACCATTCTTTTAATAAAATATCATTTGTGTCTGGTTGGGCATCGAGTTGAAATATACATAATTTTGGAATGATCTTGACTTGTTATTAGATATTTTCAGCATGTTTTCTGCCATGCTGGTCATGTTGAAATGGTCCAGACAACAATTTCTAGATTTTCTTTGGCACCATGAATTGTTGATTATATTTTACACGAACATTTTACATTAATGAATTCTAGTTTTAGCATCAGAATTGTGATGCATAGGTTGTGCGGGGATGTAGACCATTGCTCATTTACGTATAGTTTGAGGTATAACTCTTACACAAGCTGAGTTTGATATTATTGTATGTGTGGTACTTTTGTGCAGGGGTTCTCAGCCCTGTAAAACTGCATATTCTTTTACTCTGGATTGAACAAAATGAGAAAGACATTTTCCCAGGGCTGCAAGTGTTGTAAGGATTCATATTTGAAGCTTTTGAAGAATAATGGTAGTCTCAAGATTACATAAATTCAAAACTGATTAAAGCTTGAGTAGAATGTTAGTAGTTGTTGATACTACTAGGTTTGATCATCATCTGTTGTACCCTTTCAAGGAATGAATCCAACAAAGACCTTGGTTATCCTTTATGATGAAAGTCTTGATTGTAAAATGATGGGTCTTTGGTTATCCTTTATGATGAAAGTCTTGATTCCAAAATGATGGGTCTTTGGTTAGTGATGTGATGATTTTGAGTCGCACTTATAGACTTGTTTTATATGTGTTTTATGCATTTATTAGTCATTTTTGTGGTTAATGTTGCATAATTCATCTACGTTGGTCTATGCTACTCTATATGTCAAATCTCCCTTATTTCAGCATTTTGAGTATGAATTATTAAAAGAATACATTTTGTGTAGACTTATGTGGTTTCGTGTCGGAATTTCAGGAAAAACAAGTATCTGCTACTGTCGATACCATTGACGGTGGTCAATATCATCGACCGGACCATAGGTTTCCAGCCGCAAGGACTGGAAGAAAGTCGATACTAGTGACAAGGATGTCGATGGTATCGAGATACCATCAGGTTGCTTGCAAGAAGTGAGTCGATACTATCGAAACATATGTCGATACTATCGACTAGTGGAGCTAAAGTGACACAAAAAGACAAAACCGTCGCTACTGGTTTGTCGATGCCATCAACCCTCGTCGATGGTATCGAGATAGCATCAGGCGCAAAGACAAAAGAAAAGAAGAACTGCCGATATCGCTCTAGGTCGATACATCGACCCGCGTCGATGGTATCGACACCGTCAGATATTTGTTTTAGACTGATATAAATCTGACGGTTGCGATTAATTGGCGACCCAACTCGGTGATTAAACCTAATGACGATGCCCAAGAGGGAATGATCACGTCATTAGCCGCTCCACACGTCCCAAGAAGGTGAGGAGAGAAGAACGGAGCTCAGAAGCACGCCCCAGCCGATCCGGACGCCGAAGAAGATGATTTCCACCACCGAAAGGCGGGAGAACATGTATTCTACACCAAGGATCGCTTGGATCTTCTCCGTTCAGGGGTTTCACAACTCAATCACGTTTTTCTCCATGTTTCCCTTTTTCTACTCCACGTTTTGCTCTGATATGAAAATGCGGGGCTAATCCCCTTTGTCTTTAGGACCGGGAGTAGCCCGGGAATTCATTGTATGACAATTTTATCATTGTAATTCATATCTTATCTCTTAAATCCGTGGTATAATTTTGTTTTCTCAATTATATTGTTATGCTTGATCACCATAATAATAATATAATGCCCTTAATTACTTTGAAACAACAATTAATGGTTTAAAAGAGACAGAATTTACATTAATTGATAAATCCCTTGAACAAGGTGGTGTAAGGTTAATGGTGGATATTGAGAGATCATTTTTAATGCACCTAGTTTAGGGTATATGTTACTACGACGGTGGAACTGACCTAGACGTAGGTAGTGAATTGTACCACGACAGTGGGCAATTCTGATTTCAGGCCACTACCCAGATAGAGAGATAAATTTGAGTGACTACATAGAATTTGATACAATGAAAACCCGCGGTGAAACCGCAATCCTAAAGATCTCATTTTGAATTGATTAAACCAAACATTTAATCGATTGCTTTGTTTTGTTTTATTTTTATTTTCTTTTAATTTTAACAACAACTCCCGACTCTTTAATCAGTCTAGCTGATTGTGAGTAGTTAGTAGTAGTCTCTGACAATTTATGTATCCCTGAGTTCGACTCGGGCCTCACAAAGGCCTATATTACATTGACGCGTACACTTGCGTTTCTACGCACGTAAAAAGCGTGTCAGTTAGGCAATGAACATGTTAGTGCCCAAGTCAGTAGTTCATTGTTGTAGTTTTTTGTTGTTTTATAATCAGTGGTCAGTACATTTGTGGAAAATAAGGGTAGCTTTATCATTTTTATACTTTCATTCTTTGGTATGAACTAAACAAATGTTGCATCATTTCTCAACCACTATTCAATATGATATATTTGCTTTTGTTGAATGTTATATTCATGTCTCTAATGAGTAGAGAAAGGTTGGACAGGGGCTCTGTCTCATCAACCCTGCAATGTTCAAATCTGGAATTTACTCAAAGAAGAAACTTCACAGGGAAGATAAATCCCAAAGATTCACCTTCACAACCATTGAATGAGTGTAAAAAGCCTCCTATATATCTGATGGCTTCTACCAGTTCATGTCATGATTTCTACAAGTTTGGAAAGGAGCATACTTTTGCTACAAAGGCAAGGTATCCTACCTTTTCGAAAGGAACTGGTAGCACCTTACGATAATCAATTCTGACAGCAACATACACTTCTTCAAAGCAGGTAAAAATGTGCATGAAGAGAAAACGCTAGAACAAAGTACACTGAATAATCCTTTTGAGCAGCCTGAGATTATACTCATTTTTTGTACATGTTCTTACATTAATTTGGTAATCATATCTTGAGGCCCTAAACATGAGAAGTTTGATTTTGATGTTGCTACTTCAATGGCCAACGAAATATGCTCAAATTTCCAAACTCTTATGTACAATTTTTGAAAGATGAATCTGGATTAGGACTTTTGAATGAATCATATACATGTAATTATTGTCCCCCATCATAATAAGATAAAGAGATATGAATGCACTCTCATTAGTAGCACGTCTTGCTCTAAACTGACATTTGTTCTATAATTTTTTTGTTTGTTGTGGAGCTCTGAATCAAACTAATAAATACATCCTAATTGCATTAAATACCAGGAGCCTTGTTAATGATGCCTACAAGATGGGGTAGATTCTCATACAAGATGGGGTTGGAGTTTGGAATGAATTTGTGCACGGAGCCATAGCTTAGACCCTCTTATGTTCTTTCTAAGGCATGTATGTTGCATTCAACCTAAAAGCCCATTGTATTTAGTTTTTCACCCTCTTCTATTTTTTTACATTTGACCAGTGCCAATGTGTTACTCTTGTCCTATTTATGTAGGATATTTTCAAGCAAGTCTGCCAACCCGTTGGTTTAACATATTCCCTACAGTACAAAAAACAACTTCTACTTTCTAAACATAATAATTTCCTTTAGAATGTATCTCAAGTTTATTGTGTCTTAACATAAATAGTATATGATACTCCTCATTATCATGATGACATGACAGAGTGTTCTACTATTATAAATTTGGTTGACCCATTAAAATAACGACAATGAGGATCGTCTAGTTGGGGTTTCTAATTGGCTTGTTGCTTGTTATAAGCATGAGTCAATATGTTTTGCATTCTTAGGCTATCCAAAATTTTTGGCTTGCTTGTCTTTTGGTTTCTATCAGGACATTCTGGCTGAATGGTCCTCATGAGGTATCTAGTTGATCTTTTTCCTATAGTTCCTTATTGCAGGCTTATGGTGCTTGGTTTTTCTCTTCGAGATGAACTTATTAATTGTCCAGGCTGAGACATGATAATATGTTGGGATTGTTCTACAATTCTGGAACTTATTGAACATTCGATAAGGAAGTAAGAGTTGGTAGATTGGGGTATGTACTTGCCTTGTATATGATGATGTTGCTTTGTGAGTTTGTGCATTGCTAAAATCACCAAATTTCGAATGAGTTCGTTCATTTTTCTTTGTTTATGAACCTATTTTCTTTAGGGATGTAGTTGTTCTAGTAATGAATAACTACACATGTGATGAACAACATTTGTCCTATAATAGGTGGTTGGTGAGTATCATATCGTTTGGCAAGTATGTGTATCCAGTATAGATGACTTCCTCTTAATGTTTGGTGTCTAACTACTCATGTCTACTAATTTGAACTAAATGTGTGCTTTTGTACGGAGTTGCAAACAAGTAGTTTTAAGTTGGCGTGCCAAGAGCATATACTCAGCTGCAAAACTACTAAGGCATCAGTCCTTTTTTTAATCCAAATTCATATTAACCCTTGTTTTTATTTATCCCTTTGTAGCTGTACAACATGTAAATTATGGTTGGAGATTACAAACTACACTCCCTAGTCTTGCAGACACAAATAGTCTGCCAACCATTTATCTTACTTTGATTACATGAGCAGGATAAAACATAGATAAGAAGGGGGGTCACACAGAAAGAAAAGATACAATCAAACCTAAATCTTCATCCCTTCCCACCCATATCTCTATTATGTCTCTAATGTTTACAATCATTTCTTTCACAAGCTCTAGAACACATAATGGTCACTCTAGTGGTTGACCACCAATAACATTGTTGATTGATGGATCTGGATACTGAGTTGTTTTTTTAACATTCTTATCCTCTATTTTCTACTATTGACAAGAGTTAGATCTACAATCCATATTTTTTGTTGTCATGATATCTATCATGGATTTTTGTAGGAAGAAGAACCCGCTGCCCGAAGACAACCCCATAACCCTGCAGAAGCCTAACATGAGTGAGGTAGGTAATCAAGGGATAGTGAAATCCACTGGAGCTCAAATCAAGAAGAAAATTAGATCATATTGCAAAGTAGCTGGAATTGAATGTCAGACATTTGAGCTAGCTCCTAGTTCAATGAAATACTGAACCACACCCTTGTGGGTAAAGTATGTTTTATTTCTGCAATTCATGGCATGAGTTTGAAATGTATGGATGCCAATAAACCTGAGTTGTTTTATATTCATCTCCAATAGGAATGGTCAGAAAGAATGGTTTGTAATCTACAGCAGATCGCATTATATTCTGATTTTAGATTAACCTTCATTTTGAGTGGAACTCTAGAATTATGTCTCTCTCAGCCAATCTGCATTGCTTGAGTCTTTATGTTACTATCTACTTCAAGAACTCAAGTACTATGTTCAGATCAAGCAACTCACAGGACTATGACATCCATTGATGAGCAAAATTTTACTGATATATATGTACCTATGCTCATCGATAATAACACAATGACAACAATACAGGAATCCACGTAAAGGTGTTGTTGGGTGTTAGTTTTCCTATTGATTTTGTGATATTGCTACCGTAGGTTGCTTGCTAATATACATACATGGTTTCATTCATACACATGGTGCCCATTTCCTCAGACAACTACTCTCCAATTTTAATATGCTATCTGTTGTTATCTTGTTGTTTACTGAAAACTTATCATATTACTTATCCTAATTTTAGACTAATTTACTAGAAGTAAAATTTATGGTTTTTGAGACTAAAATTCTTAACTGAAGCACCTTGCATGGCCTCGTAGCTAGGGCACCTTCAAGTTGGATTTAGATATGATAATGAATATTGCCTTTGAAGTGGCAAAGAGTCTACAATATCTTCATGAACATGTTATCCCACCTATGATACATTGGGACTTCAAGAGCAACATTGTTCAGTTGGGCAACAACCTTCTTGTCGAAGTCTTTGATTTTGGTCTAGCGAAGCTTGGTTTTGATAAAAAACTAACTTTCTAGTTAAATTTGTTAAATTCTTACCATTACATTGTAATTCTCTTTATAGTCACATAGTATACATGGGCGACTCATTTTGGTAGTATATGTAAAGTGAATATGGATGCCAGGATCATTTGAAATAGGGCCTTATAATGATTATTATTTGTTTCAGCATGGTAGTGCTCAATAGGGCAATGAGTTATGGTGACATGACAGAGATGTGGAAGGTGTGGGGGTTCATTACAGGGACAAGATCAATAAGGGTTTAAGAACAAGATATGATAGGACTAAATAGGGCCTAGTGGAGTAAAGTTGGATGTTAATTGGGAAGGTCTTGGGTGGTTCTGTGGTGTTTTTTTAGTGGGGTCAGCCATACAATTGAGATTTAGGAAATCTTGGCTGACACCTCAACATGGATAATTTGTTGGGAAGGGCATCTGACTTCGAGTTTAGTTCATTTGAGGGGGCGTTCATACATATTAGAGCTTGGACCATAAAATATTGGTGGTGGACCCCCATTAGGATGAAAACTAGGTGGTGGTTTTAGATGTATGCTAAGTGTATTTGTCAATTGTTGTGGTGTCCTATAAAGCAATACCTCAACTGGACACTATAGAAATGCTGACATGCTTGTGGTAGACAGAGTAATCAAAGAATGTAGAGGGAGTGTCTTCTGGTACTACTATGATGGTGGCTGGGATGATGTCTATTGCATTGATAGTTGGTATTTTGTTGGAGGATGTTCGTGAGCCTGTCCTTGGGTGGTGGGTATAGTGGATTCTGAACTGAAGCATTCTATACCTTAGGGACTTGTAAAGAATATTGCAGTAGACGAATCTATGTGGGCTAGAGCAATGAGAGCTACAAGGAGCAAATGTTCAGGTGGTTTTTGTAACCCTGATGCTCACATGAATGCATTTAGTGTCAAGTTGAACTCATCCATCATTATATCTTATTTCCCCTATTGAGCAGTTAAGTCCAATGACGATAAAACCAGTGTTAAGTGATCATTGAATCCAAGTGAGGATAGCTTCTCTCATGTGTTTAGAGTTGCCCTATTATCAAGATAATAGTAGGAACATTTCTTTTTTTAATTTAAATTCCATGTAATCTGACTTCTTCACCCAAGACTTCATCTCAACCCTTTACTCTACTTTCATTTGTCCCTGTCTATTTTATATTGCTTATGTTGAGGATCTTTATGTTTCTGTAGAAGGTTTTGGGTTGATGTGTACATCTAAATAGTCAGAAGCAAACTAGGTGGGTTTTGTGAATAGCAAGGCTGTGGTAGGTCACCACGGCCGTGGTAGATAGGGTAGACCATGGCCGTGGTGGATGGGTACGATCGTGGGTTTATTCCTTCAAAGTTAATAGGGTTTTGGTCAATTTTAGGCTGAAATGGCCACATTCGTGGTGATCAGCACGACCGCGGTGGTGTCATGGCGCCACGGCCATGGTGAGCTGGGTGAAGTTGTTCGTGGTGATGCTACGCGGTCGTTCTGTTCTGCTGTAGTGCGGCCGTTTTGTGATGCACGGTTGTGGTGGCTGTCACTAGCACAGTCGTTTTGTTCTGCACAGTCGTGCTGCTCTCTGCTTGACTTGGAGGTTGTTCTGTTGATTTGTAAGTGACCTAGCACGACCATTTTGTGGTACCACGACTGTGATGGGTCCTGGATCAACACTTTGACTCTGTTATTTGGATTTTCTTGGACATCTTTGCTTCAAATCATCTTTGGCCACTAGGGGTAGGTTGAGGGAGCCTCGAACTTCACTTTGGGTCTATCCAAGGGCAGAGGAACCCTGGGATCACTCCTCTCTCTCTTCCATCAAGTGTGCTCTCAAATTTAGCTTTTACTAGCAATCAATAATGGATTTTTTTTATTGTAACTGTGAGTTGTGCCATAGTTGTATTGTGCCAGCACATAACTTGCCCACATTCATCTTTGTTGGCTAGAGTTTTTACACTATCATTGCTGAAACACTGTCAATTCATTGATTTTTAGGTCCTCTTTAATGTAGCAATGCTTGGTTACACGGTCTCTTCATTGAAGAGAGTACATTATTCATTGCTATGCTCTTCATGAATAAAGGGGGTTGCTGTTGGGATTGAAGAGAATAGTCATTCATTATGGTATATTTACATGCAATGTTGAGTAGATGAACTTAAATTCCATTATAGTTCTCTCTGGGGTATGACTTTGTATAGTTTATAGCTGAATTAGTACATTATACCAAACTATTTGATTGTTGAATTGAAGCTTATTTTGTATCTTTCAGTGTGTTTTGCTCGAAGGACAATATGATGCCTTGTATGCTTTGAAGTTGCTCTTGATTCTTTGTGAATATAAAAGGCTTATAGAGAAACTTCTACAGCAAAGGGAGGTGGCCAGAAAAGGATAATACAAGTGGTGGAATAAATATAAAAGAAAAATCAAGATACAAGAAGATGTGCATGATCATGTGGCATATAGAGTCTACAGTGGATAGATGTAGTCAGAGGAACATATTGTACACATGTGTCTATTTCCCATGCATATTGTAAAATAGGGGCCAGGTTAATGTCCTCCCCATGTGTACTCATTGTTGAAACATAATCAAAAGTATCATTGTTGACATTGCAAGTATAACTCGATCTTGATTAGCATTCATCTGGTTTTTTATTGAAAACCCCTCTATATTGGCAAGCAACTAACTGGATACATAATATCTCTCACTACATATGTATGTATAGTACATGGTGTCTTTCACGACACACTAGCTATAATTACATGTGTAGCAAGTGCTAATTTTTTCTATACATGAACTACAAATACAATTGTAACCAATGCCATCTCTCCCTACATATTATAGGTACAAATTGAATTGTAGTCATACATTTGGCTACAATGGAAACTACATTTTTATGTGTAAGGACATTTTTACCTACAATTAGGGTTACATATGAATTTGTATCCAGAGGCATAACTAACTACACATTTGAAAATGTAGCCTAAACAATTAGCTACACGGGTATTATCTATATATTATAAATGTAAGGGTAATTGTCACCAAAGTTTTTGGCTACAAATTTTAGGGTTTTCGCTACAATTTTTTTTTTGTAGTTAAAGAATACTTGTCACTAATAAAACATAAAAATTGTGCCACACAAGCACATGTATGGAATTAGGGCACACACCCCATATCATCAACATGCATGCATGTGAGATAAACATAGCTCTACAAAAATATAACCAAAAAGGCGACCAAGTCTCGTAAACTTGAAACCTGATAGAGAAAGGAATACTGCCAATCTCCCAAATATGTAAAACATGGGTCAAGAATCACACATCTTTCCCTAGGTATAAGGCCCCTTTCCATCCCAAAAGAACATGAAATATTACATCTGCTTGACAGGAAATAGTACATCTGTCATAAAAACCAATGCAATTACACTACTCTAGTGCTAATGAATCACATAGCATGTTAAATGTAGAGGCAAGTAGACACTATAGTCAGAACATATAAACCAATCACCACATAAGTGACCAACATATGCATCCATTTCATAAGTGGGCAAAAGACATCACATATCATCTTTTAGAGTTCCATCATGAACAAAGCATAAGATAAGAGTTCAAAAGAATATCCATGATCACATGATCAATATCATATAAGGTAGTTCACATGAACCATGATTTTTAAAAGAAAAGACATTGTGTATAGGCTAATGTCCACAGGACAAAGAGAATGCATAAGCATATGTGAATTGGTCAACATAGAAGAATAGGGGATACATCATACCTCAATTTTAGAGTCTGAACAGTCCAAGTCAATCCTAGATCCAAGCCTGGGCCTCCAAAGAACCTCTAGGGAAGGTGTACATGTCCAATAAGTAAGGTTTCCTAGCTTAGAGAGGCTAGTTTCTGCAACAAATCTCCTATCTCGAGCAAGAAGAACCTTCTCCACTTTAGAGGTGAAAAACCCTAACAAAAGAACAATGAGATGAGGTGTTTATGGGTTCTACGTGGGATTTCACCATGGAAGGCCATGGTTCCGACATGAAGGAAGGTGGAAGGAAGACTAACAACATGAAAAAGGGAAGGAAAGTAGGATACTTACTAGTTTTGGTCAAAATCACCAAGGAGGAGCTTAATAAATCCTAAATAGAGAAATTTGGAACCCTAGTAGCCTTCTTCACCAAGTTAGGTACCTACTTTCATCTATGGACAACACCTTCATGAAAAAATAGAGTAGGAATGATGCTCTAAGATATAGGAAAGAAATGATAGTAAGAGTTTTCAAATTTGGAGTTGGGAAGGGGTAGATATGGCTATATAAAGATAGAGGTAAAGTATGAGGTGTCTATGATACTTTCCATGTGCTTGTATAAGGGTGTCCATGGTCATGCAAGCCTTCATAGATAAGCTATAAGTCAAGAAAGATGTTTCAAGTTACTTTCCATGTGTCCAAAGCAAAGGGTGCCTATGGACATGTAAACCTTTATGGATAATGAAGAAGTCAAGCGTGAGGTGTCCATGGAGCTTTCCACGTGTCCTTAGCCTAGGGATTTAATGGAAATGCAAGAGGAAAGCTCATAGAGGCTTCATGAATATCAAATTTCAGTTTATGGACACTTGTAGGCCATCCCAACCGACCTCCAATCAAAGAAATAACCCCATTGGTTTATAACTTGTATAAAGAGAGTAATCCCTATTCCAAAGAAACAACTTCAAACAAAGGTGAAACTAGGTTCCCCATGGTTCAAAAACAAAAGAATAGTAAGGGAATATATAAGGATTATAATCCATGTGACACATTGCAAAGAAACCTCCCAATTGGCTAAATTACAGAAAAGACCATAATGTACCTAAAATTGCATAACTTGCACAAACAATATCCAAATTGGACCAAACATCATCCACAAGTTATATTTGATATGCTGAATACGAATTTTTCTATTATTTCCAAATATTGAAGTTATATAATCACATTATTCATTACGTATGCGTTTTACTCATTTTCTCTCACATAAACTTATCCAAATATTTCAAAGTTGTCTAAATTAAATGAAAATTGACATGTAGGCTAATTTTGATATGTAGATTTTGAATTTGAAGTTTGTTTCCACTTTTGAGACTTCATTTAATGATATATGTCATATGATCCATTAATGACACATTATCTAATTATTCATCCAATTAAGTTTCTTATCTTCATATTAACATCAAAATGAGTTATGTTCCATATTTTATGTATCCATTATAAACCTAAGATTAATGTTAGAACATTAGGTTACATTAACGTGATCTATACATCCATTAGCTCATTGGGGTTATACTAAACATCTATTTAGGTCTAACCTTCAACCTTGTTTGTCTAAGTCCAAAATTTCAACTTCTAGGGTAGGTTCTGAGATCTAGTATGTTAAAGCACACCACCCCTTAAAGGGATTTCGTCTGCAAAATCAAAACATCCACATATAAGTAAACAACTTATTCACCACCCCTTAAAGGAATCATCTTATAAAGTCAAAACTATTCTTTAGGTATAGAAGATTCAACTATACTTCCTTACATCCAACTACATAACCATCATGCAAAAAAAAGAAACATAACTTGTAAAGACTAATATTGAACTATGGGTTAACTTTCTATTGTCCTTCCTCAAACAAGTCTTTACACTTAGAAGACTATTTCAACATATTAGGGTCCCAAAATATAAATCGTATAGATGTCTAAGGATATTATCGACTAAAAGCATGCTATTTTGAACAATTCATATCAACTCAGGCCAGGCCGATATCATATGGATTTGGGAGTCCTCGTAAACCAAGCTAGTGGTGTAGAGGAAAATCTTGCTAGCCCCCAAACCCTAATCCTTTATAGACACCTTTACTTTCAACTTGATGTGCTAGTAGCTGCCTTAAGGCCAAGTTAAACAACCTCAACTTACTATGGTTACTTATGCATCTTTTACTTATAAGTATTTTAAGGATCTATTCATCATTATTCTAATGTGAAACTATATGATCTTAAATCAACCGTTCATCATGTATTGAACAACTGTAGGGCAAACATGTCACTTAAAGGAAAAGAAAGGATTCTAACTAGGGAGAAAAAAATGAAGTAGTCAGATTACGACTACTAAAGGCTCTGATAACATGCTATAAGGAGTGTGGAATCACCCCCTTACTAAAAAAGTTGAAGAATAAAACATCTGTTCCAAACACACTCAAAGGTAAGATGGAACAGGTATAACATTTTCAAATTTCAATAAATGGTATTCAAAACAACCAAAGTATAGTAGCGGAATAAAAATGTTGACTATATTTAATTTATAACAAGGTGATTACAAAAGTAAATCATAATATCCCATAATGGTTTACAACATATGGATCTGTGTAGAGGGAAATCTAAACCATAACAACTTTGTCTTCAAGATTTAACAACTTAAGCTAGTCCCAAACTTCATGCCTTATCATCCAAGTCCTTCACCTAGGGTTCGAAGCATACCCCAGTAAGAAGAGAAAATAGATGACATCAGTGAAGGTTGGTATTTGCATACTAAATAGAAAATTGAGGAATATATGGAATAAAGGACATCAAGGTGTAAAGGCTTCTCATGAAAAAGATAAGGACAACCCACGTGGGTATCAAGAGAAAAGGAATTGAAATAATATGATAAAAAATGAATAATTACCATTAATAAAATATAAAGATTCTACCACACACGCACATGTAAAGAATTAGGGAACACACGACATATATTCAACCTGCATGCATGTGAGATAACATAGCCCTAGAACAATATAAACACAAAGCAAGCCAAGTCTCATAAACTTGAAATCTGATAGAGAATGGAATATTTCCAATCTCCCAAATATATAAAACATGGGCCAATAATCACAAATCTTGCCCTGGGTATGAGGTTCCTTTCCATCCCAAAGAGCAAGAAGTATCACATCTGCTCGGCAGGAAATAACACATCTGCCATAAAAACCAATGCAATTACACTACTCCAGTGCTACTGAATCACATAGCATGTTAAATGTAGAGGCAAGTAGAAAGTATAGGTAGAATATAAACTAGTCACCACATAAGTGGCAAACATACACATCCACCTCATTAGTGGGCAAAAGGCATCACATGTCATCTTTTAGATTTCCATCATGAACAAAGCATAAGATAAGAGTTCAAAAGAGTATTTTTAATCACATGATCAACGTCAAATAAGGTAGGTCACATGACCATGATTTTCAAAAGAAAAGACATTGTGTATAGGATAACGTCCATAGGACAAAGAGAATGAATAAGCATATGTGAATTACTAGACATAGAAGAATAAGGGATACAACATACCTCAAATTTAGAGTCTGAATAGGCCAAGTCAATCCTAGATCCATGCCTAGACCTCCAAAGAACCTCTAGGGAAGGTGGACAAGTCCAATAAGTAAGGTTCCCAAGCTTAGAGAGGCTAGTTTCTCCATTAAAGCTCCAATCTCGAGCAAGAAACACCGTCTCCACTTTAGAGGTGAAAAACCTGAACAAAAGGACATGGAGATGATGTGTTTATGGGTTCTAGGTGGGATTTCACCATGGAAAGCCATGGTTCCGACCTAAAGGAAGGTGGAAGGAAGACAAAACCATTAAAATAGGGAAGGAAAGGAGAATACTTACTATTTTTGGTAAAAATCACCAAGGACGAGCTTAAGAAATCCTATATAGAGAAATTTGGAAATCTAGGAGCCTTCTTCACCAAGGTAGGAACCTCCTTTTATGTTGGGACAACACCTTCATGGACAAATAAAGTAGGAATGATTCTCTAAGCTAGAGGAATGAAAGGAGAGCAAGAGTTTTCGAATTTGGAGTTGGGAAGGGGTAGATATGGCTATATAAAGAAAGAGGTCATGTATGAGGTGTCCATGAGGCTGTCTATGTGTCATGTATAAGGGTGTCCATGGACATGCAACCCTTTATTGTGAGAACCCATTACACTAAATGAGATTACTCAAAACATAAAGCACAATCAATAATTAATTAATCACATACCCAAAATATGGGTAAATTAAAACTGATTTCAACATCTACACCCGCTCAAAAACATTTGCATAAGAGCCCAACATATTTCTTGTATCCATACTATGCAAGGAATTTGATACAAATTGGTCTATCTCCTTATACACAACATATATACACAGGAGAACAATATTCATATATGCCATACAAATAAGCATTAACATGCTAACAAAAGTTCTATTTGTTTGAAACACCATATACAAACTTTTCCTGCCCGGACCTGAGAGTACAAGGATGAGTCTAGGACACACTAGACATCTAATCAACATTCTCAAAATTTCATTAATGTAGTTCCTCCTTATTTCCACGGTTCTATTGTCATCACTGTCGATTACCTAAAAAATGTGGCGAACCACAACGGTGAGACCCATGTCCCATCAAGAGATATAACCTCCGACAAAGTTTATTGATTACAACATTTTTAAGTAATTAAACAGTTAAGTAGTTCAATCAAATATATCAAATAAGATCAGTAGTACTAATGATTAAGAAAATACATAATGGATTAGATAATAACTATCACTATAAGCCAAACTATCATCTTTTATCTTGTTGACCATATAAGCAATTCAATAGAATATGCAGTTCTAGCATCATGAGCAAGTCAAGTAACATAGCACAGCTAACAACATGAGCATGTCTAATTGGTTGAAAATATCAAAATCATAAGAAGAGCTAACAACATAAGCACAAATACCTGGATAAGCATGATTTGCAGTATATGAATCTCTAGTTACAAAGAGATGGCTAGCATGCTAAACATAACTAACAACATGAGATAGCTAGCATCAAGATTATAATCAGCAGTAGAAGTATAGTTATCAACATAAGCATGGCTACTGTATCTATGCATCTACAATATTAAGCATATCTGCAACATAAGTATATCTACTATCTCTTAATTGCACTAAGCATCATCTTTATCTGAAGATAAAAAACAAGGGTTATCATCCAATGTGAAACATTGCGTATAACCCTAAACAAATATTATGCACGGTTATCTTACATCTTTTATTATGCCCTGGGGAATTTGAATTGTGCCATTCAAAGTCCAACCGACCCCTATGAATGGCTATTCGATTATATACAAGATCTAGGAGTGTCGATATCCTAAGTTCTCTTCCCCCTTGTCAGTACGAGTAAAAAGGTACTGACATATCAGTCAAAGCTGCCACCACAGTGACATATAGTCAAGCTGATAACCACTAGTCCAACCTTGGTACAGGTCACGACACTAGAAACTAGGGTATTAAAACCCAATCACTGAGGTACAACCACAATTGTCCTCTAATCACATCATGTTATAATCACCGAGACACGACCACATTCTCAATCACATCAGATGCATGAGGCATGACCATAGCTAACCTCCACATTCTGCATTGTGGATGACAAGGATATATCCTCAACCTGCCTCCCCCACATACTCAACAATATGCATTCCGAGTTTCCCTTAGGAATACTCATTTCACCATCCAGTAAATTCTGACACTAAAGATGGTTCAATGGCACAGGGCACTACATGATTAGAGTTGCACTTGATTAGTTATACCAATTGGGTGAATTAAGGTTGCATAAAACAAGTGGACATACAAACCCTATTCACTTCTAGCAAGCATAGATATATCAAAACTTGAAAAGGTATAAAACATATGAAGCATAATTTCTCATCTCAACATCACATGGTACTATTCACTTGCCATTCATCAGACTACACTAGTTATCATATTATCACAAGATATAAATCCTTTTCAAAATTTCACTGGGTATCAACCCTTATCAACATAAGATTACACCTCATTCAAGGCTCAACCATGCCCAAAGGTCATCAAGACCATCATACTATTCTGTGCAAGATCATCATTATCTTTCCATGCCTCATAACAAGGCTCAACAACATCACTTACATATAGTACACCAGATCAACACAATCTTGCATTAATGAGCTAGGAGATATTCATAAACAACCATAGCGGGGTTATATTAACATTAATAACATTCCTTTATTACATCAACATGCAAGGAATCTAGATATGATTAACACTCATCATATTCACAATGCACATGTTCAACATAAGAAAGTATCAACCATGTGGATATGATAACCACCAATTAACAATTTAAGTTTATGATCATGTTAAGGAGGTTATTCCACCATCATTCTATCATATAAAAATGTTAAACATGAATACTCATCTTTATGTATTTGCATTAGAGTTAGGTTCACAAGATAAATTTTATCAATGTTACTAATCATTACTCATACCCAAACCCTAACTCACGATATCTCCATTGGATCATGGATGCATAAGCTGAAGAATCTCCATCATATTACATACTATTCTCAAGTATAAACCCAAAAATAAATTGTAACGACCCTGCCTCCTGGTAACCCCCAATTAAGGAGACCCAAAGGTCAGAGCTGCTAATCAAATAAAGGATCAAAGGTTCAGCATATAATCAATAATAATTATGAAATTCTACTAACTAAACTGGACTTGGGTACAAAGAAAAAATCAAAACTTTACTTACCTTTTAAAACATGGAAATCTAACTATCCACAGCTTGAATTACCCTGTCTAATCCTCCTTGCACTTTTTTTATTTTAATTTCACGATGTGTCACTTTACTGTTTGTGTTTTCAGGATTTTGCGTAAAACGCTGACAAACAAAACATCGATCAACAATTGCTGGTATGTGGAGGAAACCAAAATTTCACAATTAAGTCTAATAATTTAAATATTGCAATCAAGAGAATTAGCTAGTCAATTTACATTTTCCATGTGACAATCCCCACTGCTTTTGCCCTAACCCTGGATTTGACTTAAGGCCACCTTCTCAATCCCGAGCTTGGTGCTTGGGAGTCACCTCTCATGGTGCTCCACAGTCATGCCTCATTGACCACCTTCTCATTCCCGAGCTTGGTGTCTAGGGTCACCTCTCATGGTTCCCATTGGTCTACCCTCTTGGGCCTCACCTTTATGGCATCCTTCATCAGGGTGGCATGTAGGTGTGGGGATACACATTTAAATTAAATTGTTATAATCATAGTCACTTTATAATTGCAATATGAACATCCAAACAGTTTAGTTGCATTCAATGCGATTAAACATCCGGGAATCTATCGGGAAACTAAAGCGGTTATTCATAGTTAACCACATACTTGTTAAGAAGACTTGAATGAAGAAATAACCAATCAATCAGGATTTAAGCAAGCACACACACAATTATTTCCTGAAAAAGGCATCCAATTTCCTATCATTAATTACGTCATCATGATCTATCACTCCTAGTTGTATTCTAGGGTTATTACTTCTTTTTACGGTTTTACCCATAATTTAGGGTTTCACTTCCTTTTTATTACTTTTATCAAGAAATCTATCAAACCCTAATTATCTTGTCTTATTTTCCATTAAGGTCCTTAAGATCAGGTTTGGACCATGAAAACCCTAATTTTCAGATTACTATATCTTTTCTTTTCTTTTTCTCTAATTTAGGGTTTCTAAGCATCTTAACCATTATATTAATTTTAAAACCCTAAACTTTGCAATTATATTATCCAAAATAGGTTAAAACCATCTTAATCACTAATCAAGTTAAACATGCTCGAATTAACCTAACTGCAAGATTAAACATATCTTTTTATCAACTATTAAGGTTCCTAACCACAAATTAATCCCTTTTCTATTCAAAAAAGCACTTTTGCAAAAAGAGATAGATTTAGGCTTCCATACCATTTTTAATGCATTCCTCATATTTTTCTGGTCATTTTTCATGTATTGACTTTTTGCATCCGAGTTTCTATCACCAGATATGATTTTATCAAGATAATTCATTTTTTTAGATTTATATACCATTTTCTAGAAAAAGCCAGGGCCACCCGATCCATGGTCCACAGATCCACTGAGGATCTGACGACCGCGAATGTGCACGCCTGGACTAGCGATTAAAATGGATTAAAGACAATTATGACCTTGTCGTGACTGAAGGGGCGAGGCGCAAGTTGGTAATTTAGCGGGAAGTCTTCTTCAACCTCGCGCGCCTCCTGTTGCGCTCCGATGGTCAACCTCAAGGTTGACTTGGAGCTTTCGGCCACCAACGGGCTTGCCAATTTGCAGGGAGCTCTGCCTCCCTTAGCCGAACTCGTCTACACCTTCAATCACCCACCCCAGACACTCTAGGGTCGTTCTCTACTCGCCAGACTCCGACGCTGGTCTCTGAGATACTACTGGTGTAGGTCAAGACAAACAGGGCAATTGCTCTCACCAAAGCACTCCTTGCTTCCTTCCGCAGCGCTTGGGCTAGGGTTTTGGGATGCTGGTTCCCTCCATAGCCCTCCCCTATTCATAGGGTTGGGGCAAGGTCCTACCCTGTTGGGCGTTTCTGGGATTGGCAACAAAATCCAATAAAATTAGGGATGTATCCCTTCGGCTTGCTTTCCCAAATTCAATGGGAATAATAGTTGGCTTTCATCTGCCCTCGATTGCGAGGAAAAAAGGTTGGGAAACTCTTCATGTTTCCAGCAGAGTTCCAGTCTGCTTGGGACTTGGACGATGGGCATCCACCGTTGGATTAGGATCCAACGGGTCTTATCACTCGCGTTCAAAGGAAATATATATATATATATATATATATATATATTCATTTATATCATTAATTTAGGAATAATTCCCAAATCAAAGATACTTGCAAAATTAATATATCCCAAACCATAACTCCTATTTATCTCAAATTTTAAGGGAACGTTCATTTTATTATTGCCTAGATTTATACTAAATTTGGGAAACAAAAAGCGATGAATGACAAGGCTTCCTTCTCTCCCAAGTGTTCTTATTAATTACTCCAAATTCATTTATATGCCTTTTTCGTTTGTGATTATCTTGTGATTTTGGGTCCCTTGGACCTCAAGAAATCCTAAAGGGACGGATTCCCATATTGGGGAATATTAGTTTGCCTTTATCTTCTTTTAATTGTCATTTACTAACATTTCCCTTTTATTAAACAATTTCTTTTCCTTATTAATTCTCTTTTCTTTTCAATTAAGCTTAATGGTCAACAAAGCCATCAATCAATCAAGGCCTTTTTATAAGAAATCCATTGCAAATCAAGGAAAAAGATTTCATTTATTTATCAAAAGATAATTACATCTTCCTTTACATATTCAAGAAATTAAGGTTATAACATCCTCCCCTCCTTATAGGAATTTTTCCCTCAAAATTCAAACAATCAAACAAACAATTCAGGGTATGTTTTCTCCATGTTCGCCTTCATCTCCCATGTGGCCTCATCCTCTCCATGGTGCCTCCAAAGAACCTTTACCATCTCTATTCTCTTGCATCTGAGCTCTTTCACCTTGGTATCTAGAATCCGCACAGGTGACTCAGGATAAGTCAGCTTCCCTTGAAGCTCAATAGGTTCAATGCTTAACACATGGCTTGGATTTTGCACATATCGCTTCAGGTTAGACACGTGAAACACATCATGCATCAAGCTATACTGAGGGGGTAACGCCAAATAGTATGCAGCTTCGCCAATCCATTCTAATACCTCAAACAGACCCACGTATCAGGGACTCAGCTTTCCTCTATTATTAGCTATAGCTCGGAGCAGTCAGATTTTCAAAAACACATGATCTCCCACAAGGAAATGCACATCAGTCCGCTTTGCATCAGCATACGACTTCTGTCGATCCTGGGCTCTCTTCGGCCTTTGCTTGATCAAAGCCACTTTATCAGCATACACTTGGAGCTCATCTGACCTAAACAGGGTCCTCTCACACACATCATCCCAGTGAAGTGGGGACCGACACGGTCTTCTATACAAAGCTTCATACGGAGGCATCCCGATATTGGCTTGGTAGCTGTTGTTGTAGGCGAACTCTACTATAGGTAGGTATTGCTCCCATGAGCCATCCCAATCGAGCACACAAGCTATCAACAGATCTTCTATGGTCTGGATTGTCCTTTCTGACTGACCATCCGTTTGGGGGTGAAAAGCGGTACTAAACTTTAACCTGGTACCAAGTTCCTCTTGAACTTGCTTCCATAACTTGGAAGTGAACTTTGGGTCTCTATCTGAAATGATCGATCCTGGTACACCATGCAACCGCACTATCTCTCTGATGTACAACTCAGCTAGGTCTGCACATTAGCAGTGGTCTTCAAGGCAAGGAAGTGTGCTGACTTGGTAAGACTATCTACCACGACCCATATCGCATCATGACCCTTCTTGGTCTGGGGTAGACCCACCACAAAATCCATGGTGATCTGCTCCCATTTCCATTCTGGAATTTATATTGACTGTAAAAGTCCGCCGGGTCGTTGGTGTTCAGCCTTCACCATCTGGCATGTAAGACAACTGGCCACCCATAATGCAATGTCTTTCTTCATTCCTGGCCACCAGAAAAACTGTTGTAGATCCTTGAACATCTTAGTAGTTCCTGGGTGTACTGTATATTTGGATCCATAAGCTTCTTGCAGAATACGCTCCTTCATTGGTGAATCCACAGTAACCCACATGTGATTCTCAAACCTGATTCCTCCATCCACTCCTACGGATAGACGAGTCTGTGGCTTCATTATTAAACCTTTCATCTTGTCTAGCTCTCCACTGGTCAACTGTGCAGCTATGATCTCACTCAACAACTCAGATTGAATCCATATATTAGCCAACTAAAATAGGTCCTCTAACGGTTGTGGAGTCCATTCCAAAAGTTCCTCCAAACTCTTCCAATGACTGCACAAAACAACTACACACTTAAGCTATTTCCGACTCAACGCATCAGCCACGACATTTGGCTTACCAAGATGGTAGGCGATGGTGAAGTCATAATCCTTCATGTACTCTATCCATCGTCGTTGTCGTAGGTTCAGATCTCTTTGTGTCAGCAGGTATTTCAAACTCTTATGGTCTGTGAAGATTTTAAAGGTAGCATCGTACAGGAATGTCGTCATATCTTCAAAGCATGGATGATAGCAGCTAATTCCAGGTCATGCGTCGGGTAATTCACCTCATTTGGCTTGAGCTGCCGGGAAGCATATGCAACCACATGCCGATCTTGTTCCAACACACAGCCAAGTCCCATCTTCGAAGCATCGGTGAATATCATGAAACCCTCATTGCCAGAAGGTAGAGTCAACACAGGAGCGGTGGTCAGCTTCTCTTTCAATTCTTGGAAGCGAGCTTCACATACGTCAGACCACACGAACTTCACGTCCTTCCGGGTCAACATGGTTAGCGGTAAAGTGGTCTTGGAGAAATCCTTGATGAAGCGACGATAGTATCCAGCCAACCCCAAGAAGCTATGAATCTCATAGGGGTTCTTTGGTGCCGGATAGTCTCGAACTGTTGATACTTTAGCTGGATCTACGACGATTGTTCCTCCTGAGATGATGTGTCCAAGAAACATGACTCAGTTAAACCAAAACTCACATTTCAAGAACATTCCAAAAAACTTATGCTTTCTCAGGATATCAAGGACTCTACCCAGGTGTTCACGGTGTTGGGCTAGGTCATCCGAATACACTAAGATGTCATCTATGAACACTATCACAAAAGAGTCAAGGAAGGGCTGGAACACACTATTCATGAGGTTCATGAAGACACTCGGTGCATTGGATAATCCAAATGGCATGACCACGATCTCATAGTGGCCATAGCAGGTTTTGAAAGTCATTTTGGGTATATCCTCACTTCTCACTCTCACTTGGTGGTATCCAGACCTCAAATCGATCTTAGAAAAGACTCGAGCTGTTTTGAGTTGATCGAACAGGTCATCTATTCTAGGCAAATGATGCTTATTCTTAATGGTTACCTGATTGATCATCTGATAATCAATACACGTTCGAAGCGACCCATGCTTCTTTTTTAGAAAGAGGATTGGTGCTCCCCATGGCGATGTTCTGGGTCGAATGAACCCCTTATCCAACAACTCTTGCAACTGGGTTTTCAACTAAAGCAACTCAGCAGGGGCCATTCTATAGGGTGCCTTAGATATATGGTTAGTCCCAGGAGCTAAATCAATCGAGAAGTCTACCTCCCTCTCAGGGGGAATCCCTAGTAGATCATCTGGAAACACATCCGCGTACTCCCGAACCACCTCTATGTCCTCTAAGGATTGCCCCTTAACGTCAGGTACAGTAACTATGGCTAGGTAGGCTCGACAACCCTTGGATAGCATCTGTTTAGCTTTCAAAGCGGATATGCAAAGACTGGTTGTCGCATCTTTCCTTCCTCAAATGGTGAAGTTTGGATAGCCAGTCTTTCTAATGATAATCATCTTCTCTCTACAGTCAATTTGGGTCGTATAGGTGGAAAGCCAGTCCATACCGTGATTACATCAAAATCATTCATGTCGAGAAGGATGAAGTCAGTGGGAAGCTCATGTTTCAGATACTTAACTGGAAACACAGGGGTTTTCAAAAGAGAGGTATAAATACGACCACTCGGGGTTGTGACATCTAAAACATAACCCAAATCCTTGATATCCAAACCAAGCATAGTTGCAAGATTTCTCGAAATAAAAGTATTCGTAGAACCAGAATCAAAGAGTGCTTTTACATTTTGTCCCATGACCTCCAGCAAGCCTACATAGTTATTCCACATCAGAAATCTATTACATAGTGTACTGAGCTAAAAGGAAAAACTCTATGGGTTATTACCCTCGATCAACTTATTAGCATTCACTCGAGCTTCTTCATTGTCAATGGAGAACACTCTAGCTTGTCTCCTCTCTCCAGCTGGAGGTGCTCCGGATGGTGCTCATACTGGGGGTGTTGCAGCTACTGGCTGTGCTGCCATAGGTTGTGACCCCAAAGGTCCTCTTGGGTCAGGTTGAGGGAAGTTGGAGATGAAGTTTCCCTCTTGTTGACAACTGAAACACACCTTCTACTCAAAGCAGCACTTCCCAGGATGTGCCCGTCCACAGGTGCAACACTGCTGGACGCGACCACGGGGCTTGCCTTTGTACCCATGCTTGTTCTTGTTGTGGTTGCGTCCTTGTCCCTTCCTGTGTTCATTCCTCTTCCCTTGAGCTCCTTCAGTGAAACCCAAGTACCCTCTGGATTGGTTTTGTGCAGGCATCATTGTCCTTTCCATGTCCAAGGTGGTGTTGTAGGCTTCGACGATGGTATTTAGCTTACTATCCATCACTTGAGGCTTGATGGTAGGGTGCAAACATTCCATGAAGTGGTCCACCCTCCTCTCTTCATCCATCATGTGTCCAAAACATTCCAGGAGGCGGAACCTACGTCCAAAGTCTGCAACTGAAGAGCTTCCTTGAGTCATGCTGATGAACTCTCTTTCTTTCTCTTTCTTTGCTGAGATGGGGAGGAATTTGGCGGTGAAGATGGTCTTGAAGTCAGTCCATGCCATCGACTCCTCACTTAGGTCTCTTCTCGTGATATAGTTCTCCCACCATATCTTGGCTGCACCTTCCAAAAGATGACTATCCAGCAGAACCTTCTAATTTGGCTGTACTTCGAGCATACAGAACCCATTCTCGACTGCGAGTAGCCAAGCTTCGGCCTTGTCGACTACTTCAGACTTGTCTTCTCCCCAGAACTTCTCCACATTTACCTTGACAAAGTCCAGGATGGTGGCTCCAAGTTGAGGACGAATTGGAAGTGACTCACCATTCTCAGCTCTAGCTATGTCGCTAAGGGCCAGGGCACGAATAGCCTCCGTCAGTTGCTTTTGTTGTTCCATCCAAACTGCATCTGTTGTGTGAACCACCATGGTTTGTTCTAGACCACTGGGTTGGTCTTCTTCCATCCAGGCTTCCTCTTAGAACCCATGGTATTCCTCATATTCTGGTCCTTCCCCTTGCTCTTGGTTGACACTGGGCATTGGTTCAGGGTTGGGGGCCTCATGCACAACCTCTTCAGGCTTCTTTCTCTTCTTAGAGGTATCTCCACCGTGGTTCCTCTTCCTCTTCTCAAAAGACCCATTCTCCTTATGGGGTGGTCCACCATCACTGGTGGAAAAAGGGATAGCCATGAATTTTGTACGAGCCATCTGTACAAACACACCAAAAAGACTTTTAGTTTACCTTTAAACTAATTACACTTATGTCGATGACATCTTAATTACCTATCTTTTATTAATTTTGGTGGAGGATCCCTTTGACCTTATCAACCTTAACCCATACCACATGAGGGTGAGGAAGAGAGAGAACCCTAATCCTAAAGATCCTTAAAAGAAATTGAGTTTCGAAGGGATGAACAAGATGAGAGATCCTAAAGGTATCTTATTTCGAGTCTTATCCTAAGACATCGTCCAGGAAGTCACACGATCTGGGAGTCCTCGTATTCCGACTAGCGGTGTGGAGGAAAATTTTGCCAGCCCCCGGATGTGATCCTTTTCTAGACGCCTCAGTCTTTCAAAAAATCCTCTAATAAATCCCTCGGTTCTATGGAATTCGTAAAATTTAATAATTATTAATGATTAGATGAAGAACCAACGCTCTGATACCAATTGTAACGACCCCGCCTCCTGGTAACCCCTAATTAAGGGAGACCCGAAGGTCAGAGTCGTTAATCAAATACACGATCAAAGGTTCAACATATAATCAACAATAATTATGAGATTCTACTAACTAAACTGGAATTGGGTACAAAAAAATTAAAAATTTACTTACCTTTTAACACTTGGAAATCTAACTATCCACAACTTGAATTACCCTATCTAATCCGCCTTGCACTTTTTTTTCTTAGTATCACGATGTGTCACTTTACTGTTTGTGTTTTCAGGATTTTGCCTAAAACGTAGACAAACAAAACATCGATCAATAATTGATGGTATGTGGAGGAAACCAAAATTTCACAATTAAGTCTAACAATTTAAATATTGCAATCAAGATAATTAGCTAGTTAATTTACATTTTCCATGTGACAATCCCCACCGCTTTTTCCCTAACCCTGGATTTGACTTAAGGCCACCTTCTCAATCCCGAGCTTGGTGCCTGGGAGTCACCTCTCATGGTGCTCCATAGTCATGCCTCATCGACCACCTTCTCATTCCCAAGCTTGGTGTCTAGGGTCACATCTCATGGTGCCCATTGGTCTACTCTCTTTGGCCTAACCTTTATGGCATCCTCCATCAGGGTGGCATGTAGGTGCAGGAATAAACATTTAAATTAAATTGTGATAGTAATAGTCACTTTATAATTGCAATATGAACATCCAAATAGTTTAGTTGCATTCAATGCAATTAAACATCCGGGAATCCGTCGGGAAACTAAAGCGGTTATTCATAATTAACCACATACCTGTTAAGCAGACTTGAATACAGAAATAAACAATCAATCAGGATTCAAGCAAACACACACACAATTATTTCCTGAAAAAGGCATCCAATTTCCTATCATTAATTACGTCATCATGATCTATCACTCCTAGTTGTCTTCTAGGGTTATTACTTATTTTTAGGGTTTTACCCATAATTTAGGGTTTCACCTCCTTTTTATTACTTTTACCTTACTTTTTTCAAGAAATCCATCAAACCCTAATGATCTTGTCTTATTTTCCATTAAGATCCTTAAGATCAGGTTTGGACCATGAAAACCCTAATTTTCAGATTACTATATCTTTTCTTTTCTTTTTCTCTAATTTAGGGTTTCTAAGCATCTTAACCATTATATTAAGTTTAAAACCCTAAACGTTGAAATTCTATTATCCAAAATAGGTAAAAACCATCTTAATCACTAATCAAGTTAAACATGCTCGAATTAAGCTAACTACAAGATTAAACATATCTTTTATCAACTATTAAGGTTCCTAACCACAAATTAATTCCTTTTCTATTCAAAAAAGCACTTTTATAAAAAGAGATAGATTTAGGATTCCAAACCATATTTAATGCATTCCTCATATTTTTCTGGTCATTTTTCATGTATTGACTTTTTGCATTCGAGTTTTCTATCACCAAATATGATTTTATCAAGATAATTCCTTTTTTAGATTTATATACCATTTTCTAGAAAAAGTCAGAGCCACCCCATCCATGGTCCGCAGATCCACTGAGGATCTGACGGCCGCGGATGCGCGCCTGGACTAGCAATTAAAATGGATGAAAGAAGATTTTGTCCTTGTCGTGACTGAAGGGAGCGCGGGGCAAGTTGGTAATTTAGCGGGAAGTCTTCTTCAACCTTGCATGACTCCCTGTTGCGCTCTGATGGTCAACCTCAAGGTTGACTTGGAGCTTCTGACCACCAGCGGGCTTGCCTATTTGCGGGGAACTCCGCCTCCCTTAGTCGAACTCGTATACGCCATCAATCTCCCACCCCAGATACTCCAGGGTCGTCCTCTACTCGTCGAACTCCAGCGATGGTCTCCGAGATACTACGGGTGCAGGTCGAGACGAAAAGGGCAATTGCTCTCACCAACACACTCATTGCTTCCTTCCGCAGTGCTTGGGCTAGAGTTTTGGGATGTTGGTTCCCTCCATAGCCCTCCTCTATTTATAGGGTCGGGGCAAGGTCCTACCCAGTTGGGCGTTTCCTGGATTGGCAAAAAAATCGAATAAAATTAGGGATGTATCCCTTCGGATTGCTTTCCTGAATTCAATAAGAATAATAGTTGGCTTTCATCTGCCCTGGATTGCGAGAAAAAAGATTGGAAAACTCTTCCTATTTCCAGTAGAGTTCCAGTCCGCTTGGGACTTGGACAATGAGCGTCCACCGTTGGATTAGGATCCAATGGGTCTTATCACTCACGTTCAAAGGAAAAATATATATATATATATATGTATATATATATATATATCATTAATTTAGGAATAATTCCCAAATCAAGGATAACTTGCAAAATTAATATCTCCCAAACCATAACTCCTATTTATCTCAAATTTTAAGGGAACGTTCCTTTTATTATTGCCTAGCTTTGTACAAAATTTGGGAAACAAAAAGTAATGAATTAGAAGGCTTTCTTCTCTCCCAAGTTTTCTTATTAATTACTCCAAATTCATTTATATTCCTTTTTCCTTTGTGATTATCTTGTGATTTTGGGTCCCTTGGAACTCAAGAAATCCTAAAGGCACAGATTCCCATATTGGGGAATATTAGTTTTCCTTTATCTTCTTTTAATTGTCAATTACTCACATTTCCCTTTTATTAAACAATTTCTTTTCCTTATTAATTCTCTTTTCTTTTCAATGAAGCTTAATGGCCAACAAAGCCCATCATCAATCAATCAAGGCCTTTTTATACGAAATCCATTGCAAATCAAGGAAAAAGATTTCATTTATTCATCAAAAGAGAGTTACATCTTCCTTTACATATTCAAGAAATTAAGGTTATAACATAAATCAAGGTGTAACCATCAGGTTATAGCATACTATGGTTTCAACAATAATAGAGTACTCCATGATTGTATTAGTCATTCAAGGACTATTCATACTCAATTACCATCATTGAGTTTTATTTAAGCTAGGTATAACAAGCTATACCGCATTAGGGTTACATATCAAGACAATATGATTATAATTCCTTATATTCATATGATTGAATAGTTAAGAATACCTTATTAAGGGTAATCCTCCATTTGTTCCATCATCATTCAACCCTTATCACCATAGTACAATGTCACCCAGAACCATTGGATGTTTAAAAGTTAAGACCATTGGTTGTTTTCATAAGTAAACACCTTGGATAAACAACCTATAAAGTCCTGGATTTGTGCTCTAGAAAGAGTCACCATCTAAGACAAAAAGTTTGATTAAGAGTAGGGCAAAACCCACAATCGATTGTTCATTTAAAACAAGCCATCCATTGTCAACAAGTAAGCTCCTTAAGTTGATCATATAAAGGAAACCATATAAATCACATTATTAGTACTAACATATTACATTAGACATAATTCCACCTTAATGGTGGAATAAATAGTAGATCTTGACCATTGGGTCAAGTTCATATGTTAAAACCATCAATTACAGTATAGGTCCAACCATTGCGTCAAGTGACCCAAGAAACCTTTAGTTTAAGGCTTAATTGATAATACAACTATAATGCTTAATTCACCATAGGTTGTAGAAACCTGATCCGCCATCATTAGTGACCATTAAGTCACCATAGGTTGTTAGATCCACACTATATTCATTAATCAACATCAAATATTAAGCTAATGTCATCACTGATTGATAACATTATTAGGGTACTTAATGGTTGATCATTAAACTTCTAAATGATCCAAAACCTAACCTAAAGGGTGACCATAGGTTGTCACCATCATATGACATCTTTGATCTCAACCATCAGTTGTCATAAAGACAACATCATAGGATTGTTGCAATGGTATTATCATCGAGTCATGGTTTATAGTAGAAATCATCTTAAACCCCTAAAATTAACCATTGGTGGATAGGTGCTTAGTACCATAGGTTGTCAAAACAACCTAATCCAAGTCATATTGTACCTTAGGAATAACATACATATGATTACAGGTTCATATATAACTGAAATCAGAACAGGGAACATTATAAAAATCAAAATTTAAGTCAAGCATAGCTTTTTAGTGCATGGATCATCATTTTCAAGCAAGAACATTATCTAGAAAGCTTATGGAAAAAACTTGCCTATAATGAGAAGATGAAACCCCACACAAAAAAAATCTCGAGAAGGTAGGGTTAAAAACCCAAGAATAAGCTATGAATTCATCCATCTAGCACCTTTCTTCATCAAATGAGCAAACCCTAAGCATAAGGAGTAAGGAAGGTAGGGTTTTAGAGAATTTGAGCAATTTCTACCATGGAACAGCATGGTTCCAACCCAGAGAGATATAGGAGGAAGAAGAGCAAAGAAATAAATGGAGGAAATAATGTAAAACTTACACTTTTAGGTCAAGATCACTAGGAGGAAGCTTTTTAGACCCAAAAAGGAATTCAATTGCAACCCTAGAATTTTTTCAAAGAAGATCCCCACTTTCTTCTTCCTTGGGAGAAAAAATCGAAGCTGAACATAAGGAAAACGAGGTTGGGAAGAGGAAGGAAGTGGTGGAGAGGAAATGGCTCGTTTTAGTGCTTGGGGATATGTATATGAACTTTAAGATAAAGCAAATAGAAAAAGTTGAAATTCTAGTATCTATCCAAGTGTCCATGGCCTTAATTTATTAAGAATATACAAAAACACACACAAGAAGCTATCCCACTATCTATATAGACCTTCTTAGATTTTCTTTGTCGAATTTATCACCCAATCACATAATTCCCTAGTTGATAGCTACTTAAGGTAGCTCATTCATGAACGGGTAAATCCTAAAATACCCTTGATGAAAATACCTTCAAACTAAGGTTTAATTAGGCACCCCATTGTTCAACAAGATCAAGAATGATGAGATCATATCCAAGGAAGATAATGAAAGTGATAAATGGCAAAGAAAACCCCTCAATTGGGCAAATTGTATAAAAGTCCAAAATGTACAAAAAATTGCATAACTTGTTCAAACAGTGTCCAAGTTGGACCAAATTTGAAACTTAAGCTTGTCTTATGATTTAAAAATATATCAAAAGGTTAGATTAGGGTTATAGGCATTCAATTATGGTAATTAACCTTATTCAACTCATTAATAAAGTTTAGGGGCCTTGCATTTATAGATAAGGAATAAGTCAAGCATGATGTGTCAAGTTACTTCCCATGTGTCCAATGTTAAGGGTTCCTATGGACATGCAAACCTTTATGGATAAGGAAAATGTCAAGCATGAGGTGTCCATGGAGCTTTGCATGTGTCCTTAGCCTAGGGATTTCATGGCCATGCAAGTGGACATGTCATTGAGGATTCATGAATATCAAATGTCATTTTATAGACACTTATCGTCCATCCCAACCGACCTCCAATCAATGAAATAACCCCATTGGTTGATAACTTCTAAAGATAAGCTCATTTATAAAGAGAGTAATCCCTAAAATTCCCTTAGAAAGAAACACCTTCAAACCATGGTGCAATTAAGTTCCCCATGGTTCAAAAACTAGAGAATGGTAAGGGAATATATAAGGATTGTAATGCATGTGACAATTTCCACGGAAACCTCCCAATAGGGTAAATTACAAAATAGTCCATAATGTACCTAAAATTGCATAACTTGCACAAACAACATCCAAATTGGATTAAACATCATCCACAAGTCATCTTTCATGTTTTGAAATGAATTTTCCATTATTTCCATATTTTGAAGTTATATAATCACTTTTTTCATTACCTATGCCTTTTACTCATTTTCTCTCTCCTATACTAATCCTAATATTTCAAGGTTATCCAAATTAGACGAAATTTGACATGTAGGCTAATTTTGATATGTAGATTTCGAATTTGAAGTTTGTTTCCACTTTGAGACTTTTTTAATGAGATATATCATATGGTCCATTAATGACCCATTATCTAAATTATTTTTTTTGGTCGGTCAAATATGTGTGTTGTTAATATTACCAAAAACTTTGGGCACTAGGTACCCCATTACATCAAACAGAAATTAAAAAAAACTTATCATAGGATCATTACCCCGCGTAGGGGGAGCAAAGATCACTAGATGGAACAAAAAAACTAGGAAAGCCTATGAAGCTAATTAGGCTAGATCTTGGACACTCCTACCAGAAGAAAGACTAATACAAACCACAATTATGTATATTCAACACACCTACACATAGTAACCATAACTTGACATAGTCTAACTGTGACAACCTCGATTTTCTATCTCCTCTAGTGTACTGCTCTCTCATCAAGTGTCTCTTACTAAATTTGATATTAATTTCATAATTGGATAGATATGATGTTCCAATTTGGTGAATACAATGGTCCAGTTCGCAGTGTGTGACTTTAATTCGTACCTTTAAACTAAGTATCTTGCTATATCATGTCACTTTCTTGCATCTAGTTTTGAACCTCATGATTTTGATCTTTTGTCTTTCTAATATGAACTACAATGTAGTGGATTCAATTACAAATCCAACGACACAAAAATCAACCCAATTAGACCTTTGTTGCATGAGTTATGAAAGCTTGAAGATGCTTTGACTTACCTTAATTTTAAGTGCATTTGTTTCCTTGCTTGCTTGTTGGGACGACCTATCCATGGGCCCAGTCGATGCAATGCCCTTACGCACCCCCACCCCCTTTCTCCTTCTTGAAAGCATCAAAGGTAAGGAGTCGTCACCCTCCTTCCTTTCCAAAACAGACAACGTAAGGATCCTCAGGATTGCTCGGATCTAAACCCTAGCATTCATGATGATTTATAAACTCCCCTGGTCAAACCCTAGTTCCCCTTCTCCTTTTCTTCTTTCTCTTCGCGCCACTGCTCCTCCCTCTTCCTTCTTCCTTCTTCATCCCTTTTCTGTTATTCCTCTTTTCCTACTACTTCAACACCCCTTCACCCTTACAGATGGATTGCTAGTGCTACTTCTCGACAGTAGCGAAGGGCACCCCACTACCCACGGGGCTACACTACATGCATGGGTGTTGGCCAGGTGATTGTAGGCGCAATGATGCGGGAATAGGGAGGGGATGAAGCTACCCTATTCTTCCCCTATTCTGGTCCTAGGAACAGAGGACCATGGCGAGTATGTGCGGAAAGGACCAACTAGGAACTGACTACTACCATGTGAACTGAGCATCCACTAGGCCAGTGTAGGGCGGCCAACTGACCATCTCCCTTGAGTAGGGAGATCCGGTGTATCGGCGCCATGGTTGGCCGATGCACTTCTCTAATGCCATCAGTCTGGAGCACGCAGACTCGGGTGTGAGCGCCCGATGTTGGATCTCAGCGGTGGCGAGAGGTGTGACATCGTAGGGGAGCGGTCAAGTTTGGTGACGAGCAGTCGGGCAAAGTTGTGCAGGGACACTGGCGAATCAAATGAGGCCACACATCCAGATAGAACCCAACACACATGCACTTGGGTCGTGGTGTGTAGCTACCATTGGATCACCCATCCACGACTGGAGTTAATCAATAAATATGAAAGTAACACCCAATCTGAAATCCATATAGTTTCGATGTAGAATTTACAAATATCATAACTTCCTCATTTTAAGGCCAAATATAGAAAAATTATATATCAAAATGATCCTCTCGAAAAGACCTACAACGTGAGCTTACTTACACCATCATGATGACCTCTAGACCAGTACAATATCATATAATGAACCAATAATCAACTTGGAACCCATCTTGGCCAAAACCCTAAAATTCATCTAATTAGGGTTAATGATGAGAATCTAATGCATATATGTAATCTTGTTCTTAATCAGGTTTGGCATGTGACTAGATGGTGAACGATATGTTAGGTTATGAAATATCTGAATCAGGCATGGGCCTTATCTAGTTATATGACTATCACTTTCATGCTTGAAAAGACATATATTGTATGCTTGTTTGTTTACTTGCTCCAATATTGCCATGTAGTATTGTCTTACTCGATGTTTGCCTCGTCAGTTTTATAACTTGAACACACATATATATAGAAATCCATTATAATATTGTTGATAAAGGGTTAAATCTTGGTTACGTCCATGAGGTCCCTCTCGTATAAAAGGGTTAGCAAAGCTTGAGCACCCTTACAGACCCTTCCGATAGGAAGATGGTCAAAGGCCTTAAACATGCTTGATATTGTTGGTATAATGGAGTGAAATGACATAAAATATGGTTTCGCATTAGTTAAACAATTAACATGTTTATTCTTGTTCATTTAATCTTGAAATCTTTTCATAATTATGCAAAGATTATACATATATGTATCTTTCTGCTCCATACTCAACACCTCATGTGTTGACCCATTTTCTCGTATGTTGTTTTTAGGTTCAGATATGGCTAGAAGGTTGATGGGCTTGGTGAGCTATGCTAGGTGTACTTGTTGTAAGATCTAGATTTAGTGCACATGAATGACTTGTACCTTGACTATGGAAATATGTAATTAAATTCATTAATATAATGCATTTTGTATAATTTATACTTGTTGAATGTTGAGACTATGTTGGTTCCTTTCTCTTGTTACTTGTTCATGTGTGCTAAGCTTTACGCTTCCGCATTTTTCCTTTGGTATAAGTTTGGTTCATGGGACTGGGATTCCAGTTTCGTGACAGATGGTATCAGAGCATGAACAATAACTACACCAAACATTGCTCACATGAAACACAAACTAAACTCACCTTACACCTCAACCCTAGAAACTTAATGAAATATCCTTGTGGATTAGGTTGACTTAACCTCTAGGTTAGAACCTAGATGTTCTAGAACTAGGTGTAGACTTGTGTAAATTTCCTCCCCTGACATGATTCACGACATGTGCTTAGGATGTCTACACAAGTGTGCCCCATGTTCTTGCTAGTTCTCTAGGTGTTATGATACA
Source organism: Alisma plantago-aquatica (assembly GCA_963693085.1). Classification (NCBI taxonomy): domain Eukaryota; kingdom Viridiplantae; phylum Streptophyta; class Magnoliopsida; order Alismatales; family Alismataceae; genus Alisma; species Alisma plantago-aquatica. The sequence goes on from OY856410.1 coordinate 712,379,982, forward strand.
AGACTGCCTCATGAGTGTGGTAACTCGTTTTGGTTTCGGTTTTATTCAAATGGAGTATGGTGGCTTTCATCTCATGTTTAAACGTTGGAGAAAACATATTTCAAGTATTATTATATGTACATATGACAAATGTTACCACACACAGAAAGACAGTGAGTTTCCATGCAACCTAGGAGAAAGAAATGTAACATCAAGTCAAGATGAGAGAGTTTAGATGATAGTGATAGTCTCTAGTGTTGTTTAGAGACATGAATAGGTTAGGCAAGTGAATAACCTAGAAACCTAAGATGATGATTATGATATTGATGATGATGTCGATGTTGATAAGACCCGAGTTGTTTGAGGAAGGTTGAGTAGGTTTAACGATATGGAATGAGTTGGACCATGCAACCCTAGCTAAACCTAGCACCTTGTATGATACATATGGCTTGGTTGATGTGTTAAACATAGTTAGTGGGTTGGCATGCTTTCTTGTACCTAGTTTTGTACGTGCTAAGATACGATATGTGACATACAGTTTGAGACCAACATGGGCCTCAATCTCTTTAAAAAGGAGGACCTCTAGCATGGGACATATGAATAGGTTGACCTTTTGATATGAGTCGACCCACCTCGGGAGAAGGTTAGAGACCTAAACTGTAAAATATTTGAAAAATTGAAAAATAGGAATGATGAAATACTTGATGATGAGTCCCTAGCTAGAATACTTCTAAGTATATGAGTTGAGTGACCTAACGTGTGGTTTCCTTGAACATGTTGAACCCTAGATTTCCTATGAAAATATCTAACCCTAGAGAAAGAGGAAATTGAAAATTTGAATATAGGTGAGGGAGATGTCCCAAGACCTAAGATGATGTATATGATTTGTGATATCTATGATGAGCCTCATGCTAGGGTTAGTAGTTGCATATAAAGGAATCTAGTGGTTACCCTTAAGATGGGTAGAAATTGATGTAACAAGTAGAAAATTGTGATTAACATGTCTTGTTGGACGCATATATGTCCTAGCTTGAGTGGCTTGAGCTTGTGGAGCTCTTTCTAGATACAAGTGAGAAAGCTTCAAAACATCAAAGTTGATGATAATGTTGTTCCTCATAGGGTGCTTGATATATGAAATATCTCACGTACATAAAAAATTTAGCATATGCATGATAAGCCACTCTCATAAGATAGACCTAATATGAAATCACACTACACATAAAAGATGTAGCCTTGAAATCATGAACTGGATACGATGATATGTAAAGATCTTGGCTTGAATAATCAAGGGAAATATGCCTAATCTCATACCCAAATGAAAATTATCAACTCGATATGATCATACTCTTGGGGTAATAACTTGAATCAACAAGATGAATGAATTGCTTAGTTTTAGATCCAATAATAATAATAATAATAAGAAGAAGAAGAAATGATCAACATAATTGATTAGATTTGGTAAAAATCCAAAGTAAAGATGAGATACACACTTGATGATAGTCCCATTTGAATTCATGATCTCGAACATGTTCGTTTGATACTTGACAACATAGAGTTGATGTTACACTGTAGTCTCGTATGAAGAAATGAACAAAACTCCTAATCTATGGATACTAGGCGATAGAAAACCCTAATGCCATGATGATGTCATAATATGGTGGGATAATAAGTAAATGTGTATATCATTGATATGAGTACACCGTTGATGATGATAGCCTAAGTTTGCACCCCATTGTGGGGAATGCCTTGATAACCATGGTTGAATAACCAGACCCGATGGATCCTGACTAGACTCTAAATTGTAATCATGGATGAATTTCGAGGACAAAATTCCTTGTAAGGAGGGAAGGATGTCACAACCTCGATTTTCTCTCTCCTCTATTATACTGCTCTCTCATCAAGTGTCTCTTACTCAATTTTATATTAATTTCATAATTGGATAGATATGATGTTCCAATTTGGGGAATACAATGGTCCATTTCGCAGTGGGTGATTTAAATTCGTACCTTTAAACTAAGTATCTTTATATATCATGTAACCTTCTTGCATCTAGTTTTGAACCTCATCACCATGATCTTTTGTCTTTCTAATATGAACCACAATGTAGTGGATTCAATTACAAATCCAACGACACAAAAATCAACCCAATTAGACCTTTGTAGAATGAGTTATGAAAGCTTGAAGATGCTTTGATTTACCTTGATTTTAAGTGCATATGTTTCCTCGCTTGCTTGTTGGGCCGGCCTATCCATGGGCCCAGCTGATACAATGCCCTTACGCACCCCCACCCCCTTTCTACTTCTTGAAAGCATTGAAGGTAAGGAGCCTCCGTCGTCCTTCCTTTCCAAAACATACAATGTAAGGATGCTCATGATTGCTAGGATCTAAACCCTAGCATTCATGATGATTTATAAACTCCCCTGGTCAAACCCTAGTTCCCCTTCTCCTTTGCTTCTTTCTCTTCGTGTCGTTGTGCCTCCCTCTTCCTTCTTCCTTCTTCACCCCTTTTCTCTTATGCCTCTTTTCCTGCTACTTCAACACCCCTTCTCCCTTACGGACAGATTGCTAGTGCTGCTTCTCGGAAGCAGCGAAGGGCACCCGGCTACCCACGGGGATACACCACATGAATGGGTGTTGGCTGGGTGATTGTAGGCACCATGACGCGGGAATAGGGTGGGGATGAGCTACCCTATTCTTCCCCTGTTCTGGTCCTAGGAAAGGACCATGTGAACCGAGCATCCACGAGGCCAGTGTAGGGCGGCCAACTGACCATCTCCCTTGAGTTGGGAGATCTGGTGCACCGGCGGCATGGTTGGCCGATGCACTGCTCTGATGCCATCAGTCTGGAGCATGTAGACTTGGGTGTGAGAGCCCGGCGTTGGAGCTCAGTGGTGGTGAGAGTTGTGACACCGTAGGGGAGCAGTCAAGTTTGGTGACGAGCGGCCGGGCAAAGCTGTGCAGGGACACTGGCGAATCAAATGAGGTCACACGTCCAGGGAGAACCCAGCGCACAAGCACTTGGGTCATGGTGTTTAGGTACCATTGGATCACCCATCCACGACTGGAGTTAATCAATAAATATGAAGGTAACACCCAATCTGAAATCCATATAGTTTCGATGTAGAATTTACAAAAATTATAACTTCCTCATTTTAAGGCCAAATATAGAAAAATTATATATCAAACTGATCCTCTCGAATAGACCTACAATATGAGCTTATTTCCAGACCCTGAATCTTCTTCTAGTTTCCTTATATTGCTAAAGATGTAACCTTTGACTACTTTGAATATGCTTAACACATGAATATGATTAATGATTGGATCTTGATGCTCAATTTACCCCCGATCCTTAAATCAGTACTTGTGATATATACTTGAACTAAATGAAGGTCCTACTCTCCCTATTGTTCATCATGACCCTTTTTGTGCATATGTGCTTAGTTTGTACTTTAATGATGAATGTTACCCCAAATTGCTAATCTTATTTCTAATGGCCATCCACTTAATCTTGTTATATGTTTCTAATGACTTAATATTGGTGATCTAGATCATCTTTTAGATATAGACCTCTTATTCCTTAATGATACTTGATCTTGGTCCCCTTGAGTTGATAATCTTTGACCTTGATTACTCTATTATGAGTTTCGTGACCTATTTTGAGCATAAGTGTCCTAAATCTTATCATGTCCAGATGAAACCTCGAAAGGATATGAAACTTGAACCACACCATCATGATGACCTCTAGACCAGTACAATATCATATAATGAACCAATAATCAACTTGGAACCCATCTTGGCCAAAACCCTAAAATGCATCTAATTAGGGTTAATGATGAGAATCTAATGCATATATGTAATCTTGTTCTTAATCAGGTTTGGCATGTGACTAGATGGTGAAGGATGTGTTAGGTTATGAAATCTCTGAATTAGGTATTGGCCTTATCTAGTTATATGACTATCGCTTTCTTGCTTGAAAAGACATATATTATATGCTTGTTTGTTTACTTGCTCCAATATTGCCACGTAGTATTCACTACTACAGAAACTGCCTTTGGCGTCGGTTGTTTAACCCCTTTTGGCGTCGGTGTCCGGCCGACGCCTATGTGGGCGCCGCTAAAGGTCGAACACTTCAGCGTCGGTTTTTCACCCGATTTCTATTTAAACTAAAAGCGTCGGATGTTTATAAACAATCGATGCCAAAAGCGTTCACACCACAGAAAACGACGACATCTAGGAAAGCCCTTTGGCGTCGGTTGTCTACTAAAAGACCGACGCCTACATGTATTAGAGACCAAGTACTGCTTTGGTCACATCAGGCGTCATTCCTTTACAAAAATCCGACACTGTAGGTTTGTGCGGACGGTTATCTGTAAATAACCGACGCCTATATCTATTTTTTTTTTCATATCAGTTTGCAGGCCTGCTGTGGCTGGTCAGTAGGATGAGAACCTGCAGTTCAGTTTTCTGAACTGCAGGTTTACGACATCCATTGATATCAGCCTACAAACAGGCCACAAACCTGCAAAATTAACAAAAAAAGATTCACACAAGTAGATACATTCAGACATCAATTCAATTCTCACGTTCACACATATAGAATCATTCAAATACATGTTTTAACATTCAGAAACATTCATTTACAAAGTATCATTCAGCATCACTATCAACATCCCAATTATATCTTACAGTTGCCACTGTTTGTATGGCTATTGCCCATTCTTCTCTTACTTCATTTAATGCTTCCCTCGTATATGGAGCATGTACATTTTTTAAGTGTTTGCCTATAGTGTGGTCAGTTTTAAACACCTGCAAAGAGAATGATGTATATATATAAGTAATAATATAAAAATAAGATTTATATATTTCATACTAACTAATGAGACTATATATAATACCTCATGTATGGTATCGATGTCCAATGCGGCATGTTTGATAATCATCTGCATAAATCGCATCACATAGTATGCGCATGCCCATCCATTGTCTTGTGTAGCGCACTATAAATTGAAACATACAAAATAATACAACTAAGCACAATTCACATCAATAATATATACATTGGAGTCAGGGAGTCGGGAACTTACTTTTACGTTCTCCCAAGACAATGGCTGGTTCTTTTTCCTTGGGACCTTTCCTCTAGCCTTTTTGAATGCATCTAAACCCCTACAGGTTAATATAACACAGTAAATTGCATAAGTAAATAGTAATGTAATAAAAGATGTTAACAGATATAAAAATGAAATATTTCTTACCAGAATAATGGCATTCTCATTACGCGTACAATTTTAGTGTTTAATGCACTTCCTGTGGGATCTAGATAATAAACAGTGAACGTCCCGGGGACAATAACTAGTAACTCCAAATGTTTACCGCTACAGGTAAAAAGTTAACAATTAATAACTCAAAATGCAAATTAAAAATGGAATTTTCTTAAGTCCAAATTATAAATAAAGTAAACTTACTTGACATTGAATGGAGCTATTATTATCGTCTTCATTAGCTGACCAAAAATTGTAAAAGCATCTATACAGTATTGTTGAACACTATCAGGGTCTTTAGCTACCATACTAATCAATGATGGAATAAAAAATCCCACATGATCATATGCAAATTGTTTGCAATGATCTTCGACTAAGTAGCTGCAAAACATATATGTGTATGCATTAATATATAAGAAACCAGATCACCGGATCTTACACAAGGTATATGGATGTATAAACAAGATCTCACCTTATCCATGTCTCTATCATTGATGTATTCAGCCAATCATACTGAAACAGCTCAATAATATCTTGTATAAATAAAGAGTTGTCGTATGATTGACCTGCATAATCTGCATCTAAAGAAACAATTATAGGGCAATGTATATTATGTGCCCGTAGCCAACATGCCATTCCCCTACAAGCAGGACCTAACGGGTATGTTAGGTCAGTTGGAACCCATGTTGGTAATGAGGGAAGTGGAGGTGGAGGCCTAGGTGCTCCTGGTATCTTCTTTTTAACCTATATATATAATTTCAGAGCAGTTGACATCATTATATACACATTAACAGTCTAAATCAATGTAAATTTATCTTACAATTTCACTCGTGTAGAGGACATCTGCTTTGGGCCACAATATGACCCCGCCTTCTGCCTCACCAAGTTTATCAATATCTGGGTGGGAATATGGCAACGCAACTTCCCTCCAATCGGGTAATACATGTATCAGGCTCATACGAATGTAGCCATGCGGCATTGGAGTCCCATGAAACGTTGCCCCAGGAAGGGACTGGTAAGCCTGCGCCTCTGCAACAACATAGTCTTGCATTCTTTAGCGGCATGGCTTCAATGCCTACAAATTTACATAAAGAATGTTATACATATATACATATCATCTTGAAAACATATCATCTTGAAAAGACTAGCTACAATGTCATAAACAATACTTACAGCAGACGTGTTAGGCGATGGGTCTCCAGGATTACTCGCAGTCTGTGCACCAGGAGAAGAGTGGGTCGCCATAGGCTGATTGGAAGCCTGAGATGCCTGCCACCGCAGCAATTCTTCCTTGACCTTCTCAGCAACTACATCGTTGACCTTCTTAGCAACTATATCCTCGACTCTCTTATTCACCTATACATGGATAAAACAAACATTAGCTTCTTATCAATGAATTTCCTTTTGCAGTAACATTCTAAAAAAAGAATAGGATACCTCTTCTTGAGAAAGTCTCGCTCTGGGTTTGCGCTGGGATGGCCCAAAGAATGCTTTGATGCCCACACCAGCGTCAGCACCTCTAACACGTCCAGGATGCTCTGGGTTACCCAGAGCAACTGTCAATTCGTCCCTTGTGCCCTGAGGGATGAACATGCCTTGTTTCCTCTGCTCATGCAGCTCCCGCTAATCACCATAAACAGAAATTGGTAAGTTAACACCACAAATAATCAATATTCAAATGATTGCTCTAAGAGTTGTATTTTACCATTTTTGCAGCCACCTCAGCAGTTACGGGCTTCTTTATTTCACCCTTCTTGTTTTGCCTGCCAGCTATCCAGATATCATGGCGAGGCAAGGGTATGGCAGACTCCTGAGTACGAGTAGCATCCTGAGTAGCCGCAGACTCCAGAGTAGCCGCAGACTCCGCCTGTAGTCTTTAGCGAACACTTTCATAGCCTTTTGGACCCATAGTGTGGTCATGCACATTCATTGCACGCCTTGCTTTTTGTGCGTCACTGAAGGCCTAGTTAGTATGCACATTTATAATTAGGTTAGTAGCACAATGTATATTAATTAAAATGGGAGTGACGCCTAATACCTTGAATTCTTCAGATTTTCTTGAAGCAACAAAATTGTCCCAATCTTCTTTGTCCAAGAAGTTCCATTGTTCAAGGGCTGACTTCTTCTTCTTATCACCCTGTTTTATGTATTCTCTGTTCAGATTTGTCCTGTAATTCCTAAGCATATTTCCAGCATGTTGCATCACACTTTTACGATGCAACATCTCATCCAATGCAAACAAATTCTGTAAAATAGAAATGTTATTAACTAGTATCCAAAAATAGAATTGCAAATAATAGAATTTGTAATCTACAAAATAACCCACGCATAAATCTTTCCATATCAAGTCTTTCTTCGCCTGAGGAACTTTATGCCAATTATCATACTTAACACCACAATGGCTTCGAGTGACAACCCCAAGATAGTTTATAAAAATATTGCGGTTCACTCCAATTGCATTCCCTCCATTATCAAACTCCACAACCAATTTGGATCCACTGCCACTCAGCGCAGTTAACTTTTTCAACAGAGTGATACCCCTTTTCTTGTTAAGTTTTTATTGCTGCGCATCAAGTTGCTCAATTGCTTCAGTGGGTACCTGTGCATCATCAACCTAAAATTTGACAAAAATAAACACACTGAATTAGGCCAATATAGAAATATAGGATATATGACATAACTAGAAGATAATGAATTTTATAGAAATACATGATATGTTTTTAGAACTTACATTGGTATCCTCGCCCTGCTCGTCATGGACAGCATGCTCATAATGGACTTCATGCTCATCATGGACATCATTCTCATCATGGTCAGCCATCTGAAAATGTCATTAAAAAGGCAAACATTTAGCATTTGTATCAACTAGAAAAAGGAAAACATTTAGCATTTGTATAAACTAGAAAAAGGAAAACATTTAGCATGTGTATAAGATTAGGGTATACACTTACATCCTAAGTGTATAATGTGATGTCATTCTTACATATATATATATATATATATATATATATATATATATATATATATATATATATATATATATATATATTCTGTTTCAAAAATATGTAAATCTGTATAGTTATATATGTAAATATGTACAACATAAAACAGAAATCTGTCTATATAGTAAGTATATTTATTTATATGTATAGATATGTATCTATATATACATGCGTATTGGTAATAGTATATCTATCTATACATACATATATATATATATATATATATATATATATATATATATATATATATATATATATATATATATATTTCTGTTTCAGAAATATGTAAATCTGTATAGTTATATATGTAAATCTGTACAGCATAAAACAAAAATCTGTCTATATAGTAAGTATATTTATTTATATATATGTATAGATATGTATCTATATATACATGCGTATTTGTAATAGTATATATATATATATATATAAATATATATATATATATATATATATATATATATATATATATATATATATTTCTGTTTCAGAAATATGTAAATCTGTATAGTTATATATGTAAATCTGTACAGCATAAAATAGAAATTTGTCTATATAGTAAGTATATTTATATATATCTGTTATATATATGTCAATCTATATAGAATAAAATAGAAATATGTCTATATAGTATATGCATGTATGCATATGTAAATCTGTATATATGACTATATACACGTACATATATGTATTCATATATAAATATATGGGATTATATATGTATATCAGTATATGTACATATATGTATTCATATATATATATATATATATATATATATATATATATATATATATATATATATGTATAGGATTATGTATATGTATATGTATGTTTATACATATATTTATTAATGACTATATTATTTATATATATATTATATGTGGATATATATATATATATATATATATATATATATATATATATATATATATTATATGTACGCCTCGGTACAATCTGAGGCTTACGCCTCGACCGCCTCGAGGCTTACGCCTCACCTCGCTGAGCCGAAAACGTCTCGATGCGCCTCACGCACTTTAAAACCTTGTTTAAAACCCTATAATTCATGAAATCATTCTAATTCAATTTAATATGTTGGGATCACATAATTATATAATGACATCAGAATATATAGAAGAATCATAATTAACATGATTAACAACATGCTCATCAAACTAGGGTTTTCTTGAATATCATCTAATATTTGTGTACTAGACATTATATGTATCCCTAATCATCATATTTAACATACTACATTATTATGAACATCCAGATCAGATTAAGATCATACTATGTTATAACCATTGGTTTAATAACCCTATTTCCGCATGTACATGTTTATCAACTTTAAAACCCTATAATTCATGAAATCATTCTAATTCAATTTAATATGTTGGGATCACATAATTATATAATGACATCAGAATATATAGAAGAATAATAATTAACATGATTAACAACATGCTCATCAAACTAGGTTTTCTTGAATATCATCTAATATTTGTGTACTAGACATTATATGTATCCCTAATCATCATATATAACATACTACATTATTATGAACATCCAGATTAGATTAACTCTAATCAAATACATTACATGCATTTTTATCACAACAATTTAATCAATGCAAAAAAAAGTAGAGCAGCTAGCAGCGGGAAGACCAACCTTGTCAGAGGGAAAAAGGCAGAGGCTCCGGTGGCTCTGGCTGGAGGAGTAGCTAGTAGCGACGGCGGTGGAGCAGCAGCTAGCAGCGAGGCTGGAGAAGAATCGGCAGCAGGGGCAGCGCGACGGCGGTGGAGGAGCACCAGGGGCGTGGCGGCGCCTAATCTCAGGCGTGGCGATGCCTAATCTCAGGCGCTAGAGCAGCAGGGGTGGCAGAGAAGGGGGCGCGGAGAAGGGAAGAAGGTAGCAGGAGTGGCGGCGGAGAAGGGGGCGCCGGAGAAGAAATCGCCGGCGAAGGGGGCGCCGGAGAAGAAATCGCCAGAGACGGAGAAGAAATCACCGGAGAAGAAATCGGCAGCAGCAGAGAAAAGGGAAATCGGCTTGCAATGAAACAGAAGAAAGGCGAATGGTCGGGCGATCACGGGATAAAGTTTCCATATAGCGTCGGTTGTTTCAAATAACTGACGCCTAAATAACTTTAGCATCGGTTATTTTAAACAACTGACGTCCAATTGGACAATTTTTTCATGAAATTGTTTGGCGGGAACCATATTCAGCGTCGGTTATACAATGATAACCGCCGCTGAAAGTGACACTTTTTGTGCAAATTTTCATCACAAATAGGCGTCAGTTTTTTATCTACATCACCGACGCTGAAAGTGACACTATTTTTCTTGAACGAAATTTGGATTTCGCAGGCGACTTTAAGCGTCCGTTTTGTTATAAATAACCGACGCTTAATACAAAGCGGTACCCGTGTCTGGCTGGTTTCAGATATAGACGTCGGATTGCTTAAGCAACCGACGCGGTCATATGATAGGCGTCGGTTTCCCTTAATAACCAATGCCTAGAAAAGGGACATTGAATGCTATTTCTGTAGTAGTGATTGCTATGTCTTACTTGATGTTTGCCTCGTCAGTTTTATAACTTGAACACATATATATATATATAACTCCATAATAATATTGTTGATGAAGGGTTAACTCTTGGTTACGTCCATGAGGTCCCTCTCGTATAAAAGGGTTAGCTAAGATTGAGCATCCTTAAAGACCCTTCCGACGGGAAGATGGTCAAAGGCCTTAAACATGCTTGATATTGTTGGTATAATGGAGTGAAATGACATAAAATATGGTTTCACATTTGTTAAACAATTAACATGTTATTCTTGTTCGTTTAATCTTGAAATCTTTTCAAAATGATGCAAAGCTTATACATATATGTATATTTCTGCCCCATACTCAACACCTCGTATGTTGACCCATTTTCTCGTATGTTGTTTTTAGGTTCAGAGATGGCAAGAAGGTTGATGGGCTTGGTGAGCTATGCTAGGTGTACTTGTTGCATGATCCAGATTTAGTGCACAGGAATGACTGGTACCTTGACTATGGAAATATGTAATTGAATTCATGAATATAATGCATTTTGTATAATTTATACTTGTTGAATGTTGAGACTATATTGGTGCCTTTCTCATTTTACTTGTTCATGTGTGCTAAGCTTTACGCTTCCACATTTCACCTTTGGTATAAGTTTGGTTCATGGGATTGGGATTCCGGTTCCATGACACTAACACCAGCCACCCTCCCTGGATCTAGCCTTTGAGCATCTAACTTTCTCAGCTAGCAATCACAAGGATCCAGAATGAGCAAACACCCAATCAGAGCCTCCATGTCAGACCTGAAGCACGAACTAACTGTGTGACATGAAAGAATCGAAGTCGTTTTTCTATCAGGGAGCAACAAGGGTAAAAGCTCAGAGTTAGAGCTTCTAGCTTGGCACAATACCAACTGACATTAACCACACCCACAAGGAGTGGCATTGCACCAAGAATCGGGAAATCATTTTCAATTCTATCTCACCGAGCAGCCTGATTAGCCCGGTAGTGACTCTTGCCTATCAACACCAGTTATGGTTTCAAATGTCCAAGTAGAAATTGAGTTTCTATTTGCACAGAGACCACCCATCAAACACCTATAAAGGGATTTCATCTGAGATCTAGTATGTTATAGCACACCACCCCTTAAAGGTATTTTGTTCTCGAAATCAAAACATCCACATATAAGAAAACAACTTATTCACCACCCCTTAAAGGAGTCATTTTATTAAGTCAAAACTATTTTTTAGCTACAGAAGGTTCAACTATGCTTCCTTACATCCAACTACATAGGCATCATGCAAAAAAAAGAAACATAACTTGTAAAGACTAACTATGGACTATGGGTTAACCTGCTCTTGTCTATCCTGAAACAAGTCTTTACACTTGGGAGACTAGTTGAACATATTAGGGTCCCTAAAGATAAATCATATAGATGTCTAAGGCTACTATTGCTTAAAAGCATTATATTTTGAACAATTCATATCAACTCAAGCCAAGCCAATATCATATGGATTTGAGAGTCCCCCTAAACCAAGCTAGTGGTGCAGAGGAAAATCTTGCTAGCCCCCAAACCCTGATCCTTTCTAGACACCTTTGCTTTCAAATTCATGTCCTAGTAGCTGCCTAAATGCCATGTTAAACAACCTCAACTTACTATGATTACTTATGAATCTTTTACTTGGAAGTATTTTAAGGATCTATTCATCATTATTATAATGTGAAACTATATGATCCTAAATCAACCCTTAATCATGTATTGATCAACTCTAGGGAAAACATATCACTTAAAGGTAAGGAAAGGATTCTAACTAGGGAGATAAAATTGAAATAGTCAGATTTCAACTACTATAGGCTTTGATACCATGTTGTAAGGAGTGCGGAATCACCCCCTTACTAAAAAAATTGGAGAATAAAACATCCATTCCAAACACACTCAAAGGTATGATGGCATAGGTATAACATTTTCAAATTTCAATAAATGGTATCCAAAACAACCAAAAATATAGTAGCGGAATAAAAATGTTGACTATATTCAATTTATAACAAGGTTATTACAAAAATACATCATAATATCCTGTAAGGGTTTACATGTATAATACAACATAAAGATCTAAGTAGAGGGAAATCTAAACCATAACGACTTTGTCTCCAAGTTTTAACTCCTTAAGTTAGTCCAAAACTTCATACCATATCATCCAAGTCCTTCACCTTGGGTCGGAAGCATATCCCAACAAGAAGAGAAAATAGATGGCATTAGCAAAGGCTGGTATGTGCATAATAAATAGGAAATTGAGCAATATATGGTATAACAGACATCAAAGTGTAAAGGCTTCCCATGAAAAAGATAAGGACAACCCAAGTGGGTATCAAGAGAAAAGGTATTAAAATAATATGATAACAAAAGAATACTTGCCATTAATAAAACATAAAGATTGTGCCACACAAGAACATGTAAAGAATTAGGGCTCACACCCCATATCATCAACCTACATGCATGTGAGAAAAACATATCCCTACAACAATATAAACACAAAGGCGGCCAAGTCTCATGAACTTGAAACCTGATAGAGAAATAAATATTACCAATCTCCCAAATATATAAAACATGGTCCAAGAATCACACATCTTGCCCTAGGTATGAGGTATATGGAGGATTAGATGCGCTGCTAGGTACGATGGTACCAGAAGATCGGAGAACCGGGAGTGGACACAGGTTGTTACGTCCATCAACAGCCTAATGAAGAAAAAGTCTTTCCTTTTTTCACCTAACGCACATATATATAATGCGATGAGAGATGCTGGCTTCGAAGAACCTAGAACAAAGATGAGAGAGATCGTTTTGTTCCAATGGAGAACACCGGATATTCATAATCTTAAGTGCAATATCACTGTTGGTAGAGATGAGGATGTACATGGTACGAAGCGTAGATGGGCAGCTGGGGTGGTTCGAAATCATGAAGGTCGGTTGGTTCTGATATTTCGAGCATGGTTGAATGTGTCGGACTATATCGCAGCTTATTTGCAGGCTTGCGCCATTGGGATGAAGCTCGCGGTGGATAATCATCTTCATGTCTCGGCGATAGAAATTGATGATAAAATTGTTCACAGTATTCTGTGGGAGAACGAGGGGGTGTCGTGGAAGGTGTGGTCCTTTGCACGTGATCTAAAGAAGGAATTGAGGAGGTATGATGTTGATGGTTCATTGGTTCACAAGATTGTTAATTCTATTCCCAGAGAATTGGGATGGTTGGGTAGATTCTCAAATGAGTTTGCTGTGATCACTGACATAGGTAGGATGCCAACTAAGGTTAGAGGTATGGCTTTGCTGGAGAAGCAGGGTATGCCATATGTGGCAGTGCAGATGGTGGATACGGAGTGTGATGTTTGATTGGGTTTTCTTTGTGATGTTTTTGGATACGTATGGGATGATACCTGCAGTTTTATGAGAAGGAGATGTATTTTTTGCGATTTATCCCATACGAGGGGGATGGGATGAATAAAAGGACCCCCTGACTTAATTAAAAAAAAAAGTATGAGGTTCCTTTCCATCCCAAAAGAGAAGGAAATATCACTTATACTCGGAAGGAAATAACACATCTACCATAAAATCACATATCATGTTAAATGTAGAGGCAAGTAGAAAGTACAGTCAGAATATATAAACTAGTCACCACATAAGGGACCAACATATAAATCAACCTTATAAGGGGGAAAAAGACATCACATATGATGTTTTAGAGTTCCATCATGAACAAAGCATAAGATAAGAGTTCAAAAGAATATCGATGATCACATGATCAATATCAAATAAGGTAGTTCACATGAACCATGATTTTCAAAAGAAAAGACATTTTGTATAGGCTAATGTCTAGAGGAAAGAGAATGAATAAGCATATGTGACTTGCTTAACATAGAAGAATAAGGGATACATCATACCTCAACTTTAGAGTCTGAACAGTCTAAGTCAATCCTAGATCTAAGAATAGGCCTCCAAAGAACCTCTAGGGAAGGTGGACATGTCCAATAAGTAAGGTTCCCAAGATTAGAGAGGCTAGTTTCTCCAACAAAGCTCCTATCTCAAGCAAGAAATGCCTTCTCCACTTTAGAGGTGAAAAACCCTAACAAAAGAACATGGAGATGAGGTGTTTATGAGTTCTAGGTTGGATTTCACCATGGAAGGCTGTGGTTCCTATGGACATGCAAACCTTTATGGATAAGGAAGAAGTCAAGCATGAGGTGTCCATGGATCTTTCCATGTGTCCTTAGCCTACAGATTTCATGGAAATGCAAGAGAACAACTCATAGAGGCTTCATGAATATTAAATGTTGGTTTATGGACACTTATAGGCCATCCCAACTGACCTCCAATGAAAGAAATAACCCCATTGGTTGACAACTTCTAAAGATAAGCTCATTTACAAAGAGAGTAATCCCTAAAATGCCCTTGGAAAGAAACACCTTCAAACCAATGTGTAATTAGGTTTTCCATGGCTCAAAACTATATAAATATAAGGGAATATATAAGGATTATAATGCATGTGTCAATTTGCAAAGAAACCTCCCATTTGGGTAAATTAAAGAAAAGTTCATAATGTACCTAAAATTGCATAACTTGCACAAACAACATCCAAATTGGACCAAAATTCATCCACAAGTTATTGTTGATATGTTGAATATGAATTTTCTATTATATCCATATTTTCAATTTATATAATTACACTATTAATTACTTATGTCTTTTACTCATTTTCTCTCTCCTAAACTTGCTTTGGCGATGGGTAGCAGACACTAGGGTTGCATATGATGTGAATGTTATGTTTCTAACCACATAACATGTTGTATTATAATAATTAGAAATATGTGTCTATGTCTTATAACACGTCTCATAATGATGAAAGAAGTGATGTTCTAAAGATGGTTGATGATCCAACCCTATAAATCCTAATCGCTTAAGTGAAACCCAAATTGTTATGATGTGAAATGTATGATGTGAATGTATAGCATGAGTTCTATCTGATGATGATGTTTTGCCTTCTTGTTATCAGCTTCTAACCATGCTAATATTGATTGATGTCCATAGCTAGGTATGAGTTGTGGTGGTTATGATGTAATGTGGATTGGTCCTTGTGATGAACATGTGGTCCTTGTGATGGACATGTGGTCCTTGTAATGGACATATAAGTGATAACAAGCATAAAGTGATGATGTGGTTCAATCTATTCTGGTGATGAGTCATACCCTATTTATGTAGATCTTGTTTAAAAGTTATACGTTCTAACTTTATTGATGCTTTAAGATGTTAAATTGATCTAGTTAATCAAGGGAAATCTAATAGTGTAGTTTCTATGTGCCATAGATCCATTCAGTGTCAGCATTTGCTGAATAGTGAAATGAGTTTAACATGGAACACATATTGTTGAATATGCAGTGTGCAAGTTGGAATACCACCTTGTATCCTGGAAGGAATTGTATCACATGGTTGACTATAAGTCATACCTGGAAATGTATCACAGGATTGACTATAATTCATACCTAGAATTGTATCACATGATTGACTGTAATTCATCCCTGGAATGGTATTACAGGATCGACTGTAAGTCATACCTAGAAAAGCACTGATGTAAGATGTAGCTGAATTTCTCTAGCGCTTTGAACTATACCAAGGTGGGATAAATATGCACAACCAGACTAAAATGTCTCTGGAAGCAGATGACTCATGATGTCACTGCATGTTTACTCATACTAACCAAAGAAGGTGAGGTCATGGATTTTGGCTATTCCATTAGACCTTGTATGGAACTGACTTCAACTATATACATATAGTGGTTGGTTGGATTTGATTGGTACGATTCAAATCCTCAAGGCATAATGAATGCATAAACAGCCCAGTAGCCTGATTGTATAGGATCAAATACGAAAACATTTCCTGAGGCCTTGCTTGATATTTATACAACGTTGTTGATAGAAAATATACATGTTCTTCGTATTCCTTTTAAATTATTAAGATGTTCCATAATTCATCAGTAATCGTTCTTCCAATTTTTTGTACTAATGCTCAATTTATTTTATCTTTGATAATAATAGAGTTGGCGGAGAGTTATATCTCTTACTAGGACTATGTGTCTCACTTTGTTGGTTAACAACCTTTATAGGTGGATGAGCACGAGGAGGTAGAGACTGTGCAGAGGAGGTTGAACAATAGCCAGAGGAGCAATAGCTGATAAGGTTGGAAGTGTAACTGGATGTCTTTTGTTGGTAGAGTCCTAGAGTTGTCCCTGTATACTCAGGTCATTGGGAACGTTTTGTAGCTGTTTTTTGAATATGTTATCTTTATGTGCTTGTTGTAAATGAGAAATAATGGAATCATGTATATATGCTCTGGAATAGTACCTTCATCACATGTTGACAACATGCCTTGTGAATGTGTTGAGGCATGAAAGTACGCATGTGTAAAGATTCCTTCTATAAGGTAGTTTTATGCAAAATGTCTTTAATTTTTAGTGTTTTCTACTAATAAGTTTGTTAATCTCACTTTCGTGGTTTGTTTTGAGTAATCTCATTTTGTTTTGGCATGGGGCATCACAGTTTAGATTGGTATCAAAGCTTGAGGTTCATTGAGTCTACAGGGACCTAAGACTAGGGTTTGTGTATGTTCTAGTGTCCTCCAGTCTGTCTTATAGTCACTTTTACTTATGCAGAAGAAGAAGAAAAGCTAAAAGATGTCTAGAGAGCACGAAGAACATGCTACTGAGAGCAATTGTTGTACCAGGTGGTGGTACAAAGAACCAAACACATGAAGATCAGATGCCTGAAGTCCCTTAGTTTGACCCAGCCATGATAGAAAACCCTACCTTTCTGTCACTTTTTGGGCAGATTATGGCCACGATGACTCATATGGTAGATAGGATTCATGCACCTCAGCCTAGAGAACATATTTCCCATGCTGAATCTTTGGGTACTGGGAAGACTTTTCAATGGCTTCACCATGTTGGGGAGGTTGAGTATTCGGGGTCAGTTGAGCTGTTGGATGCAGATCTGTGGCTGACTAAGCTTAAGAAGGCTTTCAAGATCCTAAGTATCCCTGAGGATGATAAGGTGAGGCATGTTATGTACCTCCTGAGAGGGAATGTTGGCCATTGGTGGGCCATAGAGAAGGAAAATAGACCTGATGTGGTGGTTGGTTGGGAGGAGTTTCGACGAGAATTTGTCATTCGGTACTTTCCTCAGACATATAGGGATGAGAAGATTTGTCAGTTTTATATGATTCGAAAGGGGTCCCTGATGATAAATATGTATGAGACAAGGTTTATGGAGTTGTTGAGTGTGGCATCCAACTCACAAAAACAAGATTAACTAAAGCGGAAGCGATTACTAAGCAGTGAATTACTGAAAATCACTAAAATTAAAACATTTTTACAAGAGATCCAACAAAGGAAAACTCTTTCACATAGAAACAAAGAAATTTGATTTCATACTAGTTTACAAGTACATGTCCTGTATCATCTTTTCCTAAGAATTACAAGCATCGACTGCCCTATTAAACTAAACAAAGGCAATATAAAATCTCGAGGCATTGAGCCAAAAACCTTAAAAGCACTAACTATTACTGTGAGGACCTGAGAGCACAGAGAAGACACATAAGACTCTATGTACATCTATACAACGCATAACAGTCAGTGTCTCCACCTGAGAATTCAATGTTGACCCTATTGTTGTTGTTGTTGTCCTTCACCTACTGAAGGATTCCTACCTCCTCGTCCGCGTCCACCTAAAAATGTGGTTCCCATGGGGGTGAGACAATTGTAAAATTGTCCCAGCAAGAGATATAACTCTCTGCCAGAAACATTATTATTGTAGTTTAATAAGATAAATCTAGACAGAGGAATCTTAATTATTTAACAATATTTATTTCATTGTATAACATATTAGAACATTATTTTTATCTAAAGCATTGTAGCTATAACTTGATAGAGTAGCATGTCACTTATCCATTAAGGAATATGAAGAACATGTATAACATTTATTCACTATAGACTTATAACCGCAACATATACTCTGTTCAGGCTTAGATCACATAGCTAATGCCTGGCATTGTTTTGTGGAGTCATGGCTTGTAGCCATACTCTTTTCACAAAGTATTGGGATCTTAATCCCTCATCTCGTCAAGTACATTTCCATTTTTGAACAAGTTCATCATCATGATTATAGAATGTGGGTATTCAAACCCTTAGTTCATCATAGAATACTTGTTACCACTTAACAGGTAACTTAATACCTTCAGGTCATCTGACCAAGGTAATCATCATTCTTGCTACACAAGCATTCCATATAGTTCACAAAGCTCACATCACCTTCTTGTTACCCCTTAATAGGCAACAAGGCATATTATGGCTTATGAAGCCCATAAACAATTTCAATAATTAACACATCATATGGCACACAGAGCTCGTTAATTTCAAGTTACCTCTCACTAAGCAACAAAGCATATGAAGGCTTATAAGGCCTATAAAACATTTTCAATATGCAGAACATCATAGCCCATACCTGGCTATGCTCATCATCTCAACATACCTGCATAATTAGTACTCATGATAATAATTATAATGTTTTTATATCAGCATCATGCAACACAAAGTAATATCACTATTCCCTTTTTAGGGTTAGGATTCCTCTTGCATATCATCACCCTCCATTAGGATTTTCCACAATAGCCAATTAGGTTCTTAATATCATGTTATTAATGATCAAACCTTAATTCCTTGTTCCACACAGCTAGGAGCCAACATTGATAACATAACCATTTAATCATACTTATTATTCTCAGCATTTAACATCAAATGAATTATCACATAGAATACGAGTTTCTCTCTCATCTTTACCAGAATATGATTGCATCATAGTGTATTGGTTTGGATTAACCTTTTCATAAGGCATGTTAGCCTACACTTATCAAAGTGCATTACATCTCAATGTAACAATTGACATGACACACTTCATGTGTCACTCATCCAATTATATTGGATTTAAAACACATCAAGGTATTTCAATATTGAGGTGTTGGATGTGATATCTATCATATCTTGATGCATCACCTCCCTCATCACCTTTATTCTTACTTGAGTTCATCCACTCAACTTGTATTAGGGTATTCCCCATCCTAAAACTTTATACACCAGTTCATCACATTTATCATGTAACATATTTGTCATAAGTCACTTATTTTAGCATATACAACCATTGACCATGATATGGACTCATCTTTGAGTTAGGTACTATCGATATAAGGATATCCATTATCAACCTCTTTAGATATTACATTTGTCAATATATTAATCACTACTCCATTATTCGGAATAGCATTTTCCATATTTATAAATTGAGGTTCAAATTGCATTTCCCATAAATATGGATTTCACCTAATATCACTCTTCATTAGAGTTTCACATAACATCCTTCTATATCAGGGTTTCACATAGTGTTTCCTGAAATTAAGATTTCACTTGACATCTCCCTCAATTAGGATTTCACATAGCATTACCCTACATTAGGGTTTATTATATCCTATTGCCCAAATTAGGGTTAGCATGCACTATTCACTTCAGATTAGGGTTTATCATGTCCTTCTACCCAAATTAGGGTTTATTGTAACATTACATAATGTCACCCAGGATTAGGGTTTCACTCAGTATTTCCCTAATATTAGAATCAGGGATCATCAATCTTCTCAATTAGGGTTTCATGATCTCTTTATTAAGGATCACACCCTAATTACATATTTGCCTCATAATGAGAGAATTAGGGCTTAGGTTTGTAAGCATTCTTCTATCTCCTTCTCTCTCTCTCTCATCCTCTCTAGGATGTTAAGTAGATCAAGTTTGATCTAGGTAAGCTTTTCATTTAAATACACACAGTTAGGGTTAACCATTATAATCACCTTTGGACTACATCATTATCAATCAAATAGTTAATTGACCTTTATTCACATTAGGTGTCCAAATGGTTTGACCAATTGAATCTCCAATGGTCTAGATTACTTATACCCCAAATGTTGTTGGTCACTTAGACCTCAAACGGTCTTGACCAATTAAGTTCAAACGGTTTGAAATCATTTAGCAAGATTGGTGCTTGAAACCGTTTAGAAAAAATATATTGAAACTGAATGAACTTGGGTCTCCAAACGGTTTGAGACCATTTGGTCCCAAACATTATTGAGACCATTTGATCCCAAAAGGTCTTGAGAATGTTTGGACTCAAATGGTCTTAATATTGTTCGGTCCCAACTTTCTCAAAACTGAATGGACCAAAAGGGTCTTCCATCACTTAGTCAATTTAGCATTTCAATCATTGAACCATCTATCAATTGAACTACTTATTTATTCTTCAATTGAACCATTGAATCACCCTTCAATTGGTCCTTCAATTAGGGTTTTGAATCCAATTGAACTAGAATTTATAATCAAGAAACCATCACTTAGGGTTTTGAAATCGAGGAACCATCAATGGTTGACATTGTGGAACTAACTCAATTGAAATTATTGAATCACCACTTAAATATATCATGACCTAACCTCCAACAGTCTTGAGGTCATTTGGATGACCTACAAATGGTCTTGAGAATGTTTGACTAGTCCCATCATTGAAATCTATGAAATTCAATTAGGGTTTGTATCATTGATTCAATCATCAATTAAGCCATCGATTGTATTTCAATTTGAAGTCACTAGATCTTCAACCATCCAATCATACTCATCCATAGTCTTCCAAACGGTCTTGAGACCGTTTGGGTGACCTCCAAATGGTCTTGAGACCGTTTGGGCTAGTCAACCCAAAAATTAACCCAATCAATGGAGAATTCAGCACGCAACCCGATTAGGGTTTCTAATTGGAGGATCGTCCATATATTGAATCAATCAATTGGATCCATTGGATCATTATCCAACATATACTAGGGTCCTGACATCAAACGTTCAACCCATCCAAGTGGTCAACCTTCCAAACGGTTTGGGATCCAAACCTCTAAACGGTTTACAAACCGTTTGATCTCCAAACGTTTTGGTGAAACCGATTGGACCAAAAATTATGAAACTGTTTGCAATAGATATTTGTGGAGGTGTGTGCTTATGATGATATCATAATCATCAAGCTATAAACCCACGAATCTTTCTGTGATTTTCATGGCAATTGCATCAATCAACCAAATAAAATTTCAGGAGTAAAGAAAGAATCTACAATTGATGAAAATATGGAATAAATAACAAAGTTCAATGGTTCAAGTTATATAACCCACCTTCAATTGAGCTTCAAAGCTTGGATCTTCACATCAACAATTGTGGAAGCAGATTTCGCAACCCTCCCAAGGCTCGTCCTCAAGCTTTGGAGTGAAAATATTGGCTAGGATTGAAGATGCAGTGAAATAGAGAAGAAATCATGCATTGTTTTGTGATTTCCACCATGAATTCAAGGTGAAAGAAGGTCAAGAAGCTTACCAATAGGTTGGGGGTCGTCCTCCTATTGCTCCAAGCTCCCTTGATCGTTTTTGCAAGCAAGAAGTGAAAGTGGATTCGAAATTACCCCTTCACCTCATGGATAAAGGAGCTTATATATGAATTTTATTGAAAATTCATTTAAGAAAGAGAAAGTAGGAATTATCTCCTCAACATTCTTGCCTATTGACCCTTTTCTTCCTTAGAGACGAGGCTATCCTCTTTGCCTCTTATTCCTCTCAATTATCCATGATTTAAATAAAAGAAAATTAAGCACCATAACCCTGATAATAATAATATCCATAAGTGAGTCGATACTTCTTTTTCTTATAATAATGTGAGTGGGTTCTTAAACCACCTTAAGATATTTTCATTTCCTTTGGAAGGCACAAGAACGTACACATATATGGATTTCAACCAACACAATTTTGGTTGAAAGGCACTTCAATTAACATAATGATTTTTGCATTAAATTGAAGTAAAGTTCCAATTATGGTTAAATCTTAATTATTTTAATATCAAGATTCTCTCTCTTCCAAAGAGGTACAAATGAGACGCCCCTCTCATTTTCTTTGCTCTACATGATGCCAAGAAACATTAGGGACTATTTTGAAGTGGTAAATTGCATGTTGAACCCTTGGTTTTGGGTAAATTGCATGTTGAACCCTTGGTTTTGGGTAAATTGCACATTACTTCAAAACTGGGTTTTAATGCACAAACATTGCTTTATCAACTCTTTCTTAGTACTCAGGCTACAACAAGGCATACCTCTGCATCATCTTCATTCTCATGATGCTTCAACACATGACGAACATATTATCATGCACAATTTTTTAACCCCTCAACTTGGGTAATTTGCACTTTAGTCCTCAACAAGTAAAACATTATTTCAACATTGTACAAAATGGACTAAAATTGAAATATAAGTTCCTCTGGAGCCTTAATTACTTTTCAAAAGATAATATCAAGAATATAATCAACTTCATCAAGCAAAACATCTAGGGTTAAGCATAATCCAGGTCAGGGATGTTACAAATTATAAACCCCTTACAAGGATTTCGTCCCTGAAATCCCAAGAAAAGGAGAGACACATTTTTTTTTATTATACAATCACGTCTCCGCATAAAATCTTAATGTCATGGAGATACCATAGATCTGTAATCCATACGAAGTTTCTTCCACACAGGGTTATTCAAGAGAAATACTATTATCATGATAAAATTTTCCACCAATTACTATTGTTCCTTCCATTAGTTCAACCTTATCAATGTTTATGTTTATGCAGAGCATAAACCCCTAACATATGATGTTCATATGATTTTATGTAACTAGATTGATTGCACAGTTGGCCAATATAGGTAACCAACATAAATCATGTATTATTTCTCAGGTACCATAATCCTTACTTTGGTATTCATCATATGTGTTGAGAACACATCTCATTTGTATCACATTCATTTCTCTGTCATTACCACTGATGGTATACATGCACAAGGTATTTCTTTTTTTTAGGACATTGCTTGTTCCATATATCATTATCTTGGAACCAAAGTCTAAAACAAACTAATACTTTTCTAAGTATCCATCAATGGATTATTTCTAATCCAAGTACATCAAAGAGGAAACATATAAATTTTAACAAAGGTAATCCACTCAGCAAGCCTTTATTTGTTTGTGAAATTCAATTAGCAAGCCCTATGTGGCTGGGAAAGTTCACTTAGCAATCCCTATATAATTGGGAAAATTCACTCAGCAATCGATATGTAATTGGGAAATTTCACTTAGCACTTCCTCATTAGTTGGGAAAGTTCACTTAGCACTTCCTCATTAGTTGGGAAAGTTCACTTACCACTTCCTCATTAGTTGGGAAAGTTCTCTTATCAATTCCTATGTAATTGGGAAAGTTCACTCAGAAATCCCTATATAATTGGAAAAGTTCACTTAGCAATTCCTATGTAATTTGGAAAGTTCACTTCGCAATCCTTCTATAATTGGAAAAATTCACTTAAAATTCCTATGTAATTGGAAAAGTTCACTTAGCAATTTCTATGTAATTGGGAAAGTTCACTTGGCACTTCCTCATTAGTTGGGAAAGTTCATTTAGCACTTCCTCATTAGTTGGGAAAGTTCACTTAGCAATCCCTATGTAATTGGTAAATTTCACTCAGCAATCCTTATATAATTGGAAAAGTTCACTTAGCAATTCCTATGTAATTGGGAAAGTTCACTGAGAAATCCCTATATAATTAGAAAAGTTCACTTAGCATTTCCTATATAATTGGAAAAGTTCACTTAGCAATTCCTATTTAATTGGGAAAGTTCACTGAGAAATCCCTATGTAATTTCATTACACTCACTAGATTGTTTCAGAATGACTACTTGATCAGAGTAATGAGAAAGATAACAATCTAAGAGTTCCATACTTGCCCTATCTCCAATAATCATATACCTGGCTAGGGTATACAAGTATTGAGATTAGGTACTATGCACTTTATTTATTTTCATGTTCTTCACTATTCATATCATTATACACATATGATTTTCAATCCTAGATTTTCTTCAGGCATCACTTCTATATCTCATCTTTATCACACGTATATGAGAGATTATAAAGCATTTTAAGGAATACTGAGTAAAATGTAAATTCTCATCTTCCTTGGGTCCTTATAGGACTAGTCAATGGAAGTTCAAAAACAACTACTTTCTCATTTTTAACACATAGAATCATGAAATGAAATATCAGAATGAATCTATTTCATGTGACCTGTCACAACCTAAGGGTTGACTGTTGCATCAGATTGATTCATTGCATAGAACCTCGCAGTTTCTGGTTGTTGACCATGGGCTTGATTGTTAGGTGTTGATGAACCAGCTCGGGACGCTTGTCGACGTCCTCTATTGTTTCTAGAAAACTGCCTCCTTTGTGAGCCTTGCTGACTCTTCCACTGGGGGTTGAGTCACCATTGAATTCCCATCTGGACAATCCTTTGCTAGATGTCTTAGTTGTCTACATTGGTAACCGATCCTGGTCATAAGATAAGGTCTGTGAGATCTAGTCACTGATGTTGATGCTATGTTTGGGGCTCTACTTAGAGCAATACTACAGTCCCTACCCCTACTTGACGTCCATTACGTCAGGGTATGGAATCTTGATGGTGTTGCCGATGCCGAAAATCTCGGCTTCTTAAAACTTTCAGATCTTTGTCCTTGAGACTGAGTATACACCTTCTTACCACTGGTCTATCATTTCTCAATTTCAGACCTTTCTATACTCCTTATCGACTCCACAATGGTGGCAAACCTCTCCCTATTCTCTAAAGTAGACACAGGAGTGGTCAGTTCAACGTTCAACCCCTTCTCAAAATGTCGAATTCTTTCCTCATCATTAACTGCCATATGCGGACAAAACCGCAATAGCTCCATGAACTTAGCTTCATACTCGCTAGCGTTCATCTGCCCTTGTCTGATCTTCTCAAATTGAGAGATCTTCTCATCTAGATACGTCTTAGGGAAGTATCTACTGATGAATTCTCTTCGGAATACCTCCCATCCAATTTCTTCACCTGGCCTCTTATCTTCTTCTATAATCCACCAGTGAACAACACTCCCTTTTAGGAGGTACACTGCATGTCTTACCTTCTCGGCTTCAGGAATATCAAGGATCTTGAAAGCCTTCTCCAGCTCTGTCAGCCACAAATCAGCATCTACTGGACTGTACCAGCATAATATATGGCTCCAACCCCGCAAAGTCTCTCAAAAGTCTTGTCGGCTCCATATCCCTCATTGTGGGTTGGTGCCCTAGGTGCAGGTGGTGGCATCCTATCCTCCATATGCGTCATATTCGCCATAAACAGACCGAACAGGGTATGGAAAGATGGATTCTCTAAAGCAGCTTGATCAAGATGAGGAATCTCAGGTACGGGTTCCTCCCTAGCTTGATCCCTTGCACCTCCTCTTGGTGCAGCATTGTTGCTCTCAGCAGCTATGTTCTTCATGTGGTCCAGATATCTTCTAGTTCTTCTTCTCCTATGTGAGCAGAAGATACTATCAGATAAACTGGAAGACACTTAGAACAGACTCAACAACCTTAATCCTATGTCTCTGTAGACTCAGCAAACCTAGAGCTATGATGCCACTAATTTGTGGCATCCAACTCACAAAAACAAGATTAACTAAAGCAGAAGCAATTACTAAGTAGCAGATTACTAAAACTCACTAAAAATTAAAACCTTTTTAAAACAGATCCAATAAAAGAAAACTCTTTCACATAGAACCAAAGTAATTTGATTTCATACTAGTTTACAAGTACATGTCATGTATCATCTTTTCCTGAGAATTACAAGCATCAACTGCCCGATTAAACAAAACATAGGCAGTATACAATCTCGAGGAACTGAGCCAAAAGCCTTCAAAGCACTAACTATTACTCTGCGGACCTGAGAGTACATAGATGATACATAGGACCCTATGTACATCTATACAAGACATAACAGTCAGAGTCTCTACCTGAGAATTCACTGCTGTCCCTACTACTATTGTTGTTTTCCTTCACCTACTGAAGGATTCCTTCCTCCTCGTCCGCATCCACCTAAAAATGTGGTTCCCACGGGGGTGAGACAATTGTAAAATTGTCCCAGCGAGAGATATAACTCTCTGCTAGAAACATTATTATTGTAGTTTAATAAGATAAATCTGGACAGAGGAATCATAATTATTTAACAACAGTTATTTCATTGTCTAACAGATTAGAACATTATCTAAAGCATTGCATCTATAACTTGATAGAGTAGCATGTCACTTATCCATTAAGGAATATGAAGAACGTGTATAACTTTTATTCACTATAGAGTTATAACTGCAAGATATACTCTCTTCGGGCTTAGATCACATAGCTAATGCCTGACATTGTTTTGTGGAGTCATGGCCTGTAGCCATACTCTTTTCACAAAGAATTGGGATCTTAATCCCTCATCTCGTCAAGTACATTTCCATTTCTGAACAAGTTCATCATCATGATTATAGAATGTGGGTATTCAAACCCTTAGTTCATCATAGAATACTTGTTACCACTTAACAGGTAACTTAATACCTTCAGGTCATCTGACCAAGGTAATCATCATTCTTTCTACACAAACATTCCATATAGTTCACAAATCTCACATCACCTTCTTGTTACCCCTTAATAGGCAACAAGGCATATTATATCTTATGAAGCCCATAAACAATTTCAATAATTAACACATCATATGGTACACAGAGCTCATTAATTTCAAGTTACCTCTCACTAAACAACAAAGCATATGAAGGCTTATAAGGCCTATAAAACATTTTTCAATATGAAGAGCAGCATAGCCCATACCTGGCTATGCTCATCATCTCAACATACCTGCATAATTAGTACTCATGATAATAATTATAATGTTTTTATATCAGCATCATGCAACACAAAGTAATATCACTATTCCCTTTTTAGGGTTAGGATTCCTCTTGCATATCATCACCGTCCATTAGGGTTTTCTACAATAGCCATTTAGGTTCTTAAGATCATGTTATTAATGATCAAACCTTAATTCCTTGCTCCACACAGCTAGGATCCAACTTTGATAACATAACCATTTAATCATGCTTATTATTCTCACCATTTAACATTAAATGAATTATCACATAGAATATGAGTTTCTCTCTCATCTTTACCAGAATATGATTGCATCATAGTGTATTGGTTTGGATTAACCTTTTCATAAGGCATGTTAGCCTACACTTATCAAAGTTCATTACATCTCAATGTAACAATTGACATGACACACTTCATGTGTCACTCATCCAATTATATTGGTTTTAAAAGACATCAAGGTATTTCAATATTGAGGTGATGGATGTGATATCTATCATATCTTGATGTATCACCTCCCTCATCACCTTTATTCTTTCTTGAGTTCATCCACTCAGCTTGTATTAGGGTATTCCCCTTCCTAAAACTTTATGCACCAGTTCATCAAATTTATCATGTAATGTATTTGTCATAAGTCACTTATTTTAGCATATACAACCATTGCCCATGATATGGACTCATCTTTGAGTTAGGTACTATCGATATAAGGATATCCATTATCAACCTCTTTAGATATAACATTTGTCAATATATTAATCACTATTCCATTATTAGGAATAGGATTTTCCATATTTATGAATTGAGGTTCACATAGCATTTCCCATAAATATGGATTTCACCTAGTATCACTCTTCATTAGAGTTTCATATAACATCCTTCTATATCAGGGTTTCACATAGTGTTGCATGAAATTAGGATTTCACTTGACATCTCCCTCAATTAGGATTTCACATAGCATTACCCTGCATTAGGGTTTATTATATCCTATTACCCACATTAGGGTTAGGATGCACTATTCACTTCAGATTAGGGTTTATCATGTCCTTTTACCCAAATTAGGATTTACTATAACATTACATAATATTACCCAGGATTAGGGTTTCACTCAGTATTGCCCTAATATTAGAATCATGGCTCATCAATCTTCTCAATCAGGGTTTCATGATCTCTTTATTAAGGATCACACCCTAATTACATATTTTGCTCATAATGAGAGAATTAGGGCTTAGGTCTGTAAGCATTCCTGTATCTCTTTATCTCTCTCTCTCATCGTATCTAGGATGTTAAGTCGATCAAGTTTGATCTAGGTCAGCTTTTCATTTAAATACACACAGTTAGGGTTAACCATTATAATCACCTTTGGACTACATCATTATCAATAAAATAGTTAATTGACCTTTATTCACATTAGGCATCCAAATGGTTTGACCAATTGAATCTCCAATGGTCTTGATTACTTAGACCCCAAACGGTCTTCGTCACTAAGACCTCAAACGGTCTTGACCAATTAAGTTCAAACGGTTTGAAATCGTTTTGCAAGATTAGTGCTTGAAACCGTTTAGAAAAATATATTGAAACTGAAGGAACTTGGGTCTCCAAATAGTTTGACACCATTTGGTCCCAAACATTCTTTAGACTGTTTGATCCCACACGGTCTTGAGAATGTTTGGACTCAAACGGTCTAAAGACTGTTTGGTCCCAACTTTCTCAAAATTGAATGGACCAAAAGGATCTTCCATCACTTAGTCAATTTAGGATTTCAGTCATTGAACCATCTATCAATTGAACTACTAATTTATTACTCAATTTAACCATTGAATCACCCTTCAATTGGACCTTCAATCAGGGTTTTGAATCCAATTGAACTAGGGTTTATAATCAAGAAACCATCACTTAGGGTTTTGAAATCGAGGAACCATCAATGGTTGACATTGTGGAACTAACTCGATTGAAATTATTGAATCACCACTTAACTATATCATGACCTGACCTCAAACGGTCTTGAGGTTGTTTGGATGACCTCCAAATGGTCTTGAGAATGTTTGACTAGTCCCATCATTGAAATCTATGAAATTCAATTAGGGTTTGTATCATTGATTCAATCATCAATTAAGCCATCGATTGTATTTCAATTTGAAGTCACTAGATCTTCAACTATCCAATCATACTCATCCATAGGCTTCCAAATGGTCTTGAGACCGTTTGGGCTAGTCAACCCAAAAATTAACCCAATCAATGGAGAATTCAGCACTCAACCCGATTAGGGTTTCTAGTTGGAGGAATGTCCAAATATTGAATCAATCAATTGGATCCATTGGATCATTATCCAACATGTACTAGCTTCTTGACCTCAAATAGTCAACCCATCCAAATGGTCAACCCTTACAAATGGTTTGGGATCCAAACCTCTAAATGGTTTACAAACCGTTTGATCTCCAAACATTTTGGTGAAACTGATTGGACCAAAAATTATGAAACTATTTGCAATAGATATTTGTGAAGGTGTGTGCTTATGATGATATCATCATCATCAATCTATAAACCCAAGAATCTTGATGTGATTTTCATGGCGATTGCATCAATCAACCAAATAAAATTTTAGGAATAAAGAAAGAATCTACAATTGATGAAGATATGGAATCAATAACAAAGTTCAATGGTTCAAGTTATATAACCCGCCTTCAATTGAGCTTCAAAGCTTGGAGCTTCACGTCAAAAATTGTGGAAGAAGCTTTTGCAACCCTCCCAAGGCTCGTCCTCAATCTTTGGAGTGAAAAGATTGGCTAGGATTGAGGATGGCGTGAAATAGAGAAGAAATCATGCATTGTTTTGTGATATCCACCATGAATTCAAGGTGAAAGAAGGTCAAGAAGCTTACCAATAGGTTGGGGTTCGTCCTCCTGTTGCTACAAGATCCCTTGTTAGTTTTGGCAAGCAAGAAGTGAAAGTGGATTCGAAATTACCCCTTCACCTCATGGATAAAGGAGCTTATATATGAATTTTATTGAAAATTCATTTAAGAGAGAGAAAGTAGTTATTATCTCCTAAACTTTCTTGTCACTTTCCCCCTTCTCTTCCTTAGAGATGAGGCTATCCTCTTTTCCTCTTATTACTCTCAATTATCCATGATTTAAATAAAAGAAAATTAAGCACCATAACCCTTATAATAATATCCATAAGTGAGTGGATACTTCTTTTTCTTATATTAATGTGAGTGGGTTCTTAAACCTCCTTAAGATATTTTCATTGCCTTTGCAAGGCACAAGAACGTCCACATATATGGATTTCAACCAACACAATTTTGGTTGAAAGTCACTTCAATTAACATATTTATGTTTGCATAAAATTGAAATAAAGTTCCAATTATGGTTAAATCTTGATTACTAATATCAAGATTCTCTCTCTTCCAATGAGGTACAAATGAGACGCCCCTCTCATTTTATTTGCTCTACATGATGCCGGGAAACATTAGGGACTATTTTGAAGTGGTAAATTGCATATTGAACCCTTGGTTTTTGGTAAATTGCACATTACTTCAAAATGGGTTTTAATGCACAAACACTACTTTATCAGCTCTTTCTTGGTACTCAGGCTACCACAAGCCATACCTCTACATCATATTCATTCTCATAATACTTCAACACATGAGGAACATATTATCATGCACAATTTGCAATTTAACCCCTCAACTTGGGTAATTTGCACTTTAGTCCTCAACAAGTAAAACATTAATTCAACATTGTTCAAAATGGACTAAAATTGAAATATAAGTTCCTCTTGAGCCTTAATTACTTTTCAAAAGATAATATCAAGCATATAATCTCAAGCAAAACATCTAAGGTTAAGCATAACCCTAGTCAGGGATGTTACAAATTATAAACCCCTAACACGGATTTCGTCCCTAAAATCCTAAGAAAAGGAGAGACAATTTTTTTTATTATACCATCAAGTCTCTGCATAAAATCTTAATGTCATGGAGATACCATTGATATGTAATCCATACAATGTTTCTTTCACACAAGGTTATTCTAGAGAAATACTTTTAGCTTGATAAAATTTTCCACCAATTACCATTGTTCCTTCCATTAGTTCAACCTTATCAATGTTTATGTTTATGCAGAGCATAAACCCCTAACATATGATGTCCATATTATTTTATGTAACTAGATTGATTTCACAGTTGGCCAATATAGGTAACCAACATAAATCATGTATTATTTCTCAGGTACCATAATCCTTACTTTGGTATTCATCACATGTGTTGAGAACACATACCATTTGTATCACATTCATTTCTCTATTGTTACCACCGAAGGTATACATGCACAAGGTATTTCTTTTATTTTAGGACATTTCTTATTCCATATATCATTATCCTGGAACCAAAGTCTAAAGCAAACTAATACTTTTCTAAGTATCCATCAATGGATTATTTCTAATCCAAGTACATCAAAGAGGAAACATATAAATTTTAACAGATGTAATCCACTCAGTAATCCTTTATTTGTTTGGGAAAGTTCAATTAGCAAGCCCTATGTGGATGGCAAAGTTCACTTAGCAATCCCTATATAATTGGGAAAATTCACTCAGCAATCGATATGTAATTTGGAAATTGCACTTAGCACTTCCTCATTAGTTGGGAAAGTTCACTTAGCACTTCCTCATTAGTTGGGAAAGTTCACTTAGCACTTCCACATTAGTTGGGAAAGTTCTCTTATCAATTCCTATGTAATTGGGAAAGTTCACTCAGCAATCCCTATATAATTGGAAAAGTTCACTTAGCAATTCCTATGTAATTGGGAAAGTTCACTTAGCAATCCCTATATAATTGGACAAGTTCACTTAGCAATTCCTATGTAATTGGAAAAGTTCACTTAGCAATTCCTATGTAATTGGGAAAGTTCACTTAGCACTTCCTCATTAGTTGGGAAAGTTCACTTCGCACTTCCTCATTAGTTGGGAAAGTTCACTTAGAAATCCCTATTTAATTGGTAAAGTTCACTCAACAATCCCTATATAATTGGAAAAGTTCACTTAGCAATTCATATGTAATTGGGAAAGTTCATTGAGAAATCCCTATATAGTTGGAAAAGTTCACTTAGCAATTCCTATATAATTGGAAAAGTTCATTTAGAAATTCCTATTTAATTAGGAAACTTCACTGAGCAATACCTTTGTAATTTCATTACACTCACTAGATTGTTTCAGAATGACTACATGATCAGAGTAATCAGAAATATAAAAATCTAGGAGTTCCATACTTGCCCTATCTCCAATAATCATACACCTGGCCAGGGTATACAAGTATTGAGATTAGGTAGTATGCACTTTATTTACTGTCATGTTCATCACTTTTCATATCATTATACACATATGATTTTCATTCCTAGATTTTCTTTAGGCAACACTTCTATATCTCATCTTTTAATAAACGGATAAGAGAGTTTATAAAGCATTTTAAGGAATACTGAGTAAAATGTAAATTCTCATCTTCCTTGGGTCCTTATAGGACTAGTCAATGGAAGTTCAAAAACAACTACTTTCTCATTTTTAACACATAGAATCATGAAATGAAATATCAGAATGAATCTATTTCATCTGACCTGTCACAACCTGAGGGTTGACTATTGCATTAGATTGATTCATTACATAGAACCTCGCAGTTGTTGGTTGTTGACCATGTGCTTGATTGTTAGGTGTTGATGAACCAGCTTGGGACGTTTGTCCATGTCCTCTATTGTTTCTAGAAAACTACCTCCTTTGTGAGCCTTGCTGACTCTACCCCTGGGGGTTGAGTCACCATTGAATTCCCATCTGGACAATCCTTTGCTAGATGTCCCAGTTGTCTACATTGGTAACAGATCATGGTCGTAAGATAGGGTCTGTGAGATCCAGTCACTGATGTTGATGCTATGTTGGGGGATCTACTTAGAGTAATACTACAGTCCCTACCCCTACTTGACATCCATTGTGTCAGGGTATGGAATCTTGATGGTGTTGCTGATGCAGAAAATCTCGGCTTCTTAAAACTTTTGGGTCTTTGTCCTTGAGAATGAGTATACACCTTCTTACCACTGGTCTGTCGTTTCTCAATTTTAGACCTTTCTATACTCCTTACCGACACCACAATGGTGGAAAACATCTCCATGTTCTCTAAAGTAGACACAGGAGTGGTCAGTTCAATGTTCAACCCCTTCTCAAAATGTCGAATTCTTTCCTCATCATTAACTGCCATATGCGGACACAAGCGCAATAGCTCCATGAACTTAGATTCATACTCTCTAACTTTCATTTGTCCTTGTCTGATCTTCTCAAATTGAGAGATCTTCTCATCTAGATATGTCTTAGGGAAGTATCTACTGATGAATTCTCATCGGAATACCTCCCATCCAATTTCTTCACATGGCCTCTTATCTTCTTCTATAATCCACCAGTGAACAACACTCCCTTTTAGGAGGTACACTGCATGTCTTACCTTCCCAGCTTCAGGAATATCAAGGATCCTGAAAGCCTTCTCCAGCTCTGTCTGCCACAAATCAGCATCTGTTGGACTGTACCAGCATAATCTATGGCTCAAACCTGGCAAAGTCTCTCAAAAGTCTTGTCGACTCCATATCCCTCATTGTGGGCTGGTGCCCTAGGTGCAGGTGGTGGCATCCTATCCGCCATATGTGTCATATTCGCCATAGACTTCCCGAACAGGGTAAGGAAAGTTGGATTCTCAAAAGCAGCTTGATCAAGATGAGGAATCTCATGTTCGGGTTCCTCCCTAGCTTGATCCCTTGCACCTCCTCTTCGTGCAGCAATGCCACTCTCAGCCGCTATGTTCTACATGTGGTCCATACATCTTCTAGTTCTTCTTCTCCTATGTGAGCAGAAGATACTATCAGATAAATTGGAAGACACTTAGAACAGACTGAACAACCTTAATCCTATGTCTCTGCAGACTCAGCGAACCTAGAGCTATGATACCACTAATTTGTGGCATCCAACTCACAAAAACAAGATTAACTAAAGAGGAAGCGATTACTAAGCAGTGGATTACTGAAACTCACTAAAAATTTAAACCTTTTTACAAGAGATCCAACAAAGGAAAACTCTTTCACATAGAACCAAAGTAATTTGATTTCATACTAGTTTACAAGTAAATGTCCTGTATCATCGTTTTCTGAGAATTACAAGCATCAACTGCCCTATTAAACTAAACATAGGCAGTATAAAATCTTGAGGCACTGAGACAAAAACCTTAAAAGCACTAACAATTACTCTGAGGACCTGAGAGTACAGAGATGACACATAAGACTCTATGTACATCTATACAAGGCATAATAGTCAGTGTCTCCACCTGAGAATTCATTGTTGACCCTATTGTTGTTGTTGTTGTCCTTCACCTACTGAAGGATTCTTGCCTCCTCGTCCGCGTCCACCTAAAAATGTGGTTCCCATGGGGGTGAGACAATTGTAAAATTGTCCCAGCGAGAGATATAACTCTCTGCCAGAAAAATTATTATTGTAGTTTAATAAGATAAATATAGACAGAGGAATCTTAATTATTTAACAATAGTTATTTCATTGTCTAACATATTAAAACATTTTTTTAATCTAAAGCATTGCAGGTATAACTTGATAGAGTAGCATGTCACTTATCCATTAAGGAATATGAAGAACATGTATAACATTTATTCATTATAGAGTTATAACCGCAACATATACTCTCTTCAGGCTTAGATCACATAGCTAATGCCTGTCATTGTTTTGTGGAGTCATGGCTTGTAGCAATACTCTTTTCACAAAGTATTGGGATCTTAATCCCTCATCTCGTCAAGTAAATTTCCATTTCTGAACAAGTGCATCATCATGATTATAGAATGTGGGTATTCAAACCCTTAGTTCATCATAGAATACTTGTTACCACTTAACAGGTAACTTAATACCTTCAGGTCATCTGACCAAGGTAATCATCATTCTTGCTACACAAGCATTCCATATAGTTCACAAAGCTCACATTACCTTCTTGTTACCCCCATAATAGGCAACAAGGCATATTATGGCTTATGAAGCCCATAAACAATTTCAATAATTAACACATCATATGGCACACAAAGCTCATTAATTTCAAGTTACCTCTCACCAAGAAACAAAGCATATGAAGGCTTATAAGGCCTATAAAACATTTTCAATATGTCGAGCATCGTAGCCCATACTTGGCTATGCTCATCATCTCAACATACCTGCATAATTAGTAGTCATGATAATAATTAAAATGTTTTATATCAGCATCATGCAACACAAAGTAATATCACTATTCTTTTTTTGGGGTTAGGATTCCTCTTGCATTTCATCACCCTCCATTAGGGTTTTCACAATAGCCATTTAGGTTCTTAAGATCATGTTATTAATTATCAAACCTTAATTCCTTGCTCCACACAGCTAGGAGCCAACATTGATAACATAAGCATTTAATCATGCTTATTATTCTCACCATTTAACATCAAATGAATTATTACATAGAATATGAGTTTCTCTCTCATCTTTACTAGAATATGATTGCATCATATTTTATTGGTTTGAATTAACCTTTTCATAAGGCATGTTAGCCTACACTTATCAAAGTGCATTATATCTCAATGTAACAATTGACATGACACACTTCATGTGTCACTCATCCAATTATATTGGATTTAAAACACCTCAAGGTATATCAGTATTGAGGGGTTGGATGTGATATCTATCATATCTTTATGTATCACCTCCCTCATCACCTTTATTCTTACTTGAGTTCATCCACTCAGCTTGTATTAGGGTATTCCCCATCCTAAAACTTTATGCACCAGTTCATCACATTTATCATGTAATGTATTTGTCATAAGTCATGTATTTTAGCATATACAACCATTTCCCATGATATGGACTCATCTTTGAGTTAGGTACTATCGATAAAAGGATATCCATTATCAACCTCTTTATATATTACATTTATCAATATATTAATCACTACTACATTATGAGGAATAGGATTTTCCATATTTATAAATTGAGGTTCACATAGCATTTCCCATAAATATGGATTTCACCTAATATCACTCTTCATTAGAGTTTCACATAACATCCTTCTATATCAGGGTTTCACATAGTGTTGCCTAAAATTAGGATTTCACTTGACATCTCCCTCAATTAGGGTTTCACATAGCATTACCCTATATTAGGGTTTATTATATCTTGTTACGAAAATTAGGGTTAGGATGAATTATTCACTTCATATTAGGGTTTATTATGTCCTTTTACCCAAATTAGGGTTTACTGTAACCAAGGAATTAAATGCCAATACCGACAACTTATCGACGGTGTGCAAATAGATATTTACAGGTATACCGACGGAAATATCGACAGATGCAATCCTGGACTTATCGACACCTAAATGAATGAATTAAATCATGAAATTTTACAGGCGTGGTCTCAACACCTAGACGCAACGTTTTATGCAATAAAATTCTATATTGGGTATGTTGGGGGGGGGGGGGTCAATCATGTGGGAGGTAAGGAATCAATCCTGTTTTTTTTGACATTTCGATGAAGGATTTCGATGACAAAATATAAGAATTAAGATGTGAAATTTTAGTAGCACAATCCATAAATGCATGTTTACTCACTTATGCAATAATATTCAACTTACAACAAACATATAACAACATAGTAAATTACTAAGTACTAACTCACATCAGTTGTACGTTGAGTGGCGCGCCGACTGCTGATAAGGATATTGTTGTTCTACATATTTCTCCCATGTCATCAAAGCTCTATACGATTTGTTGTATGTGACAACATGCTCCTCATATACTTCAGGATTCACATACTGCATCATCCCAATCTTTGGAAATTGTTCTTGTAAATCTTTGAGATATTGAGCCTTGTTTGCTGAATTCCTGGGAGGCTGAGAAGAAGCAGGAGGAGGTGCGGGTGCCCTTGCTTGAGGAGCTGGAGGTTGAGGAAAAGGAGGTTGTAATGGATATCCGGCAATAGGATAAATTGTAGTATCCCCACCACTCCATGTTTGACCGAAATCACCAGAGTATGCTTCGGTGTTCACCCGAAAGCATCCATAAGGGCTACGGACAGAGTATGCTTCATGATATCCCATACCAGGTCCAAGTTCTAATTGTAACCTTGGTTGTGGGCCTTGTGGTTCAACTTGATATCCAGAATACCCATGTTGAGAAGTCTGAGATGGGTATGGAAGTGTCTTCCCAAATAACATATCTCCAAATGAATGTTCTTGAGATTGAGATTGAGGGTCAGATATACTCAATGCATCCATTGATTCAGCAACATCAGAATGATAATCACTTGGACTTCGGTATTGTGGTTGTGGTTGTGGATTAGATGGGTAGGAGTAGGGGTAGGGGCTTGGAGTTGTGGGCATTGCGGCATTTGGTGGAGGTGCACCGCTGTAATCTTTCCCAGTTCGAGTTTTTCTTCTTTGAAAATTTTTTTCAGGCATAGGATATTCTTGTTGTTGTGGAGGTGCACCCCTAGTAACATAAGGCCGATCATCATGTTCAGGATCGACAGCTGGAGGATATTCTGGAGAGCGCTGACTTTGATTACCACCATCATTATCATTGTCACTATCATCAGACTTAGATTTAGAACCAGCTGAAGAAGAAGAATTTGAGCTACCTAACTGCTCTTGTACTCTTCTATCTATTTCCATATCAACATTTACATGTGCAGCTTCAGGCTCAAGTCTTTCAGGCGGATTATCAAGAATAATATCATCATCGTTGTTTGGCTCAAATTGATCTTCTATGTATGGATCTGGATGCCCATCTAAATTATCAAGAACAGGATGACCTATCTCATTCATCCATTCCTCTAAAGGATTTTCTAAATCTTCCTCCATCCCTCTATGTCTGTCAGTGTTGAAAGTGTATGCGGTGTCAATGGGATCGTGGACAACAGCAAAATCCACTTCCCTATAGTTGGCATCTCGTATTGCTCTAGCCCTCAACCGCATGTTGTAGTGAACGTAGACAAGGTCCCTCAACCTGTTTGCCCCAAGCTTGTTCCTTCTCTTTGAGTGTATCAGATTGAATGTGCTCCAATTTCTTTCACAACCCCCTACAGATGTTGTTTGAGCAAGGAGACGAACAACCACTTTTCTTAAATGGGGGGCACCTATTCCATTCCAAACCCACCACTCACAAGGATCACCTGCCTCACAGTCAGAAACCACATTTGGATGTCCAAAACATCCAGTGCCTTCACAGAAATGGCGCAACTGCAAAAACAAACATCATTTACAATATTTAGATTTTAGATGATGAAATCAAAGTGATGACTAATGAGTAATGACTAATGAGACATTAAGAATGTAAGTAATATAGTTATCTTATACCTCTTCCAGTACTAGCAATCGCTCTTCTGGAGAGGTAATGAACTTGTTGGTGACATCTCTCACTGCAGTCATTAGAGTCGGATTCAATCCAAGCGTTCATGAGTATTGG
The DNA here is from genome assembly GCA_963693085.1 of Alisma plantago-aquatica. Taxonomy (NCBI): domain Eukaryota; kingdom Viridiplantae; phylum Streptophyta; class Magnoliopsida; order Alismatales; family Alismataceae; genus Alisma; species Alisma plantago-aquatica. The sequence continues at coordinate 712,419,139 of OY856410.1, forward strand.
AACCTCGGATTTAAATAGTAAGCTGTCACAAATATAAATAAGGAAATTAGAATGACATTTTAATAGGTAGACTATGAGTTAGACAAATCACTCAAAAGTTAGAAACTTAGAACATAATTGATTGAGATATATACCTGCTTTATGCAATGGATGCAAAAGCATATTTGTCCAATGATTCTCATAAACTCCGATGTATTGCTCATTGGACTTAGGAGCTGCTTCTTTGATGCGGTCCACCATTGAGGTCATTGCACCATATAAAAAAGGCATTGTTGAAGTTTTGTCACCATCTACAAGCCTCAATACCTTGACAATGGGTTCCATTATTCGTAGCACCCTAGTAACCTTATCCCAAAAAGGTCTACTGGAAATCAACTGCTCAATTCTACTACCAACCGGGGTATTGTGCTCCTTCATGGAGGTCCACTCCACTCCATTGAAGAGCCTCCTAAGTCCATCCTTTTTGGACTTTAATGATTGTAAGGCAAGAAAGTTTGCTGCAAATCTAGTTGCACTTGTTCTAATCAGATCACCTCCACAATACTCACGTCGCCTCATTGCATTCAATAGAAAAGAATGGTTGTAGATGAATCATGTGATCAACCTACCATCAATGATAATAGATTTAATGAATTCAATTGAGCCAATGTCCTTGAGAATGAGATCTATGCAGTGGGCAGCACATGGAGTCCAGTATATGGGATATTTCTTCATTAAATTGTCCCCGGCCTTCTTGAAGGCAGAACCATTATCAGTAACTATCTGCACCACATTTTCCACACCAATCTGCTTCATGTACGTCTTCATTAGTTTCTTTATGAACCTGTGGTTCCTGACCTCACCTGAAGCATCAAGAGAGTCCAGAAAAATTGTGGATCCACGACAATGTGCAAGAAAGTTGATAATTTGTCTTCTGTTTCCACTAGTCCACCCGTCACACATAAGTGTGACACCATATTCAGCCCACATATTTTTTTGGTCTGAAATCTAGACTTGTAGATCCTTCTTCTCTATGGGAAGATACTTGTTCATTAATTCATATGAAGTGGGAGCCTTGACGCCCCTCCCAGAATCCCCTATCACATCTACCATATGTTACAGATACGGTTCAGTTGCAACATGTGCAGGTATACCATGAGCAAAGAAGAACTTACCCACTGCCTTGCCGACCTTATCTTTTGCACCAGTGAACATTGCTTTAATGCCCTTTTGCCTAGCTTCAGGCCTCCTAACCCCTGGCTCATCAACATGCCTCAATCTCGTACTAGCAGAACGGAAAAGTGTATCAATGCCACCTTTCTTCCTTTTTCCATGACCAGCTATGTCTTCATCATCATCTACATCAACAACAGGAATATGTGCAATACCACTACCTCCACCTGCACCAGATGGCCCATACCTCCTTGTAATTCGAGCTGCCTCCTCTCTTTCCCACTCATCTCTGCGGGAATCTCTAAGGGCACGCCTATACGCACGACGTGAATAAGTTGTGTCACAATCAGGAGGATATGCAATGTCATCATCTGATTTTGTAGAAGAACCTATTCCCCTAACATTGAATAATGTATCTGTGTAACCCCTGTGTCAGCCTCCTTCATCTTTTGTTGTTTGTTTTTCTTTGCACCCATAATATTTATAAAATCATCCCTAACACTTTGGGGACACCCTGTGCACATTGCCACATTTTTGTCACCGCCGGTAATGTGATGTTTGAATCTAGTAATCCCCCCTCCACCAATTCTCTTGTTGCAGTAATTGCAAACTATCTTTTCCCTATTGCCTTCAAAAGGCGTGCAGTGATTCCATGCAAAATCCATCACATTCTTAGCTCCACCAACATTACCGGCCCCAGAAACCTCACCATCGCTTGAAGACATCTTCTCAAAAGTCAAAAGTGGACATTGTCACACTGCAAAAAGACAAAGACAAATAAAAATTAGGTGTATGAAATCTATAACCCATTAAGTTGCAAGAAATTAATCTATTTTATGTATTATAGAATCAAACACAACACTTTTAGGTGTATAAATGTTAAATGTATTTATAGAATCAAACACAATATTTTTTAAGATTTTTATTAACAAGAAAAAAGGCTTAAATAAAAAATTAAAGTCTGAAATTAATTTAAAAATTATAAAATCTGATAATTATCTAGTATTAATTAAAGTGATGTATTACAACTTTACTCATTCCATCTTACATAACACTAACGCATACATTTCTGTAAAAAAACAAAAAAACAAAAAAAAAATGATTTTTTTTTATTTTCAACATTTTAAATAAATAAGAAAACGAAAAATGTAAATATTTTTACTATATTTTTGTTTGTATTTGTTCACATTGCTATTTGGTACAACTTCTTCTACTAAACCTAAGTTAGATACCTACTATTTCTAGTACTTATTGTATTATTACGAATTTAATATTAATTAGTGAAATTATATGATAATACTAATTAAAAGTAGTAGATCTAGTTATAAATTAGTAGATCTACATATAATATTCATAGATCTAATGTTAAATAGCATTAATCCTAAGTTTTTTGAAGTAGATCTAAGATTTGGGTGTATTTAGAGATTTTTGGAGAGATTTTATGGTGAAAAGAGATGGAAATAGATAGGAGATGGGTTGGAAATGATGAAGAATGCAAGAAATAGAGAAAACATACCTTGATTACAGCTGATTTGAGCTCCAACGAAGAAAATCACCCCAAATGTGTTTGTTCTTTCACTCCAACAACAGCAGCAGCAAGAAGCTTGCAAATGTCGGCATACCGGGGCGGTATACCGCCTATATCACCCATAAACCGGTCGGTTTTACCGGTAAACCGGCCAGTTTACCGAAATTTGCGGGAGCAGCGATAGAAATGCTTAAACCGATGCTAGGTTGGGTCGATATCGGTATACCGAGCAGTATATCGGTGATATCTCCTTCCTTGACTGTAACATTACATAATGTCACCCATGATTAGGGTTTCACTCAGTATTTCCCTAATATTAGAATCAGAGCTCATCAATCTTCTTAATCAGGGTTTCATGATCTCTTTATTAAGGATCACACCGTAATTACATATTTTGCTCATAATGAGAGAATTAGGGATTAGGTATGTAGGCATTCCTCTCTCTCTTTCTCTCTCTCTCTCATCCTCTCTATGATGTTAAGTAGATCAAGTTTGATCTAGGTCAGCTTTTCATTTAAATACACACAGTTAGGGTTAACCATTATAATCACCTTTGGACTACATCATTATCAATCAAATAGTTAATTGACCTTTATTCACATTAGGTGTCCAAATGGTTTGACCAATTGAATCTCCAATGGTCTTGATTATTTAGACCCCAAACGGTCTTGGACACTTTGACCTCAAACAATCTTGGTCACTTAGACCTCACACAGACTTGACCAAATAAGTTCAAACGGTTTGAAACCGTTTAGCAAGATTGGTGCTTGAAACCGTTTAGACAAAATATATTGAAACTGAATGAAATTGGGTCTCTAAATGGATTGAGACCGTTTGGTCCCAAATGTTATTGAGACCGTTTGATCCCAAACAGTCTTGAGAATGTTTGGACTCAAACGGTCTTAAGATCATTTGATCCCAACTTTCTCAAAACCAAATGGACCAAAAGGGTCTTCCGTCACTTGGTCAATTTAGGATTTCAATCATTGAACCGTCTATCAAATGAACTACTGATTTATTCTTCAATTGAACCAGTGAATCACCCTTCAATTGGACCTTCAATTAGGGTTTTGAATCCAATTTAACTAGGGTTTATAATCAAGAAACCATCACTTAGGGTTTTGAAATTGAGGAACCATCAATGGTTGACATTGTGGAACTAACTCGATTGAAATTATTGAATCACCACTTAGCTATGTCATGACCTGACCTCAAATGGTCTTGAGGTCGTTTGGATGACCTCCAAATGGTCTTGAGACCGTTTGACTAGTCCCATCATTGAAATCAATGATATTCAATTAGGGTTTGTATCATTGATTCAATCATCAATTAAGCCATCGATTGTATTTCAATTTGAAGTCACTAGATCTTAAACCATCCAATCATACTCATCCATAGGCTTCCAAACGGTCTTGGTTGACCTCCAAATGGTCTTCAGACCATTTGGGTGACCTCTGGGCTAGTCAACCCAAAAATTAACCCAATCAATGGAGAATTCAGCACTGAACCCGATTAGGGTTTCTAATTGGAGGATTGTCCATATATTGAATCAATCAATTGGATCCATTGGATCATTATCCAACATGTACTAGGGTACTGAACTCAAATGGTCAACCCATCCAAATGGTTAACCCTTCCAAATGGTTTGGGATCCAAACCTATAAACGGTTTGCAAATCGTTTGGTTTCCAAACGGTTTGGTGAAACCGATTGGACCAAAAATTATGAAACTGTTTGCAATAGATATTTGTGGAGGTGTGTGCTTATGATGATATCATCATCATCAAGATATAAACCTATGAAGCTTGCTCTGATTTTCATGGAGATTGCATCAATCAACCAAATAAAATTTTGGGAATAAAAAAAGAACCTACAATTGATGAAGATATGGAATCAATAACAAAGTTCCAGGGTTCAAGTTATATAACCCACCTTCAACTAAGTTTCAAATCTTGGAGATTCACGTAAAAAATGGTGGGTGAAGATTTTGAAACCCTCCAAAGGCTCGTCCTCAAGCTTTGGAGTGAAAAGATTTGCTAGGATTGAAGATGGAGTGAAATAGAGAAGAAATCATGCATTGTTTTGTGATTTCCACCATGAATTCAAGGTGAAAGAAGGTCAAGAAGCTTACCAACAGGTTGGGGGTCGTCCTCCTGTTTCTCCAAGCTCCCTTGGTCGTTTTTGCAAGCAAGAAGGGAAAGTGGATTCGAAATTACCCCTTCACCTCATGGATAAAGGAGCTTATATATGAATTTTATTGAAAATCCATTTAAGAGAGAGAAAGTAGGAATTATCTCCTCAACTTTCTTTCCACTTGCCCCTTCTCTTCCTTAGATACTAGTCTATACTCTTTGCATCTTATTCCTATAAATTATCCATGATTTAAAGAAAAGCAAATTAAGCACCTTAACCCTTATAATAATAATATCCATAAGTGAGTGGATATTTCTTTTTCTTATAATAATGTAAGTGAGTTCTTCACCTCCTTAAGATATTTTCGTTGCCTTTTCAAGGAACAAGAACGTCCAAATATATGGATTTAAACCAACACAATTTTGGTTGAAAGGCACTTCAATTAACATATTTATTTTTGCATTAAATTGAAGTAAAGTTTGAATTATGCTTAAATCTTGATTATTTTAATGTCAAGATTCTCTCTCTTCCAAAGAGGTACTAATGAGACGCCCCTCTCATTTTCTTCGCTCTACATGATGACAAGAAACATTAGAGACTTTTTGGAAGTGGTAAATTGCATATTGAACCCTTGGTTTTGGGTAAATTGCGCATTATTTCAAAACTGGGTTTTAATGCAGAAACATTGCTTTATCAGCTCTTTCTTGGTACTTAGACTACCACAAGCCATACCTCTGCATAATATTCATTCTCATGATGCTTCAACACATGAGGAACATATTATCATGCACAATTTGCAATTTAACCCGTCAACTTGGGTAATTTGCACTTTATTCCTCAACAAGTAAAACATTAATTCAACATTGTTCAAAATGGACTAAAATTGAAATATAAGTTCCTCTTGAACCTTAATTACTTTTCAAAAGATAATATCAAGCATATAATCAAATTTATCAAGAAAAACATCTAGGGTTAAGCATAACCCAGGTCATAGATGTTACATTAGGACCCAAGAAGACACTTGTCCAAGGTTCTATCACCTTGTTGCATGGTGTGGCATGTGTCCCTTCCTCTTGGACAAGTGTCTTCTTGGGTCCTAATGTTACATCCCTGACCTAGGGTATGCTTAACCCTAGATGTTTTTCTTGATAAAGTTGATTATATGCTTGATATTATATTTTGAAAAGTAATTAAGGCTCAAGAGGAACTTATATTTCAATTTTAGTCCATTTTGAACAATGTTGAAATAATGTTTTACTTGTTGAGGACTAAAGTGCAAATTACCCAAGTTGAGGGGTTAAATTGCAAATTGTGCATGATAATCTGTTCCTCATGTGTTGAAGAATCATGAGAATGAATATGATGCAGATGTATGGCTTGTGGTAGCCTGAGTACCAAGAAAGAGCTGATAAAGCATTGTTTGTGCATTAAAACCCAGTTTTGAAGTAATGTGCAATTTATTCAAAACCAAGGGTTCAATATGCAATTTACCACTTCAAAATGTCCCCTGATGTTTCTTGTCATCATGTAGAGCAAATAAAATGAGAGGGGTATCTCATTTGTACCTCTTTGGAAGAGAGAGAATCTTGATATTAAAATAATCAAGATTTAAGCATAATTGGAACTTTACTTCAATTTAATGCAAACATAAATATGCTAATTGAAGTTCCTTTCAACCAAAATTGTATTGGTTGAAATACATATATGTAGACGTTCTTGTGCCTTTCAAAGGAAACGAAAATATCTTAAGGAGGTGAAGAACCCACTCACATTATTATAAGAAAAAGAAATATCCACTCACTTATGAATATTATTATTATAAGGGTTAAGGTGCTTAGTTTTCTTTTCTTTAAATCATGGATAATTGAGAGGAATAAGAGGCAAAGAGTATATCCTCGTATCTAAGTAAGAGAAGGGGACAAGTGGAAAGAAAGTTGAGGAGATAATTCCTACTTTCTCTCTCTTATATGAATTTTCAATAAAATTCATATATAAGCTCCTTTATCCATGAGGTGAAGGGGTAATTTCGAATCCACTTTTACTTCTTGCTTTCAATAATGACCAAGGGAGCTTGGAGCAATAGCAGGACGACCCCCAACCTGTTGGTAAGCTTCTTGACCTTTTTTCACCTTGAATTCATGGTGGAAATCACAAAACAATGCATGATTTCTTCTCCATTTCACTCCATCTTCAATCCTAGCCAATCTTTTCACTCCAAAGCTTGAGGACAAGCCTTGGGAGGGTTGAAAAAGCCTCTTACACCATTTTTGACGTGAAGCTCCAAGCTTTGAAGCTCAATTGAAGGCAGGTTATATAACTTGAACCCTTGAACTATGTTATTGATTCCATATCTTCATCAATTGTAGATTATTTTTTATTCCCAAAATTTTATTTGGTTGATTGATGCAATCACCATGAAAATCACCGCAAGCTTCTTAGGTTTATAGCTTGGTGATGATGATATCATAATAAGAACACACCGCCATAAATATCTATTGAAAACGGTTTCATAATTTTTGGTCTAATCGGTTTCACCAAACCGTTTGGAGACCAAACGGTTTACAAACCATTTCGAGGTTTGGATACCAAACCAATTGGAAGGGTTGAACGTTTGAGGTCAGGACCCTAGTACATGTTGGATAATGATACAATGGATCCAATTGATTGATTCAATAATGGACAATCATCCAATTAGAAACCCTAATTGGGTTGAGTGTTGAATTCTCCATTGATTGGGTTAATTTTTGGGTTGCTACCCAAACGGTCTCAAAAGCATTTGGAGGTCACCCGAATGTTCTCAAGACCGTTTGGAGGTCAACCAAGACCATTTGGAAGACTATGGATAAGTATGATTGGATGGTTGAAGATCTAGTGACTTCAAATTGAAATACAATTGATGGCTTAATTGATGAATGAATCAATGATACAAACCCAAATTGAATTTCAAAGATTTCAATGATGAGACTAGTCGAACGGTCTCAAGAACGTTTGGAGGTCATCCAAATGACCTCAAGACAATTTGAGGTCAGGTCATGACATAGCTAAGTGGTGATTCCATAATTTCAATCGAGTTAGTTCCACAATGTCAACCATTGATGGTTCCTCAATTTCAAAACCCTAAGTGATTGTTTCTTGATTCTAAACCCTAGTTCAATTGGACTCAAACCCTAATTGAAGGTCCAATTGAAGGGTCATTCAATGGTTCAATTGAAGAATAAATCAGTAGTTCAATTGATAGATGGTTCAATGATTGAAATCCTAAATTGACTAAGTGATGGAAGACCCTTTTGGTCCATTCAGTTTTGAGAAAGTTGGGACGAAACGGTCTTAAGACCGTTTGAGTCCAAACGTTCTCAAGACTTCTTGGGATCAAACGGTCTCAAGAACATTTGGGACCAAACAGTCTCAAACCATTTGGAGACCCAAGTTCATTCAATTTCAATATAGTTTGTCTAAACGGTTTCAAGCACCAATCTTGCCAAACGGTTTCAAACCATTTGAACTTAATTGGTCAAGACCGTGTGAGGTCTAAGTGACCAAGACCATTTGAGGTCTAATTGACCAAGACAGTTTGGGGTCTAAGTAATCAAGACCTTTGGAGATTCAATTGGTCAAACCATTTGGACACCTAATGCGAATAAAGGTCAATTAACTATTTGATTGATAATGATGTAGTCCAAAGGTGATTATAATGGTTGACCCTAACTGTGTTTATTTAAATAAAAAGCTGACCTAGATCAAACTTGATCTACTTAACATCCTGGAGAGGATGAGAGAGAGAGAGAGACAGAGAGAGGAATGCTTACATACCTAAGCCCTAATTCTCTCATTATGAGAAAAATATGTAATTAGGGTGTGATCCTTAATAAAGAGATCATGAAACCCTGATTGAGAATATTGATGAGCCCTGATTCTAATATTAGGGCAATACTGAGTGAAACCCTAATCTTGGGTGACATTATGTAATGTTACAGTAAACCCTAATTTGGGTAAAAGTACATGATAAACCCTAATCTGAAGTGAATAGTGCATCCTAACCCTAATTTGGGTAATAGGATATAATAAACCCTAATACAAGGTAATACTATGTGAAACCTTAATTGAGGGAGATGTCAAGTGAAATCCTAATTTTAGGAAACACTATGTGAAAATCTGATATAGAAGGATGTTATGTGAAACTCTAATGAAGAGTGATATTATGTGAAATCCATATTTATGGGAAATGCTATGTGAACCTCATTTTATAAATATGGAAAATCATATTCCTAATAATGGAGTAGTGATTAATATATTGATATATGTAATATCTATAAAGGTAGATAATGAATATCCTTATATCGATAGTACCTAACTCAAAGATGAATCCTTATCATGGGTAATGGTTGAATATGCTAAAATAAGTGACTTATGACAAATACATTACATGATAAATGTGATGAACTGGTGCGGAAAGTTTTAGGATGGGGAATACCCTAATACAAGTTGACTGAATGAACTCAAGTTAGAATAAAGGTGATGAGGGAGGTGATACATCAAGATATGATAGATATCACATCCAACAGCACAATACTGATATACCTTGATGTTTTTTAAATCCAATATAATTGGATGAGTGACACATGAAGTGTGTCATGTCAATTGTTACATTGAGATGTAATGCACTTTGATAAGTGTAGGCTAACATGCCTTATGAAAAGGTTAATCCAAACCAATAAACTATGATGCAATCATATTCTGGTAAAGATGAGAGAGAAACTGATATTTTGTGTGATAATTCATTTGATGTTATTGTGAGAATAATAAGCATGATTAAATGCTTATGTTATCAATGTTGGATCCTAGCTGTGTGGAGCAAGGAATTAAGGTTTGATCATTAATAACATGGTCTTAAGAACCTAAATGGAGGGTGATGATATGCAAGAGGAATCCTAACCCTAAAAAGGGAATAGTGATATTACTTTTTGTTGCATGATGTTGATATAAAAGCATTATAATTATTATCATGAGTACTAATTATACAGGTATGTTGAGATGATGAGCATAGCCAAGTATGGGATATGATGCTCTTCATATTGAAAATGTTTTATAGGCCTTATAAGCTTTCATATGCTTTGTTGCTTAGTGAGAGGTAACTTGAAATTAATGAGCTCTGTGTGCCATATGACGTGTTAATTATTGAAATTGTTTATGGGCTTTATAAGCCATAATATGCCTTTTTGTTTATTAAGGGGTAACAAGAAGGTGATGTGAGCTTTGTGAGCTATATGGAATACTTGTGTAGCAAGAATGATGATTACTTTGGTCAGATGACCTAAAGGTATTAAGTTACCTATCAAGTGGTAACAAGTATTCTATGATGAACTAAGGGTTTGAATACCCACATTCTATAATCATGATGATAAACTTCTTAAGAAATGGAAATGTACTTGATGAGATGAGGGATTAAGATCCCAATACTTTGTGAAAAGAGTATGGCTACATGCCATGACTCCACAAAACAATGCCAGACATTAGCTATGTGATCTAAGCCTGAAGAGAGTATATGTTGTAGTTATAACTCTATAGTGAATAAATGTTATACATGTCCTTCATATTCCTTAATGGATAAGTGACATGTTGCTCTGTCAAGTTATAGCTGCAATGCTTTAGATAAGAATAATGTTCTAATCTATTAGACAATGAAATAACTATTGTTAAACAATTATGATTCCTCTGTCCAGGTTTATCTTATTAAACTACAATAATAATGTTTCTGGCAGAGAGTTATATCTCTCGCTAGGGCAATTTTACAATTGTCTCTCCCCCGTGGGAACCACATTTTTAGGTGGATGCAGACGAGGAGGCAGGAATCCTTGAGTAGGTGAAGGACAGAAATAGCAGCAGTAGGGACAGCAGTGAATTCTCAGGTGGAGACACTGACTGTTATGCCTTGTATAGATGTACATAGAGTCCTATGTGTCGTCTCTGTACTCTTAGGTCCTCGGAGTAATAGTTAGTGCTTTTAAGGTTTTTGGCTCAGTGCCTCGAGATTTTATACTGCCTATGTTTAGTTTAATAGGGCAGTTGATGCTTATAATTCTTAGGAAAAGATGATACAGGACATGTACTTGTAAACTAGTATGAAATCAAGTTACTTTGATTCTATGTGAAAGAGTTTTCCTTTGTTGGATCTCTTGTAAAAAGGTTTTAATTTTTAGTGATTTTCAGTAATCCGCTGCTTAGTGATCGTTTCCGCTTTAGTTGATCTTGTTTTTGTGAGTTGGATGCCACACGTAAGGTGGTTACACATTTCCGTTGTTCTGTCTCTCTTCAGCAATGTATATATACCCCTTCGTTCTCATGCAAGTGAACCCTTTTAGCAATCCTTTCTTGCTCTCCTTGATGGTTGAACTTGAGCTTGAAGAGCCCTCTGCCTTAGAGCTTGGTGGGCTAGCTAGAAGCTTGTGGTTCTCTCTTTCATCTTCTTCCTTGGTGTGGTGGAGGTTTAGCTAAGAGGACCTTCTTCTACCTTGAGCTTGGGAAGCTTGGAGCATGACCTTGGAGATTAAAGATTGGTGGTTGTTCTTGAGGTGGGCTATATAACTCTAACCCTATTTTTTTATTATCACCATTCTACTTGTTATCTTTCTAGTTGTTCTTAGCTTATCCTTGCTTGCTTACTAGTAGCTTTTCTTGGTAAGCTTACATTCTAGATTTTTTATAATAGAACTATGTTAAGTTGTTGCCATGAGGTGCATCTTTCTTTTCCTTGGTAGTATCATCATCTTGAGGTTGAAATAACCAAAGTGATATGCTCTTGTGTAAACCAATATGGTATGCTTGCAACCTGACATGCAAACCGACATGTCTTGTCTAGACCGATACACCTCTTATGATGGGGTTTGTCATGATCTCATGATGGCTAGTGAAGAAGAGTGTTGAGTCTCCATGCTTCTAGTTCAGTGTGGAAGTCGAGATAGGTAACCCTAATTTGATACGCATGTGCAATCCGACATGCCTTGTAAACAGATACTCTTTAGCCGACACATCTTGGTTAGAGGCAAGAAACATCTCCCTTGAGGTTCAACCAACCCTAGTGACCGATACCTTAGATGATGGGTAGGTCGATACCCTAGTTGATGGGTAGGTCGATACCCTAAGGGAAGATGATGATGATATCCTGGCTGATGGGTAGGTTGATACCCTAAGGGATGGTATGACTGATACACTTTCTCTTGGACCTCTGAATCGATATCTTTTATGATAAACTGATACTCATCCTTGAGTTGGTAAGACGATACCCTATCTAGAATGGTTTCTCGATACCTAAGCTAAATCGATAAACTACTTTAGTGTGGTGGCCAATACACTACTTTAGTGTAGTAGTTCATACACTAATTTAGTGTGATGGACGATACACTACTTTAGTGTGGTGACTGATACCCTACTTTAGTGTTGTATTTGATACCCTAACCCTAACTGTTACCCCTATGTGGTGTAGAGATGCATCTTCTTGATCCTAGGGTTACATGGTGTGAGGTAATACTCTATGGTGATGGTTGAGACATACCATGTTGATGTTGGTGTTTCATGGTGATGATGTGATATCCTATGGAGTAGTTGTACATATGATATGAAGGTTATGTTTCAAACCACATAACATGTTGTATAATAATGATGAAAAACATGCTTCTATGCCTTATAACACGTCTCATAATGATGAAGGAAGTGACGATCTAAAGATGGTTGATGATCCAACCCTGTAAACCCTAATCGATAAAGTGAAACCCTAATTGTTATGATGTGAAATGTATGATATGAATGTATAGCATGAGTGTTATCTGATGATGATGTTTTGCCTTCTTGTTATCAGCTTATAACCATGTAGGTGATACTAATTGATGTATATAGCCAGGTATGTGCTTTGGCGGTTATGATCTAATGGACATTGGTCCTTGTGATGAACATGTGGTCCTTGTGATAGACATTGGTCCTTGTGATGGACATGTGGTCCTTGTGATGGACATGTAATCCTTGTGATGGACATTGGTCCTTGAGATGGACATATAAAAGTGATAACAAGCATAAAGTGATGATGTGGTTCATTTTGTTCTGGTGATGAGTCATACCTTGTTTATGTAGATATTGTTTAAAGGTTATATGTTGTAACTTGATTGATGCAAGATTTAAATTGATCTAATTAATCAAGTGAAATCTAATAGTGTAGTTGTCATGTGTCATAAATCCATTTAGTGTCAGCATTTGCTGAATGGTGAAATGAGTTTAACTCAGAACGCATTTTGTTTAATGTGCGGGGTGCAATCTGGAATACCACCTTGTATCATGACAAGAATTGTATCAAAGGATTGACTATAAGTCATACTTGGAACTGTATCACAAAATTGACTATAAGTCATACCTGGAATCATATCACAAGATTAATTGTAAGTCATCCTGGGAATGGTATCATAGGATTGACTGTAAGTCATACCTGGAAGAGCATTGATGTAAGTTGTAGCTCAATTTCTCTAGCGTCGTGACTTGTACCAAGGTGGGCTAAATATGCACAACTAGAATAAAATGTCTCTGGAAATAGATGACTCGTGATGTTACTACATGTTTACTCATACTAACCGAGGAAGGTGAGGTCATGGATTCCGGCTCTTCCATTAGACCTTGTATGGAACTGACTTCAGTTATATACATACAGTGGTCAGTTGGATTTGAATTGTACAATTCAGATCCTTAGGACATAATGAATGAATAATCAATCATGTATCCTGATTGTATAGGATCAAATATGAAAACATTGGTTGAGGCCTTGATTGATCTTTATATAATGTTGTTGATAGAAAATATACATGTTTTTCATATTCCTTTTAAATTATTAAGATGTTTCATAATACATATGTAATTGTTATTCTTGTTATTTTGTATTGTTGCTCAGTTTATCTTATATGTGATAATATTAGAGTTGGTGGAGAGTTATATCTCTTGTTGGGATTGTGTGTTTCACCCTGTTGGATAACAACCTATTTAGGTGGATGAGAATGAGGAGGTAGAGATCGTGCAGAGGAGGTTGAACACTAACCAGAGGAGCAGTAGCTGATAAGGTTGGAAGTGTTGTTGGATGTCTTTCTTTGGTCGAGTCCTAGAGTCATCCTTGTACACTCGGGTCTTTGGGAACGTTTTATAGGTGTTTTGCAAATATGTTATCTTTATGTGCTTGTTGTATATCAGAAACAATGGAATCATGTATATATGTTTTTAAATAGTACCTTCATTACAGGTTGGCAGCATGCCTTGTGAATGCATTGAGGCATGAAAGTACTCATGTGCAAAGGTTCTTGCTATTTGGCAATTTTATGCAAAAAGTATTAATTTTTTGTGTTTTCTTCTAATAAGTTTGTTAATCTCTCTTCTGTGGTTTGTTTTGAGTAATCTCATTTCACTGTAGCACAGGGAGTCACAAGGAAAGAGAGGTAGGGTGCAAAAGAAAATGATATCAAGCGTTCAAACCACTTATCAAGGAAGAAGATCACCCAAGATCACCACAAGGAGGATGATCACGCTCAAGATCACCACGTGCAAGGTTTATTGACCACCAAAGCACATAGATCAACACCCTCAAGCCCCACCAAGCTCCAAGGATGAGAACAAGAGAGTAAGGAAGAAAAAGAGCAGAAAAGGATGCTTTCTTGCATGAAGAGGAGAGGTTATATACATAAGGGACGAAAGAGGTAAGGTGAGTATGAGGTGTCAACACATGAGGGCATCAAAAGGACACTTGTCCACCAAGGAAACAACCATGCAACCACTCCAAACATGTATGCACTAGAAATGACCTATGTTGGGTATTGACCACTTAGGTCACCCACCACCTTGTTGCGGTCGAAGCACATCAAGTTCATGTTGCGAACGCAACACTAGGTCATCACATCAGCACAAGATCGATGCACACCACTAAGGGGCAAACCCTAGTGGCCAAACCTAACCAAATCCACTAAGGTTGAAACAACCAACACTAAGGTCAAGTGTGCAGTCACAACACTCAACAAGTAAGGTGTTGTGGTCGCACCACTCCACAAACCAACACATGGCTGAAGCTCATCAACAAATGAAACCCTAGAAGCCCTAGAATCACCATAGGATGCAACATCATCAACCATGGTCCAATAAAGGTGTCACATATCATCATCTTCTCTCTCATGATGCTAAGGCACAAGAAACACACTTTACATGTGAAAGATTGCAAGATAACCCCCCAATATGGGTAAATCGCAACTTGGTCCAAAACAAGGATACATATCTCAAACATCATCCAAATAAGACCAAACTGGAAACATAAACTTGTCACATGTTATCAAAGCATATCAATGGATTAGCTTAAGGTTTAAGCATCTTATTAAGCAAGAAAACAAGGTTAGCCTAAAAGATAGGTCAGTAGTCTTACATTTCTGAATGTCATTGTACTTTCTTGATCTATTAGTTTAAAGGTTGATCCTAAAGGAACCTTCCTATTCAATTTTCTAGTTTAAGATGAATATGATATCATTTGATTGAGTTGGGAGTTTGTACTTGCTTTGCACTTCTGTTAGAATTTTAGTTTAGTTCTCTATTTCTTGAAAATGCTACTTTTCATAAAGCTAGTAGTCTATTTTATATAATTTGTAGTACATTATCTTGATGTTAAAGTTGTTGTTGATATCCTTGTTGATAAAGTTTTCTAGAGGGTGATTTTATGAATATCCTAGTCATCTAAATTCAATCATTACTTGTTGATTTTTCGATTTTAATATTGTTCTTTAAGGCTCCTATTCATTTTTCTACTTTAACTTGAAGTGGGCCAAGTTAGGTTTGATTAGGCAAGTTATGTATTATTCGTTTTTGTTTTATACCAGTTAGATAAATTTAGGTAACTTTGGTGATATTTTCTAAATTTGGTATTGATAAAGCTTATGATTCCTAGGACTAAAATATATGTATAGATTCTAAAAAGCTATTTTTTAGAGAATAACCTAGTGAAATTGTACACATGATAGTATACTTGTTAAGAATATGCTATTTTTTCATACTAAATGTACTCCATGTCTAGTCAATGTAATATTCCTTATTACTTTATATATTCCTATGCTTGTATTTTTTGTTCATTCTTATCTTTGATACACATTGTCCGCATTTATTTAAAACTTTCCAACTTACAATCTCTTCTTAACCGTGGTGTTCCTTTTAATTGTAGATATTTAAAACATAATACATATTGGACCTTCGTGGGGGAACAAATGTATTGGACAGTGTGTGGTAATACATTTATGTCTACATATATTATTGAGTTCAGAGCTCTCAAAATTTTAAATACTATGAATAGTGTATATCCAAAATTGAGTGATAGGTCATTGTGGATGGTCTCAAATGACATGCATGATCCTATCTTGACTCTAGTTATCAAGGCATCTTCTACACTAGGCTTATGTGTTGCACCTTAATCTAGAGGTATAGGCACTCGACTGACTGAAGTGAGTGTTTGATTTGGAGAAAAGAGTTCTTAGTTAGGGGTAAATGTCTGATTCATCATGATTTTGCCAAATTAGTTCTCATTTCATCCAACTAAAAGTAGTTTGGTCTCACTTCAATTGATTGTAGCTTCACATAATGCCTTAGATTCATCAATGATAGAGTAAAACATTGTTAAATTCATCAAAGAAGGGGTAATAAAAAATTAAGAATCTAGCTAAGAATTCACTTAAGGATGTGATCCCAGAGGGGAACCACTCCCTACTAAAAATTTGAACAATAGAACCTCAAGTCCAAGCACACCTAAAAGATATGTTGGAGTGGGAGTAAAATTTTCAAATCTTATTTATGGTATAAAAAACAACCAAAGTGCAGCAGTAGAATAAAAATATTTACTATATTTAATTTCTCATAAGGTTACAAAAGAACATCTTAAACTTACATGTAAAGGTACATCATAAGGATCCATGATGAGGAAAATCTAAACCACATCAAGATTGTCTCCAAGCTTTAACATCTAAAGCTAAGTCCATATCTTTATGCCATATCCTCCATATCATTCACCTAGGGTTGGAAGCATACCGCAACAAGAAGAGAAAAATAGAAGACATCAACAAAGGCTGGTTTGTGTATACTAAATAGAAAATTGAGAAATATATGGAACAAAGAACAACAAATTATGAAAGCTTCCCCTAGAAAAAAATAAGTACCACCCAAGTGGGTATCAAGAGAAATGAATCACAATAAAGAAGATACCTCCCATTAAAACAAATAAAAGATTGTGCCATATATATACATCCACTACCATGGTGGGATATGAAGCACAATAAGAGAAAGTAAGGTACACACCCTACAATCATCATCAATATCCTACATGCATGTGAGATAAACATATCCCTAGAACAATATAAATACAAAGGCGGCCAAGGCTTCACATCCTTGAAACATGATAGAGAATGATGCACTGCCAAACTCCCAATATATAAAGTTGAGCCAAGGCTTCACATCCTAGAAACTCGGGTATGGGGCACCACCACCTCCATCCCAAAAATAAGGGCACACGCCCAAAAGCCAATGCAATTACACTATCTAGTCCTACTAAATTACATAGAATGTAGATGTAGAGGCAAGTACAAAATATAGCCATATTATACAATGTTTCCATCACACAATGGACAACACATACATCCACATGCAAGTTGACACAAGATATCACATATCAACAAATAAACATCCACCTCAAAGTGGACACATATCATCAAATAAGTCCAACATGCATCAAGGCATAAGAAAAAGAGTTAAGAGAATATCCAAGATTACCACAAACAAGATAGTTCAAAAGAAACATGATAGCAAAAGATAAGAGCAATGTGAACAGGCTACTGTCTGTAGGACCAAGAGAAAGAAGAATATAGATGATTACTCAACATAGAATAATGGGGGATGCAAACATACCTTAAACCATGGTCCTAGAAACTCTCTTCACAAAACTAGTTGTTTCCAAGATCAGCCTTACCTAAATACAAATTGTTCGCATGTATTAGGGTTTCAGATTCATATATATGTAATGTAATCCTAATTCTAGACCTTTCTATAAAACATAGGATCTTAGACTCCAAACTTGAACCAAATGACTTATTAGGTTTTTTTATTAAGAAAACATATTTATTTACTAAATTTGGAGTTCATATAAATTTGTTACCCATTTGATGGATTTTTATATTAAATAATTAAATCCTTAAAAATTGATCATTGAAAACATTGAAATCAGGCTTTGAAACTATTTTTATTAGAAAGAACACATTTTTTTAATTCCAAAACATATTTTCGTTTAATGTTTGGACAAGTGATTAAAAGATATGAATTTTATAAAATCAGCCAATCACAAAATGGGAAAAAGCCAAATTAGTAGGGAATTTGCTAGAGAGGAAGAGAGGTCAGATGGACAAGGAGGAATTTATCTGAGAGTTTGGGGAAAAACTTTGTTCATCGTTTGTTCGTGAAACTAATTAACCTATCATGAAGAACAAGTGCCAGAGTTGTTTACCTAAGGTCCAAATAAGCTCTGAAAATAAACATGATGTCGGGGAGCGATGCCGCCAACTCAAACCAAAAACCATGCTCAGATTTTGGGTGAAATGACGATGCAACGCAAAATCAAAGCATGACCACCAGCAGCCACACACTCAACAAAAGGATGAAATTGGGATGAGAGGAGTTTCACAAAACAACCATGAAGACCAAGGTAGAGGTATTTATAAGTGGTGGTGTGTGAGAAGTTATTTCAGAAGACTTGAAAAAAAAATTAAGCATTTCTCGAGTTCTCCATGTTAGGCTACAAGTATGGTATGCATAAATGCTAGATTAAATTTTCAATCTAAAACAAGTTATTTCGTGAAATTTTGTTAAGAAATGAGGAAGTTATGTCCAAAATACCAGACCTTGGTCTGTAGTTACTCTTTATGTGGGCTGGTGTTTCCTAATCTGAATTTTGTAAAGTGTCGATTAAATTATTTTTCTTTTTCTCTCTCCTCAATTGAAGTTACAAAAAAGGTCCAAACTAAATTAAATTTGATAACTAGCCTTATTAGGACATGTAGGATTTGATTTTGACATTATTTTTCCCTTTTGGGGACTTTTTCTATTTTATTTAATTCTTTTAAAGTAAATCACATTTTTTCTTTCCTAATGAATTAGAGACGTCTAGAATTATCCAAAAATTGATGAAACTTCATCCACAAGTCATTCTAAGTGCATTAGACATGAATTTTCTATCATTTCGATTTTTTATGTTGTTTATTATTTTAATTAATATTTCGAAGGTTCTACTCACTTTCTCTCTCCTAATTTCATTTTTTAATCTAACATCTTCCAAATTAGATGAAAATTCACCCAAAGGCTATATTTATTATGTAGATTATGAATCCAAGATTATTTTCCTCTTTAGTAGTTCTTTAATATTTTATTACATATTTTGGGAAAAACTCATGTCTTATTTTCCCCAAAAAGGTTAAGCTTTATCCATTTATATCATTTAAGAAAGTGATGATCATTAAAATCATGAAACTAGGGTTTCTAAATTGAATTAAATTAACTATTACAAGGAAAATAATGTGAAACTGGACTCCCAAGAAAAATGGGACCCAAGGAATCTTAATTTCACATTATATTTTTCTTTTAGAATCTCCTATCATGAATTATAACTCTTTTGGCTTGCTTTCATTATATTAATTATAATATTATTCTATCAACTTTATTAGTCATCCATATCTTCATATTACAACCAAAAATTATACACCTTAACCCTCATTTGTAGCAATGAGATACTATATTCCTCTCCAAAAAATAGACGATCCATTACAAATATCTATCATTTTGCTTATTTATTCTGCTTTTTTTACTACGCAAGGCTTCGAGACATTTCAAAATCGAGAAGTATCTATCAGAGAAGGTGCTATCAGAGAGCAGTCAGCTGATTTGGATTTGCATCACTTTCAAGATGCCTTGATGGTGAAATGGCAGACATGCGAGACTCAAAATCTCGTGTTAAAGAGTGTGCAGGTTCGAGTCCTTTTCAAGGCATAATAGAATATTAATATAGAGAATTCACATTGAATGATTACTCAGTTAGTCTCTACATAGACTGTGGAATTTGCCCTATTCTATATTAGGGATTATCTAGGAGAAAAATATTATATACATAGGAAAAAATATTGAGAAAAATATTTTAATTGTAAAATTTTCTATTTTTTATTAAACAAAATAAAAATATAAATATTGATACCTAGAATCATATGCATTGTGGTACCAAGAATCAAAATATTTATGAACAAGTTATAATGAAATATCCATTTACATCATGTGACATATTTTATGTATCCATTATTAGCCTAAGATTAATGTGAGAACATTAGGTTACATTAAGGTGATTTATACATGCTTTATCTCATTAGGGTCATACAAAACATCTTCCAGATCTACCCTCACCCTTGTTTGGCTAAGACCAAAAGGTCAAACTTCTAGGGTAGGGTTCAAGATCTGGTATGTTTCATAGTGTATCCCATTGTTTCTCGAAAACAAGCTTAGGCATTCACCTCATAGATTTTGTTTAAGATGCATGTGATGACCCCAATTTCTATATACTTTCTTTATTGACATACATAGATATGCATGCACTCATATCTATAAATTTCAAAAGGGAAAATATAAGAAATCAAGATAGTCAACTAAAATCAGAATAAGCCTAGATCATGTTCACATCATCATTAAATAGCCACACAACACTTCATTAATTGATAATAGATAAAGTCATACATGCTAATAATTGAGAAGGAAGAAGGATAAGTCTATGAGAAAGTCAATATGATTATTACATAGGATTTATAACATCTTATTACATCATCTAGAAGAATAAAAACTATCTAACTGAAATGAATATGGGGAGAAGTGGAGATATATCTAATATCCTCCATGATCATTATTTAGTGTCTTCTGGTACTTTGAAGTGCTTCATATGTTGCTTGTACCAAGAAAAATACGAGAAACAAAATCATCAACAAAGTTGGTACATGGAATTAAAAGCTATACTATGCTGGCATATATAAAATACTTGAAAAGAAGAAAGAGAAAGAAAACAATAATTAGAGGTGGAAAATTAGGTAATCCCAAGTTATTAATCACATTTAAAATGAATATTAATTACTATGGTGGACTTAGCACGTAATCACATAAATGGTGGGCCCTTCCCCATGTACCTTGTACTCTAGGGATCTCCCCGTATACCGTGTACTCTAGGGAGTTGCTAGTCAACATTAATGCTTTCCCTCTCTAATAGGGAGCTTAATGAGCACCACTAGTAACTACATTTAATTTATCATCATTTATGTTCTTTACTATTCAAGGCGGAATTGACAATTACTCATATATCTACATCCATCAATGTACTTAATTAAATACAAGCAAGTACATATATTTAGCATCCAGCAAAATCTAGTGATATAATTATATCCACGTACCTTTAAATTTAGATCTGAATTCCACAAGTCGTAGATTATGAGAAAGAGAGTAGATCACTCTGAAAAATAAACAAAAACCTAAAATCACCATGGGTTCTCATCATTCCACATTAGGGTTTCTTGTTAGGGTTTAGTTCATTAAGGGTGTCTCCTTTCTCAATGGATATTTCTTTTTCTTTTCTTAATGTGAGTGGGTTCTCCACTCATGTTGATATTGCCTTTGCATTTGCAAGGCATAAGAACGTCCAAACATATCCAAACTCAACCATTATAGTTTTGGTAGAAGGGCAATCCAATTAATGTAATTATTTTTGCATTAAATTGAATTAGGGTTTAAATTATGCTTAAATATTGATTATTTTAATATCAAGATTCTATCTCCTTCAAAATGATTCAAATGAGACGCCCCTCTAAAATTCTTTTCTCTCTCTGATGTCAAGAATCATGAGGGACCGACTTGAAGTGGTATTTTGCATATTGAACCCAAGATTTTGGGTAAATTGCACATTATACCAAAACTAGGTTTTTAATGCACAGACATTGCCCAACATGCTCTTTCTTGTTATTCAGGATTGTAGAAGCCATACTAGTACATCAAACTCATTCCTATGATGCTTCAACACATGAGGAACATTGTATCATGTACAATTTGCAAGTTAACCCCTCAACTTGGGTAATTTGCATGTTACTCCAAAACTAGCAAAACATTGTTTCAACATTATTCAAAAAGGACTAAAATTGAAATATAAGTTCCTCTTGAGCCTTAATTACTTTTAGAGAGATAATAGAGGGCATATAATCAACTTCACTAAGCAAAACATATAGGTTTATGCATAACACAGGTAAGGGATGTTACAAATTGTAAACCCCTAACAAGGATTTCGTCTGTGAAATCCCAGATAACAAAAGATAGTTGTTACTCATGTCATCAAGTCTCTTATTATCATCTCAATATCATGGAGATACTATAGATCTTTAATCCACACAAAGTTCTTCCGCACATAATTATTCTAAGAGAATATTTTCAACTTGATAAACTTTTCCACCATAATTACATGTGTTCCTTCCATTAGTTCAACCTTATCAATGTTCATGTTTATGCAGAGCATAAACCCCTAACATATGATGTTTATATTATTTTTTTTGTAAATAGATTGATTTCATAGTTAACCAATATAGGTAACCAACATAAATACCTTACTTTGGTATTCATTATATGCATTGAGAACACATCTCATCCTTATCATATTTGATTCCCCATCGTTACCACCAAGGGTACACATGCACAAAGTATTTCTTTTACTTTAGGACATTGCTTATTCCATATATCATTATCTTGGAACCAAAGTCCAAAGCAAACTGATACTTTTTTAAGTATCCATCAACGGATTTTTTCTAATCCAAGTACAACAACTGTCATAATACTTACTTGATTGTCATTTAAATGAAAGGAGAAACATAAAGTGTCATACTACTATCATTACCCAAGGTTGTTCATCAAAGGGAAAACATATATATAATAGAGGCAATCCACTCAGCAATCCTTGATTTGTTTGGGAAAGTTCACTTAGCACTTCCTATATAATTGGGAAAGTTCACTTAGCACTTCTCTATGTAATTAGGAAAGTTCACTTAGCATTTCCTATATAATTGGGAAAGTTCACTTAGCATTTCCCTATGTAATTAGGAAAGTTCACTTAGCACTTCCTATATAATTGGGAAAGTTCACTTAGCATTTCCCTATGTAATTAGGAAAGTTCAGTTAGCACTTCCTATATAATTGGGAAAGTTCACTTAGCACTTCCATATTAGTTGGGAAAGTTCACTTAGCACTTCCCTATTAGTTGGGAAAGTTCACTTAGCACTTCCATATTAGTTGGGAAAGTTCACCTAGCACTTCCCTATTAGTTGGGAAAGTTCACCTAGCACTTCCCTATTAGTTGTGATAGTTCACTTAGCACTTCCCTATTAGTTGGGAAAGTTCACTTAGCACTTCCCTATTAGTTGGGAAAGTTCACTTAGCAATCCCTATGTTATTAGGAAAGTTCACTTAGCACTTCCTTATGTAATTTCATTCTACTCACTAGATTATTTCAGAATGACTACTTGATCAGAGTAATCAGAAAGATAACAATCTAAGAGTTCCATACTTTCCCTATCTCCAATAATCATATACCTGGCCAGGGTATACAAGTATTGAGATTAGGTAGTATGCACTTTATTTACTATCATGTTCCTCACTTTCCATATCCTTATACACACGTGATTTGTATTTCTAGATTTTCTTCAGGCATCACTTCTATATATCATCTTTTATGACATAGATAAGAGAGATTATAAAGCATTTTAGGAAATACTGAATAAAATGCAAGTTCTCATTTTCCTTGTGTCCTTATAGGACTAGTCAGAGGAAGTTCAAAAGCAACTACTTTCTCATTTTTGACACATACAATCATGAAATGAAATATCAGAATGAATCTATTTTATCTGACCTGCCACAACCCGAGGGTTGACTATTGCATCAGATTGATTCATTGCATAAAACCTCGCAGTTGCTTGTTGTTGACCCTGTGCTTGATTGTTAGGTGTTGATGAACCAGCTCGGGATGCTTGTACAAATGCTCTATTGTTACTAGAAAACGACCTCTTTGTGAACCTTGTTAACTTTGCCCCTGGGGTTGAGTCACCATTGTATTCCCATATGGACAATCCTTCGCTAGATGTCTCAGTTGTTTGCATTGGTAACAGACCCTTGTCGCAAAATAGGGTCTGTGAGATCCAATCACCGATGTTTATGCTATGCTAGGGTATCTACTTGGAACTAAACTATGGTCTGTACCCCTACTTGATGTCCATTGCATCTGGGAATTGGATCTCGATGGTGCTACCGATGTAGAAAATCTCAGCTTCTTAAAACTTTCGAGTCTTTGTCCTTGAAACTGAGTGTACACCCTCTTACCAATGGTTTGTCGTTTCTCGGTTTCAGACCTTTCTATTCTCCTTACCGACTTCATAAAAGTGGCAAACCTCTCCCTGTTCTCTAAAGTAGACACGGGAGTGGTTAGTTCAGCGTTCAACCCCTTCTCAAAATGCCAAATAATTTCCTCATCATTATCCGCCATATGCGGACAAAAACCACAACAACTCCATGAACTTAGCTTCATACTCACTAATTTTCATTTGTCCTTGTCTGATCCTCTCAAATTGAGAGATCTTCTCATCTAGTTATGTCTTAGGGAAGTATTTATTGATGAACTCTCATCAGAATACCTCCCATCCAATTTCTTCACCTGGCCTCTTGTCTTCTTCTATAATACACCAGTGACCAACACTTCCTTTTAGGAGGTACACTGCATGTCTTACTGACCGGCCTAAATCACGCGTCCAAAAATGGAGGCGGATTTGAAGTAGTCGGACTTTCACATTTATAACCCGAAACCTTCTAGGCCCCCACAAATTTGCTTACGGGGTCGAAGTAGACATACGGGGACGAACACAGGGACAAGGGTGGTAGTGTTGAGAATGCTGAATCGACAAGCTACAATCTGGAAGGTATAAAGAGATAGTAAAATTCCCCTAAGGGAAACAGCAAGATAACACCAATAAAACAAAGAAGACTATCTCCAACTGCAGCTACAAGAGAGATTTAAGGTTTTAGTCATTTAGCAGTTTTTAAAGGTTTTCATGCAATAGAAACAGAGAGATAATACTAGAGCTAAAGAAAGGTGCAAAGGAGAAAACTTCAGTAAAACAAGCGGCAGCAGGAACATCATGTACCCCTCCTCTCTGAGCGGGTGCCTTTAACCAAGCATCAACACCCCTCTCGAGGTTGCTGGACTTAAGTTAGAGTGAAAAGTTACTGAAGCAACTCCAATTCCGGGAAATCTCGTACTCCAGAATCGGACCAAACACTATAGCCACAACACCTCTCTCGAAATTGTTGCAATAGGAAAACACGACTTGGTAGCTAATCAAAACGTGATCCAAACATGCAAGCTAGAGTTCAGATATTAAACATAGCAGTCATCCAACAATTGCACCAAACATAAAGCACCAGGTAATTAAGCTCTTCTATTTCCATAAACAATAAAAGTTTTGATTACATTGCATAAGTAAAGAATTAAATGACTGAAATAAAGATAGATGTCACCTTCTTGATGTAGAAGGACGACAGACTACTGCAGACCCTCCAGCTCAATACCGGGTAGGAGCCTAGCCCGATACAACCGTGTCGGGTAGCATACCCTCTCAGGTGACACGCCGTGACAGGCCGATTGTATCGTACGAGGACCCTGGCCCGATACGCTTTTGTCAGGCAGCACCCTCTCGGGCGATACGCCGTGATGGATGATGTGTATCGGGGTTCGGTATCATGTCGGGCTTAGAGCGACACATCTAATGTCGGTCACTTATGTCGTTCATCCTCGTTGGCCGATATCAGCCTGCAGTGATGCCCGGGTTGATCCTAAGTGAACCATTCCCTCCCTCTCAGGATGGGGAAGAGCTCACCTAGAATTGTCCATCACGAACATTGAGGCATGATACTCTTTCTCTTGCAGCTTTCCTCTGAAGATTTGCTCAGGGTTCTGAGCTGTCTTTTCGGCTTCCTGTAGCTACTATTTTCAGGCAGCGGTTGGAGGAAGTTATGGTGCTCAGGGAACCACGTGTCCTCCATATTCGCGGGGTCGGTGGACGTCTAATGTTGGTATCATCTGGCACCAGGATGACGGCTGTCAGTCACGTGATGGGCGGCGCCTGCCGGTGGGTGGTCAGTATCGTGCGACAAGATTGAGTTGTTGTGGCGAGCTCTGCTCCCTGTCAGGTAAAAGACGTGTCGCCTGCTAGTTCCTTCTTGCGCGGCATCCCCATGTCACGTGTCGTTGTGTTGCGCTACCCTATCGGGAAATGATCGTATCGGCCATCTGGAAGGCCGATGTAGGTGGAACTTGTTTGTGGGTCGGGACTGCCTTATTGATGATAAATGTATCAAAATGGAGGAAAAACTCTGCAAAAGATGGAAATATTGAATTAAGAGTGTCGTTTGGCCAATTATTGCAAAAATACTTATAAAAGAGAGGAAAATAGTTAAAAGGGCAGTTTTGATAACAAAATAAAGGTCAAAAACATCACAAAAATTGGTGTTATCAACTCCCCCAAACTTAGCGTTTCGATTGTCCTCAATCAATATTTAGAATTTATTTTGAGATGCTTCTTCTTGCTCGGTGTATTTTTCAGTTCAAAAGGTAAAATAAGAATCGTGATGCCTTTAGAGATAATGTTGTCTCACTACGAACAAAAGACCTTGCGTTTCCTACCTTATTATTTCAGTAAAATTTTTCTCTACAACTTCAGCGAGACTTTGGTGTATGATTCTAAAGTTAGCTTTCACACCAAACAGCTTTAGGGGCAGAAAGTTGTGTATAGGTTAGGCTAAGGCTTTTTGGGGTTTTTCTTGTTTCCCATCAGTCCATCCAGGTAAGGGTCCGTTAGCGGGCAAGTGGTCCCTGCAGTCCACGCCAGTTGGCTTTAGAGCAGTGATTTCACATCCTACGTACCACTTCCCCGGATCTACCATGCCTAAAGTTGGGTACTTTTGGAAAACAAGTGTGTATATATATATTTTCTTTTCTTTTATTGGGCACAACTCTCATACTTTTATTAACTCTCGTAAGGCTACTTTCTCTTTTTTTTTAGATTTTCGTTGGGTAAGGGAAAACAAAGGAGATTTCTGCTGTTTGGGCAGCTTTTTCCTTCTCCATACATATCTCTTAGCTTTTTGCGAGATTATTATTATTTTTTCGAAATTTTTGGCACAGAAAAACGTAATCTTTTGTTGTTTGAGGCAGCATTATCAGAAAGATATAAAAAAATTGCATCTCGTTAAGCACATAGAAAACAAACTAGGTAAAGAAGTCGCATCAGGTTTTTACTAATATAGAGACTTTGTACACATGTATGGGAACAAAAGCAAAATTTTTCAAAATTTTTATGAGCATGGCATTTTATACGAGCATCGGTACATACACATGATATAGGAGAAGAATGAAATGACACAAGAAAATTTTTATACCTCCTTCACTGGTACATGGGTACCCCCCCAAACTTACTCCACTCTCTGTCCCAGAGTAGTGAAGAGGACAAGGTGAGGTCATGTTAGCCCAGTGAAGGTTAGTTGGTGCTTGTGCTTATGCCTTGGAGAAGCTGCAATATGTTCTCCTTATTTGCAGACTCCATTTTCTTTCCCAACTGGATGCAGCCGAGAAAAGTGCAAAGCTCTTAAGAAGGAAGCGCAAGGCTCGTGCATGGTAGACAGAGAGCTCTTGAAAACACTTGTAATATTATATCAGAAGAAGATACCTCCCCATGATGAAGGTGGCTTCATGGTGGATGGAACCAAAATGCCCACATTCAATCCAGGGGCCGCTGGGGAAAATGACTTCCACTGATTTCCTCTTTTGGAGAAGGTCTTAAACCACCGCAGAAGACAAACTATGATAAGGAAGTGGGCCTCCTTCGGAGCTACCAAATCAAGAAAATCCATCCTCGCTCCCTTTTCGGCGGTTGATGGCTCAGCTGCCTTGGGATTCTAATGTTTTTGTCAGACAGTTGTTGTTTCAGCTGCGGCCGCAATTCCAATTCGTGTGCCTTGTTTGTCATCTCGGCTGGAGGTTTGCTTTGTGTGAGCCATACCTGTTATCAAGTCCATTGATCACTTAAATATTAGTTCGGGGAAAACTGAAATCTCGATAAAACTTGTCTCGTTGTAAAGCCCGGGTATCGTTCATCAAAAGAAAATTCGAGGCGATACGAGATTGGACGATACGGGAAGAACTGTGCTGCACAACATGCTTCCCGACATGGGTATGTTGGGTGATAAGGTCGCATGAAACAACTGCATGATAGGACGTCACGATGGAAAAATGTGTCGCCTGATATGGCGTATCGGGCAAACGTGATCGGCCGACGTGTCGTGCTTCATATGTGTCGGGTGATACAAGATAAATCGACTAAGTTCGTCAACCCGATAAGCAGCGCGCGATATGAAACTCGTGTTGGGCAAACAAACTATCGGGCTATACCTTTGCACTTTGAAGCTCTCGCCCGACATGAGGGTGAAGGCAAGTTGGCCGACACGTGAGCAAAAAGTGGATTATTGCTTTATTCGGGTGGCAGAAAGAGCAAGTGTAGTAGCCTGACATGATAAACCCACCTTACTATATATAGCAAACTTAGCTGGGGGTAAATCGGGCAGTTCTGGGGCGTGCGTCCGCCGTTGAGACAAGCCATTCCCGATACGATGGTCTCGTCAGTCTAATTAAGGGCGATTATTCCCATGCACGATACGGGTGCACGCCGCCCAGGAATGCCATCTGTCACGGCCCTTGCGCTGCCCGAGAAACCAAAGCCCGATACAAGTGGTTTTGAGCGCCAGCTGAGATGCTGCACGATATGACTAATAAGAAGGATATACAGGCGGCCAAAACTAAAGCAAGGCGGAGAAAAAATGATTTCCGGGAAAAACATCATCGGCTTAGGGTTGAGTCCCCGACCTCAGACATTATTACTCCTCAATGATTTGTAAAATACAGCAGTGGCCCCTAAAATAGAAGAGTCGGTACGCTCGGCACGTGCGCTGACTCAGGCCTTATTACAGTCCATAATGTTTGTTTTTACAAGAAATTAAAAAAGAAAATACATCCGACTCTAGGAAAGAAAGAAATACTCAGGCTGCCTCCCGAGGAGTGCTGAAGTTTGCGTCGCCAGCTCGACCGGTGTAGGTTCATCACGTTCAGTTTTCGACAGTCCCCATATCCTACAGGTTGATCTCTTCTCTCCTGACAAAAGTTTCATCCTCGTAGTACCTCTTTACCCTGTGCCCATTTACTTGAAAGACTTTGGTGGGATCGTCCTTGTTGAAAATCTCCATCATTCCTAACGGGTATATCTTCGACACAGTGAATGGTCCCGACCATCTCGTTTGTAGCTTCCCAGGAAAAAGACGAATGGAGGACTTGAATAATAAAACTTTATCCCCCTCGTTTACATCTTTTCTCCTTAGGTGGGCATCATGCCAAACTTTAGTCCTCTGTTTGTAGATTTTTGCATTTTCATATGCGTTCATCCTCAGCTCTTCAATCTCTTGAAGCTGCAAAAATCTCCTTTCTCCTGCTTTCTCAAGGTCTATATTTAAGAATTTGATAGCCCAAAGGGACTTGTGTTCCAATTCCAGAGGTAGATGGCAGGATTTTCCGTAGATAAGTTTGTAGGGGATGGTTCCAATGGGCGTTATGTAGGCAGTTCTGTAGGCCCAAAGCGCGTCGTCAAGCTTCATAGACCAGTCTTTCCTCATCCGGCTGACACTTTTCGCAAGTATTTGCTTAATCTATCTGTTTGAAACCTCTACCTGCCCTGAGGTCTGTGGGTGGTAGGGTGTAGTGATCTTGCGCTTCACTCCATACTTACGTAGGAGTGCTTCAAACTGTCTCTCTCCGAAGTGCGACCCGTAATCGCTTATTACAGTGCGTGGCTGTTGTGTGATTTATATATCATATTTTCACACAACATTTTGATTCATTCTGATTTAATTTAGTCTCTTTTCATATTACTTTTGCCATCAATTTGTCAAAAATTCTTTACCATAACTTGCCTTGTCTTTTTGGTTTAAAAACAACTCATATCAATGCTTTTTTGTGCAGAAACAGCAACTTGCACGGCGTTCAACTTGTTTGAACGGCGTGCAGGTTCCCAAAAATCCTACTGTAGATCTTTCTGGAAACTTGAACGGGGTGCAAACTCATCTGCACGCCGTTCAACATTTCTGTAGCTTGCAAAGAAATGTGCATGGCGTTCAAAGCCGTCTGCACGCCGTTCAGATGGAGCGCCCATTCTACAGAACTTTCTGGAAACTTGTACGGGGTGCAAGTTCCCTTTGAACGCCGTGCGGAGTACTGATAACTGTCGCATTTTGTGAAGTGCACGGCGTTCAATCAGTCTGCACGCCGTTCAGCCGGCAGTTTCAGAATTTAGAAATTCGAGATTTTGAATCTAAAGAGAGGAGGGAAGCCTAGGGACAGTTATCACTTGTCATTTGCGACTCTTTGCTCATCCCAGACATAGAGTAAAGCAGAGAGGAGGCGATTTTGAAGGATTCCAAAGGTTTTCTTGAGAAAGAAGACCATTGCTCTTCTTCTTCTTCTCCATTTGCAGTAGCAAGGTGCAGCAGAGCTTCCCCGACTCTGAGGAGCTTCTTTGGCGAGGAGCTAGTACGTTTTGGGAGGAGTTTTAGAAGAGGAATTTCGTCCCTTAGCCGGAATTCTTTCTTCTCTTGGTTACACCTTGTTTCTTCTAGTTCTTCTTTCTCTTTTTCATGTCAGAAACTTCATATTCTGCTGAATTCATGCCAGGCATAGCTATGGACGAGTAATTCCCTATTTCCTGGGCATGGGAAAGTAGTTCCCATGTCATAGCATGTGTAAAACTACGTAATCTCGTACTAAATGTCTATGTTTCTTGTCTCACTTTATAAAAATACCGGTTCTTCTCTTCTTGCATATGATTTTGGCCATGTTGTGTGCATGTTTTCTGCATTTATGTTTGATTTGAGAAGATAAACATGAATGTATGGATGGTATCTTTTATAACAACTCTTTCTAGTCTACGAGAGTAGCTAGAAATAGTTGAAAGGTTGTTTGTGATCAAAAATGAAAATTAACATGAGAATGTTGTTTGATGTTGCGATCGTTGCATTTGCATCGAGAGATAAAAATGCAACACATCGACCTTTTGAGATAAGAGTTTAGATATGCTTAGATTGCTAAGTTTACCTAATTGCTATGGTGTGTGAATGAACCCCCAATGTCTAGGATCCTTCAACATTTGACTAAAACCTTGTTAATCCGCCTAAACTTGTGTAAAGTTTGTTCTTAACTTTTCCTGTTTTAGACATTAAACCATCAACTCTTTTAAAAACCGATCTAGATTGATGAAAGCTAGGACTGTTGCGTTCAGTTAATTTGATTAAGCTCCTTGAGTTCGATCCCGACTACATCACCTCTGTATACTTGCGAAGTTGGTCTAACCGGGTAAAAGATCATTAGATTGATTGAAACTCATTAGCCTAAAAAGCCAACAAGTTTTTGGCGCCGTTGCCGGGGAGCTACGGTAAATTAATTGGAGTAATAAGAACTAACAAGTATTTGAGACTAGATCACAATCCTTATTTTTGAAACTTTCCTATATCTTCTAGTTGTGTTCTTAAATTCTTCTCGTTATTTTCAGGTTGCATGCGTCGCTCGCAACGAGGTCTTCAAACAACCCCGTTATTAGACCTTGAGATAGAGTGAAGCCTCTCAAGCTTGAGAAGATCAAGGAGGAAAGAACAATCACAGCTAGAGGATACTACTCCGCCACCATCACCATCTCTATCATCATCCATGCCGTCTTTTCATCCTTTGAAGAAACTTCACCAAGCCTTCCAATCATGGAAGACGACCGCCCGCTCAAGGACTTTGCTATGCCGGTGGCCACAAACATATGTGGATCCATCGACCTACCAGCCATAGAAGCAAAGAATTTCTCCATTGCTCCTTCTATGATGCAGATGATCCAACAAAACCGCTTTGGGGGTACCGTTAATGAAGACCCAAGTCTTCACATTGCAGAATTTCTAGAGTACTTGAACACTTTCAAAATTAATGGTGTATCTGCAGATGGAGTACGACTGATGCTTTTTCCTTTCACTCTAAGGGATAAGGACAAAACTTGGCTTTTGTCTCTTCCGAAGAAGTCTATAAAAACTTGGGACCAGCTACTTAATGTTTTTCTTGCTAAATATTTTCCTCCAAGCAAGACTGCTCATTTGAGAAATCAGCTCACTAGCTTTTCTCAAAATGATGGTGAAACTCTTTATGATACTTGGGAGAGGTTCAAAGACCTTCAACGTCTTTTCCCTCACCGCGGTCTTACTAATTGGCTACTTCTTCAGACTTTCTACAACGGGTTGTTCTATAACACCCGGATGACGCTTGATGCTGCAGCCGGTGGTGCTCTTATCACCAAACCTTATAGGGAAGCCTATGACATCATTGAAGATATATCACTCAACCATTGCCAATGGGGAGGTGATAGAAGAGCCAATTCATCATCAAATGTAAGTTCTTCTAGTGCAAAGCCAGGAGGAAAATACACCGTTGACGTCGTTGATCTTATTGCTGCAAAGCTTGATGTTCTCACTCAAAAATTCGAGAAGTTGACTACATTACCGGTTCAATCTGCAAAAGCCACATGTGAAGCTTGTGGTAATCCAGGGCATGTTTCTTCTCAATTTTTTAATCCCAACACTATGGAGGGAGATCTTGAACAGGTTAATGCTATTGAGATGCAGAGAAACAAGTAATATAACCCTTATTCTAATCAATACAATCCAGGATGGAGAGATCATCCCAACTTCTCTTACAAGAATAATAGCAATGCTCAAAATTTTCAGCAAGGACAACAACCACCGCAGCAATCACAGTTCAACCGCCAAGGTAATCTACAAGGTTACAATAATAGGGGTTATCAAGGGCAGCAACAACAGCCCCAAGGATCTTCTCTTGAGGCTATGATGGAGAAATTCATTAACACACAAACGCAGCAAAATGAAGAGTTTAGGGGGAATGATAAGCTACTTAAGGATGCTATTCTTCAACTTTCAGTCAAGGTAGACAACATATCCACCCATACAAAGATGCTGGAGAATCAAATAGCACAACAAGCTCTTTCTCAACAAGGACAGAAATCTAGTTCTCTCCCTAGTGTGCCGGAAGTGAATCCAAGACAGCAAGCTAATGCCATTATTCTAAGGAGTGGAGTTGAAATTGAAAGACCTTCACCACCCAAGGAGAAGGACATGGAGGTACTTAATGAGGAAGAATCTCACATTCCTAATTGCAACAAACATGCAAGATGTATTCATCTTCTGAGATTCTAGACAAAGGAGCCTCTTGCTCCCTCCATGACGCATGAAGGATTGAAGAGTCTTACTCTGGACTCTAAACGGAGGACCTTGTGGGAGTTGACCCCACATTAGGATTGATTTCTTTTGTGTTTTTTTGAGTCAAGAACATTTCAATAAGTTGTCACGGATGAATGTAATAAAGTAGACTAATTTAGACTAAATTCCGCTGCTATTTGTGCTTACAGATGCAATTTTTCTGTAGAAATTCCAGTTTGAACGGCGTGCAAACGCCGTGAACGGCGTGCAGATTCAAAATAATTTCACTGCATATGTTTCTGTAATTTTGAACGGCATGCAAGGCCCCTTTGAACACCGTGCAATTTGGGTTAAAGCTACAGAAAATTTTGAACGGCGTGCAGGGTGGTTTGAACGGAGTGCAACGAAATATCAATTTTAACAGGGTTTTCTGGAAAAGTGAACGGCGTGCAAAATGTTTTGCACGGCGTTCAATTTTTCGTAAAGACTTTCAAGTGGGACGAGTGGATGCCCTAGCCGTCACTTGCCCTAATTTTCTTTGCCTAGTGCAAGATCTGCACCTCCAGAGCAGTCGTGCAGCCGCCCTCACCTCACCCAGTCGTGCAATCTGCTCCAACCGCCGTGCAAGAAGAGGAGCAGCCGTGCACACCGCTCGTCCTCCTCCTTCTCAGCCGATTCAGCCGTTCAACGACTTCTGTCCATCTCCGTTCACCGTGTAATCTTCTCCACAAGCCGTGCAGCAACCGTTCTTCTTCGTCCGTCGTGCAAACCAATAGTTGTGCTCCATCTTTTTTCTCCGGGCAGCCGTGCAGCAGCTCTACACCTCCGACGCTCATCCATTCAGATCGATCTTCAAGCAACCGCCGTGCATCTCCATCTTCGCCATCGTGAAGACGAGCTGACCCGTCCACACCTCCGTGCAAAGCTCTCCTCACCACCATGCACCTCCCCTCTCCAACTCTCTCACAGTAGGACTCCCAGCCATGCAAAACAACTCACCCATTCTACTGTTCAGCACTGTCCAGGTTGCATGCCGTTCAACCGAATTGAACGCCGTGTAACGCGCTGCTGCAGCCACCTGCCCCGACATTCTACACGCCGTTCAAGCATCTGAACGCCGTGCAAAGTTCTGCAAAAAAGTAAAATTCAGATTTCTTCACCGTTCTTCATCGGCTCCATGGCACATATTAAGCGAGCAACAAAGCGCCCAGCTAGGAGACCTTCTTCAGGAACTCAGGGTGAGAGTTCTCAATCTGCTCCAGTCAACTTCATACCCTCTACCCAGTTCAGGGTAACTCCAGAAGAAGACGCCGCTTATCAGTACTTGATAGATAGGCGAGTCCTCCCCACCCGCTACATTTGTGAGGACACACTCAACAGGCTGCAATGCAAGAACGAGGTATACGACCACTTGATTTTTACTGGTCTTCATACTCTTTGCACAAAAGTATGCAAGACTTATCCTCGTCTGGTCTATGAATTTCTAACTACTTTTAAAGCAAGACAAGATCATGAGCGCCGCCTGACACAATATCCGCACATCAGTTTTCGGCTTTTGGACAAGCCTTATTCTATGGATCTTCGCCATTTTTCTGAGTTACTTAATACCAACTACAGCGGTTACATTGATTACCCTCCGTCTTTCCAAAGCGACCGTTTTTGGACTGAAATTTCCTCAGAAACACATCACCATGCAAATAAGGTGTGTGCTACTTCAATCCACAACCCCATTTTCAGACTATTGCATCGTATTCTTAGTGTCGGTCCGTTTGCTAAGAATGAAACACAAGGGGTTGTGGGTAAGACCGACCTCTTTTTCTTATGGTGTATGACGCATGACAAGGAAATATCTATTGGCTTCTACATTGTGCAAAAACTTTTAAACACCATCAAGAAAAGCGAGGGTAAAGAAGGAGGTGACGTTATGTGTGGCGGCATGATTACCCTGCTTGCTATGAACCTTAATCTGGATCTCACACGTTTAGAGCCAACTCCAGGAAAGAATCTGTTGGACATGTCCTATCTTATTTCTTGTGGTGTTCTGCATCGATATGGGAATAATGATGAAAAGTACAAGTTTCAAATCACCAAAAAGTAGTTTCTCATTCTTCCCAACACATCGAAGAACGACATCAGGAAGAAAGAGAATTGGAAATGGGTTGGGCCGGATCCAGATGAGGCGACTGCTACTCATGGTGCTAGCTCTTCCACACCAGCACCTGCTCCCACAGACGCACCGCTGCTTCCTCCTTCTACCGGCACTCAGACTGGTTACTCTTGGGCGAACTCGGACATGCAGCATCTCTACGGGTATGTTCAGCGGAGGTTTGATCACATTGAGACGCGCTTTGACCAGATGAGCGCCCACTTTGACACCCGATTTGACAACCTAGCTACACAGTACACAGCTACGTATGATATGGTCAGCCGGATGGATAGTTGGCACATCTCTCAGGGCCACTACCCTCCACCTCAGCCGTTCCAGCAGCCCTTTGAGCAACAACATGACTTCTACGAGCAGCCACACCAGTCTCCGCAACAGCAGCACGATCCGTCCACACATCCGATGGACGTTCCGGATATTGTCAGCCAGTTCTTCCCCGACCAAGGGGGTGACGGGTCTTTTCTTTGATTCATACACGATGACAGGTACCCGGTTGTGTACCTCTTGAGTTTTGATTGAAGCAGTGAGGTCACTGCTAATTTCAAGCTTAGGGGGGACACAACCGACCGGTATTTGGTATTTGGTAGTGGTATCTTTATTTTAGTTTTTCTTTCAGTTGAGTCTGTTGTGTCAGTTCTTTTTCTTTCATGTCAATTTGTTTTGTTCTTTGATGGCAAAATTCCATATGATCAGAGTCTACCTTGTTAGAGTGAAACCCCTTTAATTTTGTTCCTCAATGAGATATGATTGGCTATATGTAAGAGAAAAATTTGAAAACATGTTGAATGAAATGGAAACTGAAAATCACCCATGTACATTGATGAGAACGTGTTTGTAATTGATATCTCCTTTTTTCTGCATCATGGAATACTTAAAACATGTAATGATTCGAAAATTTTGGGCAAATCATTTAACCTGCAACACTAGTGAAAATACATGATACTTTTATCAAATTGTTAGTGCAATTGAAAACGAATTTTACAGTGAAAACCTTTTAAAAGAATGACAAAAACCTTGCTGTCTTTAACCTTCTCATTTGACTTTTTGTTTTGTTCCATACCTTTACCCAATAAAAGATGGCCCTATGGCCCACATATTATGCTAGCCTAGTGTAAGCCCAATCTGGCAACGACAGTTAGGTGATATGAGTAATGAAAAGAGGGTAAGAAAAACACCCCAACCAGCATTCCACGTGAGCATAAGCCTAAATTAGCAGCCGAATGCTGGAAACCCAAAAATCTTATTGCTATATCTTTTGGAAAAGAGTTCAATCAAGTTGGTTAAGGACAACATTCTTTTGGTCTTCAAAAATCCATATAGCTGAAATTTCTGTTATGCAAATGCACTAACCTTTTGATTCAAGTATCCATATTCTTATTAGTGTTGTTAGTTAAGTATTTGTTTGGTTTTAGAATCAACCTTAATGAACTAATTCTTTCTACCTTTGATGTTGAGATTTTGGAGATATCTTCTACAAACACGAACTCATTGCACACATGTCTGAGCTTATTGCATATCTGTTTCTCTGTTCATTCACACATGGGTAAAAATTTCTTTCTTTCATATAGCCATGTTTCTCTTTGCTTGAGTACAAGCAACAGTTCAAGCTTAGGGGGATTTGTTGTGTGATTTATATATCATATTTTCACACAACATTTTGATTCATTCTGATTTAATTTAGTCTCTTTTCATATTACTTTTGCCATTAATTTGTCAAAAATGCTTTACCATAACTTGCCTTTTCTTTTTGGTTTAAAAACAACTCATCTCAATGCTTTTTTGTGCAGAAACAGCAACTTGCACGGCGTTCAACTTCTTTGAATGGCGTGCAGGTTCCCAAAAATCCTACTACAGATCTTTCTGGAAACTTGAACGGGGTGCAAACTCATCTGCACGCCGTTCAACATTTCTGTAGCTTGCAAAGAAATGTGCACGGCGTTCAAAGCTGTCTGCACGCCGTTCAGATGGAGCGCCCATTCTACAGAACTTTCTGGAAACTTACACGGGGTGCAAGTTCCCTTTGAACACCGTGCAGAGTATTGATAACTGCCGCATTTTGTGAAGTGCACGGCGTTCAATCAGTCTGCACGTTGTTCAACCGGCAGTTTCAGAATTTGGAAATTCGAGATTTTGAAAGAGAGGAGGGAAGCCTAGGGACAGTTATCACTTGTCATTTGTGACTCTTTGCTTGTCCCAGACACAGAGTAAAGTAGAGAGGAGGCGATTTTGAAGGATTCCAAAGGTTTTCTTGAGAAAGAAGACCATTGCTCTTCTTCTTCTTCTCCATTTGCAGCAGCAAGGTGCAACAGAGCTTCCCCGACTCCGAGGAGCTTCTTTGGCAAGGAGCTAGTATGTTTTGGGAGGAGTTTTAGAAGAGGAATTTCGTCCCTTAGCCGGAATTCTTTCTTCTCTTGGTTACACCTTGTTTCTTCTAGTTCTTCTTTCTCTTTTTCATGTCAGAAACTTCATATTCTGCTGAATTCATGCAAGGCATAGCTATGGACGAGTAATTCCCTGTTTCCTGGGCATGGGAAAGTAGTTCCCATGTCATAGCATGTGTAAAACTACGTAATCTCGTACTAAATGTCTATGTTTCTTGTCTCTCTTTATAAAAATACTGGTTCTTCTCTTCTTGCATATGATTTTGGCCATGTTGTGTGCATGTTTTCTGCATTTATGTTTGATTTGAGAAGATAAACATGAATGTATGGATGGTATCTTTTATAACAACTCTTTCTAGTCTACGAGAGTAGCTAGAAATAGTTGATAGGTTGTTTGTGATCAAAAATGAAAATTAACATGAGATTGTTGTTTGATGTTGCGATCGTTGCATTTGCATCGAGAGATAAAAATGCAACACATCGACCTTTTGAGATAAGAGTTTAGATATGTTTAGATTTCTAAGTTTACCTAATTGCTATGGTGTGTGAATGAACCCCCAATGTCCAGGATCCTTCAACATTTGACTAAAACCTTGTTAATCCGCCTAAACTTGTGTAAAGTTTGTTCTTAACTTTTCCTGTTTTAGACATTAAACCATCAACTCTTTTAAAAACCGATCTAGATTGATGAAAGCTAGGACTGTTGCGTTCAGTTAATTTTCTTAAGCTCCTTGAGTTCGATCCTGACTACATCACCTCCGTATACTTGCGGAGTTGGTATAACCGGGTAAAAGATCATTAGATTGATTGAAACTTGTTAGCTTCAAAAGCCAACAGTGGCACACCGAATCGAGGAAAGATCGTCTTCTTGAATAGCTTGATTACAGACTTGGCATCACATGTTTGGGTTGCTACGACTTCTACCCACTTCGATACATAGTCTACTGCCACTAGTATGTATTGATACCCCCTGGATGGAGGAAAAGGCCCCATATCAATCCCCCACACGTCGAAGATTTCTACTTCGATCCAATTCGCCATCAGCATTTCATTCCACCGCCCTATATTCCCTGTAGACTGGCACTCTTTGCAAACTTTTACAAATTGTGCAGCATCTTTGAATAAGGAGGGCCAGTAGAAACCTGATTGTAGCACTTTTGCAGCCGTTCGTTCGCTATCCAGGTGTCCACCATAGGGGGAGGTATGTCATTCTTTCAGGATGTTCACGGTTTCTTCCTCGGGGATGCACCTCCGGTATAAATTGTCAGCGCTTCTCCTGAAAAGGATAGGATCATCCCAATAGTAGTTTTTAGCATCCGCGAATAGCTTCTTTTTCTGATTATAAGTAATGTCTGGAGGCAATTCTCCGCAAGCAAGATAATTGCAGATATCTGCAAACCAGGGTAAGTCTTCTCTTTTAGCTTCAGCCAACATAAGAGCCTCATCGGCATAGTCGTCATTGATCGGTGGTCCCCCCTTTCTTTCAGCTACGATCCTCGATAGGTGGTTCGCGACCACATTTTCTGCTCCCTTGTTATTGATAATTTCATGGTCGAACTCTTGAACCAATAAGGCCCACCTCAACAGTATGGGATTTGTGTCTTTCTTTTGCATTAGGTATTTTATTGCCCCATGATCTGTATATACCTTGACCTTTGCTCCAACGAGGTATGACCTGAACTTATCGAATGCAAAGATGATTGCTAGCATCTCCTTTTCGGTGGTTGTTTAATTTACCTGAGCCTCGTCCAACGTGCGACTAGCGTAGAAAATCACATGGTGCTTTTTATCTTTCTTTTGCCCCAGGACTGCTCCTACCGCATAATCGCTAGCGTCGCACATCAGCTCGAACGGTAAATCCCATTCTAGCGCTTGGAGGATGGGTGGTGATACTAAAGCGTTCTTTAAAGTGTGAAAAGCATTGAGACAATCATCAGAGAAAACAAATTCAACATCCTTTACCAGAAGATTGGACAATGGTTTTGAAATCTTCGAGAAGTCCTTTACGAATCTTCGGTAGTATCCGGTGTGCCTGAGGAAGCTTCTCACTTCCATCACGGACTTCGGTGGAGGAAACTTAGATATTGCTTCAACTTTTCTTGTGTCCACCTTGATCCCACGCCTTGAGATCTTATGCCCCCAGAACGATGCCCTCTCGTACCATAAAATGGCACTTTTCCTAGTTTAGAACCAGGATTTTCTCCTCGCACCTTTGAAGAACCAACAACAGATTCTTTAGGCAGGTATCGAAGTCCTTTCCATAGACTGAAAAATCATCCATGAAAACTTCTACGATATCTTCTAGAAAATCTGAAAACATTGATATCATGCATCTTTGAAACGTGGCGGGGCGTTGCAGAGTCTGAAGGGCATCCTTCTGAAAGCATAAGTGTCGTAGTGGCAGGTGAATGTTGTTTTCTCCTGGTCATCGGGGAGGATGGGTACCTGATAAAATCCTAAAAAGCCATCAAGGAAATAGAAAAGGTCATGGTGCGCTAATCTTTCAAGAACTTGGTCAATAAAAGGTAGCGGAAAATGATCTTTTTTTGTAGCCTGGTTCAGCTTTCGGTAATCGATGCACATCCTCCATCCGGTGACGGTCCTAATCACCACCTCGTCACCCTTTTCACCTCTTACCACTGTCATCCCGCCCTTTTTGGGGACTACATGTATCAAAATCACCCAGTTACTATCGTTGATTGGGTAAATGAAACCCGCATCCCTTAGCTTGATTACCTCTTTCTTGACGACTTCTTTGAGCATTTGATTTAGCTTCCTCTAGGGTTGAGCCATAGGCTTGGCAGATTCTTCTAGGTTGATGTGATGCATGCATAAGGCGAGGCTAAGGCCTTTGATGTCCTCTATTGAGTATCCTATAGCCCCCTGGTGGAGTCTCAACTCCTCAAGAAGTCGGTCCAGCTGGCTTCTTTAAAGATTGGCGTTGACGATGACATGGTTTTTCTCTTCTTCATCTAAGAATTCATATTTCAGATCTTCGGGAAACGATTTCAACTCAGGCTTTGCTCTGGGTGCCTTCTCTTGGTGCTCCCCGTCGAGAGAGGCATACTTCACAGACTCTACCACCTCATCTTCTTCGTGTAGATCTTCGTCAAAAAGGTCAAAAAGGTCGAGATACTTCGCAACTTCATGATTTTCGATGTCGGAATCCTGACACCTTATAGCCCTCACAAGGGGGTCCACTATCCTGATATCCTCTTCTATTTCCTTGCAGAATTTATCGTAGTTGTCCGCAAAGCATGCGGATGCTGACAGGGAAGGACTTTTCATTACCTCCTTCAGCTTGAAGTCCAGGTGGTCGTTTCCGACCCTCAATGTGAATCCCCTCGGAGACATCGATCAACACCCTTCCTGTTTCCAGGAAAGGACATCCAAAGATGATAGGGTAGCGGGGGTCTTCTGATGTGTCAATGACGACTATGTCACAGGAACTGAAGAAATTACCGATCCTGATCGACACATCTTCAACAACGCAGACGAGTCTCTTAAAGGTATGGTCCACCAGTTCAATCCTCATATTGGTTCGAACCATGTTGGTTAATCCCAACCTTTGTGCGAAGCTCAAGGCATGCGGCTGATGCTTGCCCCTATGTCGCCTAGACCCTTTCTCTCGACGTTGTCCCCGATGGTGAATGGGATCCTAAAAGCTCTAGGATCTCTTCTTTTATTTGGCAGGTCAGGCTTCATGAAAGCTGAGGAAGCAGATGTTAGGTGCAAGGTTTCAACCCTTCCTCCTCTCCTTTTCTTGGTGATAAGATCATTGAGGAACTTGGCGTAGGTCGGCATCTCCTCCAAGGCGTCAAGGAATGGAACTTCAAGATGCAGTTTCCTGATCTATTCCATGAACCTTTCGTGACGCTTTTTCAGATTTGCCTTTATCAGTTTATACGGAAACAATAGCCTGGGAGCGTAAGGATTCCTCCCCCCAGGTAACTCTTCAGAAAACTTCTGTGCAGGCTCTCTAGCTTCTGCTTGTCTACCTTCATCCTCTGCCGAAACTGCACCCTCAGGCCTTGGCTTAGGCTCTGGTCTGGCTTCATCAGTGTGCTCCACCATCTTCCCAGATCTTAGCACTGCCATTCTGGCAGTTTCAGGGTAGGAGGTTGTCTTTCCGACAGGGTCCTTCATCAGAGCGGCCATCTGGGTAAACCTTTGATCGACCTCACGATGGCACATATATAAGCTTGCCATCTGGTGTTGCATGGAATTCAGATCTCCAGGACTAGGAAGCGCTCCCTACGCCAGTTGCCTGATGATAGTATCCTGTCTTTTTATGAAAGCCAAAAGCTGACCAAGTTAGGTTGGTGCGACCTCTCTTCTTGGCCTTGACGTTCACCCTCAGAAAGAGACTGCTCATAGCGAGACATGGTGTCAGAGCTCGGTGGAACAGGTCACCGTTCTTCAGAGTTCCTGAAATGGCATGACAAATCAAGTTTAGAAAATTGAATTATTAATTTTTGAAAAAGAAAAAGAAAGAAAAAGAGTGTTGTCAAGCTCATTTCTAAGCTTGAGGCACGGGAGTGTAGTTACTAGATTTGGATTCATAAACAGTATTGTTTTTCCTTGTCCCCGGCAATGGCGCTAAAAAGTTGACCGGCCTAAATCGCGCGTCCAAAAATGGAGGCGGATTTGAAGTAGTCGGACTTTTACATTTATAACCCGAAACCTTCTAGGCCCCCACAAATTTGCTTACGGGGTCAAAGTAGACATACGGGGTCGAACACAGGGACAAGGTTGGTAGTGTTGAGAACGATGAATCGACACGCTACCCTCCGGTAGGTATAAAGAGATAGTAAAATTCCCCTAAGGGAAACAGAAAGATAACACCAATAAACAAAGAAGACTATCTCCAACTGGAGCTACGAGAAAGATTTAAGGTTTTAGTCATTTAGCAGTTTTTAAGGGTTTTCATGCAACAAAAATAGAGAGATAATACTAGAGCTAAAGCAAGGTGCGAAGGAGAAAACTTAGGTAAAACAAGTGGCAGCAGGAACATCTTGTACCCCTCCTGTTAGAGCAGGTACCTTTAACCAAGCATCAACACCCCTCTCGAGGTTGCTGGACTTAAGTTAGAGTGAAAAGTTACTGAAGCAACTCCGAATTTGGGCACTCTCGTACTCCAGAATCGGACCAAACACTAGAGCCACAAC
Organism: Alisma plantago-aquatica; assembly: GCA_963693085.1. Lineage (NCBI taxonomy): Eukaryota > Viridiplantae > Streptophyta > Magnoliopsida > Alismatales > Alismataceae > Alisma > Alisma plantago-aquatica. Next base: position 712,462,146 of record OY856410.1, read on the forward strand.
ACCTCTCTCGAAGTTGTTGCAACGGGAAAACACGATTCAGTAGCTAATCGAAATGCGATCCAAACATGCAAGCTAGAGTTCAGATATTAAACATAGCAGTCATCCAACAATTGTACCAAACATAAAGCAGTAGGTAATTAATCTCTTCTATTTCCATAAACAATAAATGTTTTGATTACATTGCATAAGTAAAGAATTAAATGACTGAAATAAAGATAGATGTCACCTTCTTGATGTAGAAGGATGACAGACTACTGCGGACCATCCAGCCCGATACCGGCTAGGAGCCTAGCCCGATACAACCATGTCGGGCAGCACACCCTCTCAGGCGACACGTCGTGACAGGCCAATTGTATCGTATGAGGACCGTCGCTCGATACACTCTTGTCAGGCGGCACCCTCTCGGGCGACACGCCGTGACGGGTGATGTGTATCGGGGTTCGGTATTGTTTCGGGCTTAGAGTGATGCATCTAATGTCGGTCACCTATGTCTTTCATCCTCATTGGCCGATATCGGCCTGCAGTGATGCCTGGGACGATCCTAAGTGAACCATTCTCTCCCTCTCGGGATGGGGAAGAGCTCACCTAGAATTGCCCGGCACGAACACTAACGCACGATACTCTTGCTCTTGCAGCTTTCCTTTGAAGATTTGCTCAAGGTTCCGACATGTCTTTTCGGCTTCCTCTAGCTGCTATTTATATGCAGCGGTTGGAGGAAGTTATGGTGCTCATGGCGCCACGTGTCCTCCTTATTTGCGGGATCGCTGGACGACTGATATTGGTATCGCCCGGCACCAGGATGTCGGTTCTCAGTCACATGACGGGCGGCGCCTGACGGTGTGTGGCCAGTATCACGCAACAAGCTTGAGTTATCGTGGCGAGCTCGGCTCCCTGTCGGGTAAAAGGCGTGTAGCCCGCCAGTTCCTTCTTGCACGACATCCACATGTTGTGCATCATTGTGTTGCGCTACCCTGTCGGGCAGTGATCGTATCGGCCATCTGGAAGGCCGATGTAGGTGGAACTTGTTTGTGGGTCGGGACGGCCTTATTGATGATAAATGTATGAAAATGGAGGAAAAACTCTGCAAAAGATGGAAATATTGAATTAAGAGTGTTGTTTGGCCAATTATTGCAAAAGTACTTATAAAAGAGAGGAAAATAGTTAAAAAGGGAAGTTTTGAAAACAAAATAAAGGTCAAAAACATCACAAAAATTGGTGTTATCACTTACCTTCTCGGCTTCAGGAATATCAAGGATCTTGAAAGCCTTTTCCAGCTCCGTCAGCCATAGATCAGCATCTGCTGATCAGCTGTACCAGCATAATCTATGGCTCCAACCCAGTGAAGTCTCTCAAAAGTCTTGTCGGCTGCATACCCCTCATTGTGGGCTGGTGCCCTAGGTGCAGGTGGTGGCATCCTATCTGTCATATGTGTCATAGTTGCCATAAACTGGCTAAACAGGGTATGGAAGGCTAGATTCTCTATCATAGATGGGCTAATCTAGGGTTGTTTAGGTATATGCCCTTCCCTATTCTGGTCTCCTGCACCTCCTCCTAGTGCAGCAACACTGCTATCAACAGCGTGTTCTTCGTGTGTTCCAGACATCTTCAACTTTTTCTTCTCCTCCTATATGAGCAGAAGTCACTATCATATAACTTAGAGACACTAGAACAGACTCAACATCTTAGTCCTATGTCTCTGTAGACTCAACGAACCTAGCACTCTGATACCACTAAATTGTGACACATCGTTTGAATAAAACCTTATTAACTAAGGCGGAAGTGCTCACTAAGCAGCGGATTACTGAAAATCACTAAAAATTAAAACCTTTTTACAAGAGATCCAACAAAGGAAAACTCTTTCACATAGAACCAAAGTAATTTGATTTCATACTAGTTTACCAGTACATGTCCTGTATCATGTTTTCCTGAGAATTACAAGCATCAACTGCCCTGTTAAACTAAACATAGGCAGTATAAAATCTCGAGGTACTGAGCCAAAAACCTTAAAAGCACTAACTATTACTCCGAGGACTTGAGAGTACAGAGACGACACATAGGACACTATGTACATCTATACAAGGCATAACAGCCAGTGTCTCCACCTGAGAATTCAGTGATGTCCCTGTTGTTGTTGTTGTTGTCCTTCACCTACTGAAAGATTCCTGCCTCCTCATTCGTGTCCACCTACAAATGTGGTTCCCATGGGGGTGAGACAATTGTAAATTGCCCCAGCGAGAGATATAACTCTCTGCTAGAAACATTATTATTGCAATTTAATATGATAAATTTGAACAGAAGAACCATTATTGTTTAACAACAATTGCTTCATTGTCTAACATATTAGAACATTATTCTTATCTAAAGCATTGCAGCTATAACTTGATAGCGCAGAATGTCACTTATCCATTAACGAATATGTATAACATTTATTCACTATAGAATTATAACTGCAGCATATACTATCTTCAGGCTTAGATCACATAGCTAATGTCTGGCATTGTCTTTGTGGAGTCATGGCATGTAGCCATATTCTTTTAACAAAGTATTGGGATCTTAATCCCTCATCTCAACAAGAACATTTCCATTTCTTAACAAGTTCACCATCATTATTATAGAATATGGGTATTGGAACTCTTAACTCATCATAGAATACTTGTTACCACCTATTAGGTAACTTAATACTTTTAGGTCATCTGACCAAGGACATTATGATTCCTTTTACACAAAGCATTCCACATAGTTCACAAAGCTCATATCACCTCTTGTTACCCCTTAATTGGCAAAAATGCATATAATGGCTTATAAAGCCCATAATCAATTTCAATAGTTAGAACATCATATGGCACACATGGCTCATAAATTTTCAGATTACTCTTCACTGAGCAATAAAGCATATGAAGGCTTATTAGGCTGATAAAACATTTTCAATATGCAGAGCATCATAGCCCATACATGGCTATTCTCTTCATCTCAACATACCTGCATGATTAGTACTCATGATAACAATCATATATTAGTACCATGCAATACAAGGGTTTTCTTATTACATTCATAACTCATCAATTTGTATTGGAGCTTCACATAGAATTACTCTGTGTTAAGACTTCACATAGCATCACCCTGTATTAGGGTTTCGCATAGCATTACCCTCTATTAGGGTTTTCCATAAATAACCATATAGGTTCTCAAGATCATATTATTAAAGATCAAGTCCTATTCCATTGCTTCACACAGCTAGGAATCAATATGAATAACATAAGTATTCAATCATACTTAAGTATCCTCATTTTTCATCATTAAATGAATTATCAACACAAAGTATAAATTTCTTTCTCATCTTTACAAGACTATGATTGCATCATAGTTTATTGGTTTGGATAATCCTTTTCATCAGGCATGTTATCCTACACTTATCAAAGTGCATTACATCTCAAAGTAACAATTGACATGACAAACTTCATGTGTCACTCATTCAAATATATTGGACTTAAAATACATTAAGGTATATCACACATGAGGTGTTGGATGTGATATCTATCATATTTTGATGTATCACTTCCCTCATCACCATTATCTTATTTGAGTTCATCCACTTAGCTTGTATTAGGGTATTTCCCATCCTAATACTTTATACACCAGTTCATCACCTTTATCTTGTAATGTATTGGTCACAACTTATTGTATTTAGAAAATACAAACATTGCTAATGATATGGACTCATCTTTGAGTTAGGAACTATTGATATAAGGATATCCACTATCAACCTCTTTAGATGTTACACTTGTCAAAATATTAATCACTATTCCATTATTGGGAATAGGATTTTCCATTTTTATAAATTAAGGTTCACATAGCATCTCCCATAAATATGGATTTCACATAACATTACTCTACTTTAGTGTTTCACATAATATCCTCATATATCACGGTTTCACATAGTGTTACCTGAAATTAGGATTTCACAGCACATCACCCTGTGATAGGGCTTCACATAGCATTTGTAGCATTACCCTGTATTAGGGTTTCATATACCTTTACCCCCATTTTAGGGATTAGGGTTTACCATTCACATTCAAGTAGGGTTTCTCATACCCCATTACCAAAATTACGGTTACATCATCGCCCTAGATTATGGTTTCACTCAGCTTTGCCCTAAATTAGGTTAGTAGCTCAATAATCTTTTCAATTAGGGTTTCATGATCTCATTATTATGGATCAAACCCTAATCACATATTCTATTCATAATGAGAGAATTAGAGCTTAATTAAATAAGCATTCCTCTCTCTCATCCTCTCTAGGATGTTAAGTACTCCAAAATCAGATCTAGGTCATCTCTTCATTTAAGTACACATAGTTTAGGGTTAATCATTATGATCACCTTTAGTCTACATAATTATCAATCAGGTAGCTAACCGACCTTTAATCATATTAGGTGTCCAAATGGTTTAACCAATTTGAACTTCAAAAAGTCTTGGTCACTTAGACCCCAAATGGTCTTGGTCACTTAGACCTCAAACGGTCTTGACCAATGAGTTCAAATGGTTTGAAACTGTCACGAAACTATTCTTACCCCAATCCCAATCCTACTGCTTAGACAGTAGAAAAAGGATTGAAGCGCCCATCCCTGAGTGGCCCAATAAGATCTATCACACTAACATATACAATAAGAAATAAATAACTCAAAAACTGGATAAATAAAGAGAAAACTTACCCAATATGGAGATATATCCAATTTATCTTTGTCATCCAAGTGTATGAGTGCGGAAGCGATCTTATTTTAATATTCCACTGGTATTACCTAAAATCAATAAAATCGAGACACAATCATGCAATTGCACAGTACGCTATCAAAATCAAGAAAAACAGTTCATAAGAAAATATGTATACTTGGCAGGACTTATATTTCAAAGTATAACAAATGATTTCCAAACATTCAATATCATTCGACAAAAAGGTTGTTATTCAATGATTCAATTTTTATTACGAGTTCCCATTATGTTGTAATTCGAGAAGCATGCTTATATATTTTTGTGTGACTTTATCACCCCAACGCGATGGGGTAAGTCACTGGGCTCCCTGACGGTGTGTGGCCAATATCACGCAACAAGCTTGAGTTATCGTGGCGAGCTCGGCTCCCTGTCGGGTAAAAGGCGTGTCTCCCGCCAGTTCCTTCTTGCGCGACATCCACATGTTTTGCGTCGTTGTGTTGCGCTACCCTGTCGGGCAGTGATCGTATCGGCCATCTAGAAGGCCGATGTAGGTGGAACTTGTTTGTGGGTCGGGACGGCCTTATTGATGATAAATGTATGAAAATGGAGGAAAAACTCTGCAAAAGATGGAAATATTGAATTAAGAGTGTTGTTTGGCCAATTACTGCAAAAGTACTTATAAAAGAGAGGAAAATAGTTAAAAAGGGAAGTTTTGAAAACAAAATAAAGGTCAAAAACATCACAAAAATTGGTGTTATCACTTACCTTCTCGGCTTCAGGAATATCAAGGATCTTGAAAGCCTTTTCCAGCTCCGTCAGCCACATATCAGCATCTGCTGATCAGCTGTACCAGCATAATCTATGGCTCCAACCCAGTGAAGTATCTCAAAAGTCTTGTCGGCTGCATACCCCTCATTGTGGGCTGGTGCCCTAGGTGCAGGTGGTGGCATCCTATCTGTCATATGTGTCATAGTTGCCATAAACTGGCTAAACAGGGTATGGAAGGCTAGATTCTCTATCATAGTTGGGCTAATCTAGGGTTGTTCAGGTATATGCCTTCCCTATTCTGGTCTCCTGCACCTCCTCCTAGTGCAGCAACACTTCTATCAACAGTGTGTTCTTCGTGTGTTCCAGACATCTTCAACTTTTTCTTCTCCTCCTATATGAGCAGAAGTCACTATCATATAACTAAGAGACACTAGAACAGACTCAACATCTTAGTCCTATGTCTCTGTAGACCCAACGAACCTAGCACTCTGATACCACTAAATTGTGACACATCATTTGAATAAAACCTTATTAACTAAGGCGGAAGTGCTCACTAAGCAGCGGATTACTGAAAATCACTAAAAATTAAAACCTTTTTACAAGAGATCCAACAAAGGAAAACTCTTTCACATAGAACCAAAGTAATTTGATTTCATACTAGTTTGCCAGTACATGTCCTGTATCATGTTTTCCTGAGAATTACAAGCATCAACTTCCTTGTTAAACTAAACATAGGCAGTATAAAATATCGAGGTACTGAGCCAAAAACCTTAAAAGCACTAACTATTACTCCGAGGACTTGAGAGTACAGAGACGACACATAGGACTCGATGTACATCTATACAAGGCATAACAACCAGTGTCTCCACCTGAGAATTCAGTGATGTCCCTGTTGTTTTTGTTGTTGTCCTTCACCTACTGAAAGATTCCTGCCTCCTCATTCGTGTCCACCTACAAATGTGGTTCCCATGGGGGTGAGACAATTGTAAATTGCCCCAGCGAGAGATATAACTCTCTGCTAGAAACATTATGATTGCAATTTAATATGATAAATTTGAACAGAAGAACCATTATTGTTTAACAACAGTTGCTTCATTGTCTAACAGAGTAGAACATTATTCTTATCTAAAGCATTGCAGCTATAACTTGATAGTGCAGCATGTCACTTATCCATTAAGGAATATGTATAACATTTATTCACTATAGAATTATAACTACATCATATACTATCTTCAGGCTTAGATCACATAGCTAATGTCTGGCATTGTCTTTGTGGAGGCATGGCATGTAGCCATATTCTTTTAACAAAGTATTGGGATCTTAATCCCTCATCTCAACAAGAACATTTCCATTTCTTAACAAGTTCACCATCATTATTATAGAATATGGGTATTGGAACTCTTAACTCATCATAGAATACTTGTTACCACCTATTAGGTAACTTAATACTTTTAGGTCATCTGACCAAGGACAATATGATTCCTTTTACACAAAGCATTCCACATAGTTCACAAAGCTCATATCACCTCTTGTTACCCCTTAATTGGCAACAACGCATATAATGGCTTATAAAGCCCATAATCAATTTCAATAGTTAGAACATCATATGGCACACATGGTTCATAAATTTTCAGATTACTCTTCACTGAGCAATAAAGCATATGAAGGCTTATTAGGCTGATAAAACATTTTCAATATACAGAGCATCATAGCCCATACATGGCTATTCTCTTCATCTCAACATACCTGCATGATTAGTACTCATGATAACAATCATATATTAGTACCATGCAATACAAGGGTTTTCTTATTACATTCATAACTCATCAATTTGTATTGGAGCTTCACATAGAATTACTCTGTGTTAAGACTTCACATAGCATCACCCTGTATTAGGGTTTCACATAGCATTACCCTCTATTAGGGTTTTCCATAAATAACCATATAGGTTCTCAAGATCATATTATTAAAGATCAAGTCCTATTCCATTGCTTCACACAGCTAGGAATCAATATGAATAACATAAGTATTCAATCATACTTAAGTATCCTCATTATTCATCATTAAATGAATTATCGAAACAAAGTATAAATTTCTTTCTCATCTTTACAAGACTATGACTGCATCATAGTTTATTGGTTTGGATAATCCTTTTCATCAGGCATGTTATCCTACACTTATCAAAGTGCATTACATCTCAAAGTAACAATTGACATGACAAACTTCATGTGTCACTCATTCAAATATATTGGACTTAAAATACATTAAGGTATATCACACATGAGGTGTTGGATGTGATATCTATCATATTTTGATGTATCACTTCCCTCATCACCATTATCTTATTTGAGTTCATCCACTTAGCTTGTATTCGGGTATTTCCCATCCTAATACTTTATACACCAGTTCATCACCTTTATCTTGTAATGTATTGGTCACAACTCATTGTATTTAGAAACTACAAACATTGCTAATGATATGGACTCATCTTTGAGTTAGGAACTATTGATGTAAGGATATCCACTATCAACCTCTTTAGATGTTACACTTGTCAAAATATTAATCACTATTCCATTATTGGGAATAAGATTTTCCATTTTTATAAATTAAGGTTCACATAGCATCTCCCATAAATATGGATTTCACATAACATTACTCTACTTTAGTGTTTCACATAATGTCCTCATATATCACGGTTTCACATAGTGTTACCTGAAATTAGGATTTCACAGCACATCACCCAGTGATAGGGCTTCACATAGCATTTGTAGCATTACCCTGTATTAGGGTTTCATATACCTTTACCCCATTTTAGGGATTAGGGTTTACCATTCACATTCAAGTAGGGTTTCTCATACCCCATTACCAAAATTACGGTTACATCATCACCCTAGATTATGGTTTCACTCAGCTTTGCCCTAAATTAGGTCAGTAGCTCAATAATCTTTTCAATTAGGGTTTCATGATCTCATTATTATGGATCAAACCCTAATCACATATTCTATTCATACTGAGAGAATTAGAGCTTAATTAAATAAGCATTCCTCTCTCTCATCCTCTCTAGGATGTTAAGTACTCCAAAATCAGATCTAGGTCATCTCTTCATTTAAGTACACATAGTTTAGGGTTAATCATTATGATCACCTTTAGTCTACATAATTATCAATCAGGTAGCTAACCGACCTTTAATCATATTAGGTGTCCAAATGGTTTAACCAATTTGAACTTCAAAAAGTCTTGGTCACTTAGACCCCAAATGGTCTTGGTCACTTAGACCTCAAACGGTCTTGACCAATGAGATCAAATGGTTTGAAACTGTCACGAAACTATTCTTACCCCAATCCCAATCCTACTGCTTAGACAGTAGAAAAAGGATTGAAGCGCCCATCCCTGAGTGGCCCAATAAGATCTATCACACTGGCATATACAATAAGAAATAAATAACTCAAAAATTGGATAAATAAAGAGCAAACTTACCCAATATGGAGATATATCCAATTTATCTTTGTCATCCGAGTGTATGAGTGCGGAAGCGATCTTATTTTAATATTCCACTGGTATTACCTAAAATCAATAAAATCGAGACACAGTCATGCAATTGCACAATACGCTATCAAAATCAAGAAAAGCAGTTCATAAGAAAATATGTATATTTGGCAGGACTTATATTTCAAAGTATAACAAATGATTTCCAAACATTCAATATCATTTGACAAAAAGGTTGTTATTCAATGATTCAATTTTTATTATGAGTTCCCATTATGTTGTAATTGGAGAAGCATGCTTATATATTTTTGTGTGACTTTATCACCCCAACGTGATGGGGTAAGTCACTGGGCTCCTTCTCACCATAGGAACATAGGAGGCCAATGTACAAGTCCCACCTCCAATGAGGGGGTTGTTGTACTCAATATCAACATTATCAACATTATCAATATCATCATTATCAATATACGGGCAGTCGTAATGGGCATGCAATTTATGTTTTCATATTTTTTAAAATATGGTATAGAAAAATAGAAGACTAATCATAGGGAACAGTAGCTCATCCAAATAAATAGCCAAGTATACAATCAAGAGATACATAAAAGTATCTACAATACAATCAAGGAGGACTCATAAAATAGCGTACCTTTCACTGAGGATTTCGAGTATAATCAATAAATAATAGGTAGACCCTTCAAGTCAGATCCTAAATCATCAAGATAGGATCAAGGGTTAAGATCAATATATTTGGATATCATGTTTTAATATTCGAGATTAGGGTTACACTTTTCCTATGTCATCCTTAGGGTTGGGTCATTCGCTTATAATCAACCAATATTTCAAAATATCCAACATTATTTCCCATGTCAAGTATTTTGATTTTGAATGACCTACCTGGGTTTTCTAGGTACATGTGTTAACCCTAATTATCCTAATCAATATACAAGTCCAAAAATCAAGTCTTTAGATCAAGATATGCCACAAGATTTAGATCAATCATATTATTAAGATGTCATCATCATATTTAAGATTAAATCAAGTCAGCAAAAATATAAATCTAGATCATTAATGGGTCAAATATTATTTTAGAGCCTCAATATGAACATTAGAGTCGAAAATTAGGGGTTTTAGTGTTAAGTCAAGATTAACAACAAATAGAGTCATTTAGACAAATTACATAAGAAAGAGATAAAGATTTAGGTGCATCCATGAGAATCATTTAGAATCAGGCTTCATAAGTATTTTTAAATGATTCCTTGGATTTTTTTTGATCGAAAATGACTATTTACTCGAATTATTTGGAGTCAGGGTGCATTTTCTATGATTAAACATAGATCTGACTATTTAGTTGAATATTTGTCAGAGAGGGAGCAAAATACCTTTGATAAGTAAAATTGAGGATCATCCGATGAACCATTTAAGGCCATGATTGTGCCACATCGGCAAGGCATCTTTCTTGGTTCACGATCCGGTTCAAAACATCAATTTGTTAGTCCACTGCTTGATTTATCGGTTTGATCAACGGTTTGTTGGGTCGGCGCTTCACGGGACCATCTTCCTCTCACGTAGCACATCTCCATGAGCCCAGAAATAGGGTGGCGAGGCTCTCCAGAGTGGAGGATACCTGGGAGGAGGAGGGGGCGAGACAGAGCGCTAGCAGGCCGGCTGGGATTGCCTTTGCATCTCGGACCTGATGGGGGCAGAGAAAAGGGATATAAGGCAAGTAACAAAGATCCCCAAAGGGGCCCATGCGGCGGCACCATTTTATGGCAGAAGGTGAAGTCAGGGAGGAGAAGGGGTGCTCGGGGACAAAATAGAGGGCAATGGAGATTTCTCAAACAAGGTGAGGTGTCTCTGAGTCATTGGGAACCCTTATATAGCGTTGGGGCTAGGATTTTAGGGTAAATTGAGAACAGATGCAGACCTTGCCGCAGAAGTGAGAGTTGGAGGTTAAAGAAGGCTTGTTGGTGGTGCAAGGTGCACAAAAGATGATCAAATTAGGTCTCTTTGTGTTTGAATTTGTGAGGGCTAGATTTTGGTTCGATTATATTTTCAAAACTTGGCCTTAATTGATTGATTGACCATTACAGTTATACTGTCTCCTCCCCGCAATCAGCGGGAGGTAGGGGATGATGGATTAGCTGTTTGATCAGGCTATATTATGTGCATTTCCGATCTAAGGGCTGGGTTTTTTCCCCTCCCTTTGAAAAGGATCGATGACTTGGAAAAGGGTAAATTAAAAAAAGGGAAATAAAGGGATTTTTAGCATAGAACTTCAAAAATTCATAGAAAATTGTAGCAATGTCTAATTCAGATCAAATTTTAACCACAGATTTAGAAGAATGTGGAGAGTATATATAAAAGTTTTAGGACAAGAAAACGAAGTTTGATGGACAAATTTTCTTATTTGGACAAAGTGATGAAATAATCAAATTTAAGGTGTTATAACATGTATAAAATCCACAATGATCATCATATTTCGATTTTGATCATCAACAATGATTATGAAGACAAGAAGAATGATTTGAGATCATGAGTGAACATAAATTTGTCAAAAAGAGTAATTAATTCATAATTATGCAAAATCCACTTTGTCACATCCTTCCCACCTTAAAAGGAATTTTGTCCCCAAAATTCAAAACAACCTCAAAATCAGAACTATTCAAAAACCATAGCATATCCTCAAATACTAGAGTATCCTCAATTATATAGTCACAATCATGTCCTCAAATTTCAAGTAATCCAATAATCATAATTGGGATTCCATGTTCCTTATCATAATTAACTTGGTAATAACACCATTTCATCATTAAGCAAATGAGCATCAAGATCAGCACATATATTGTTCAAAGTCATCATTTGAGTAACGAATATGGAAAGCATCTTATTGGTCACAAATTTGTAGCGATCATATTTTAGGTTAAACAAATAGAGTTCTTGAATTAAGTGTGCAAGGTGACTTTCAATCCCAATATCTCAGGGTTCTAGCCTCTACATTGGCCTAGGTGGTGTTATACACCCATGATTTGATATTTCATATTTCCACAATTTCAAGACAACTTCATACATTCAATATCATGATTTTAAACTCAATATCAATGGGAGGTCCCACCGTAGTCCTAACGAGAGATAAACCCTAAGTCATTAATCGAGAGGGTCAATATAGTCATCATTTCAAAAGTTCAAGATTTGGGATTTTGAAGCCATTAGTCATATATCTCAATATCCAAATAGTGTGATCATAGGATTTGTGTCATTATTGAGATTTGATAATAGTGAGTCGCAATATTATATATCAGTATCACGAGTCGAGATTTTTGGACATCAAATGTCATAGGTCCAGAATTATGAAGCTAGGGTTTAGATTCCTATTTAGACCTTGGGGAAGATCACTCATCTATATTCAATTTTAAGCAACAAATTTCAAAACAATATTCGAGCACATATCAAGATTTCATTATCATTTTTTTGGGTGAAGCTAGCGTGTGTCCTTTTCCATTGATGAGAAGAAAAATGATTATGTACAATGCCTAGGGTAGAGCCCAAACAAAGGAAAGAAACAAAAAGCATACAGCAAACCAAAAACTAAACTAACTGTACATCCTCATCCTTGTATCGATTTTGTATCTATACAGACTTACTTCCAAATCCTTCCCGCACTCCTACTATAACTGCAAAAAATCCTTTGATTTCTTTCCTGCCATAAATTTTGACAAATAAGTCCTGCAGCAGTCTTCCTCTCTCCCAAGTATCCCAAGATATCTTCCAAACACTTGGGATTAGCATCATACTCATTGTGAAAGAGGGCCCAGATCCAAGAATTGAAACAGAAACCAAAGAACAGATGCTCCATTTCTTCCTTATCATAACAACAAAGAACGCATCTAGGCACGATGGAAAACCCAATTCTCATCAAGTAATCACAAGTAGGAAGCTTTTCCAAAAAACACTTCCAAAGAAAACAAGAGCTGCTTCTCGGAAAACTAGATTTCCACACCCATCTCGCCCAAATCACCTCTTAAGAACCCTTTCTAGCAATATCCCATCCGTCCTTGAGCCTGAACTCATTTCTTCCCTTATAAAGAACAGTGTCCTCTTTATCATTAAGTTCATTCATAGCAGAAATACCACTTCTAATCATAACCACTCCCCAAATATTAGGGAGTTCCCACCCATCGCTCAGCAGGCACTCGTGAATTCTAAAGAAAGGTCCTTTTCCCAATCTGAGAATGAGATGAGCATCACACGTATCCAACAGCGTCTTCTTCCCAGGGACCCAAGGATCGTACCAAAATAGAAAATTTTGTCCATTTCCAACAGAAAAATCAATGTTTGCTCGAAGCAGACCCCTAACATTGAGCAGCTTCCTCCAAACCCAATTGTCCGTGGATTTACATCCAACCGACCAAACAGATGTCTCCCTAATATATTTTTCATGCAAACATTTGACCCATAGCGTCTCCTTTCTGTTTGCAACATCCCAAAGATTTTTAAGAAGCCCAACTTTCGACCAATCACCCACCAAACGAACACCGAAACCACCTTCATCTTTGGGCTTACAGATATGTTCCCAAGAAACTGTATCTAACTTTTTATGATGTTCCAAATCACCCCATATGAAGTTTCTCATATGTCCTTCAATGTCCTTGATAACTTCTCTTGGCAGGGGAAAAGCAGCTGACCAAAAAATATGATAAGTGGACAACGTCGAGATGACTAATTCCACCCTCCCTGCAAAAGAAAGAAGTTTGCCTTTCCAAGCATCCAGCCTTTTCTTGATCTTATCAACAATAGGTACACACATAGCTTTAGTTAAATGACCTGTAAAAAGGGGAAGACCCAAATACCTTACTGGAAGGTCACACCTTCTCACACCAAGAACATTCCCCAACTCCTCAGCCATACTAGTAGCACCTTTGCTAAGAAACAACTGCATCTTAAGATTATTGAGTCTAAGGCCTGAGATGTGATAAAAAGTATCCAAGACTTTGACAATCTGACAGGCATTATTAGTATCAGCCTTGGTGAAGAGCAACAAATCATCTACAAAAATGATATGGGACACCCTAAAACTGTCTGAAGCTCTAATAAGAGTGATACAATTGGCCTTAACCGCAGACTCCATGACTGAGGTCAAACCCTGCATAGCAATCACAAACAAATAAGGGGCTAAAGGGTTCCCCTGCCTTACTCCATTCGAAGCTTCAAAAGGATTGGAAGGCGAGCCATTAATGAGGACTTGAAAAAAGAGCCGTATTGAAACAAGCTCTGATCCAAGAAATCCAACAAGAAGGAAAATTCATCTTTTCCATAAGAAACATCACATAGTCCCTTCTCACCGTGTCATAGGATTTCGATAAGTCAGCTTTGAGACACATCATAGGCAAGCCTTTTGGAGTAGAAAAAGAACTCAACAATTCATTTGCTAGAAGGATGGCATCCATAATACCTCTTCCTTTGATAAACACAACTTGATTTTTTGAAATCAGATTAGGAAAAACATCTTGCAGCTTGTTCGCCATGATCTTTGTGATGATCTTAAAGATAACATTGCATAAAGAAATGGGACAGAAATCTTTAAGACTAGAGGCACCATGGACTTTAGGGATAAGGGTAATAAACGACCTGTTGCATTCATGAAGAAGTTTGTCTGTGTCAAAAAAACTAAGAATAGCTTTAGTAACCTCCTCTCCTATAGTCGGCCAGCAGCACTTGAAGAAAGCCCCATTAAATCCATCTGGGCTCGGGGCTTTATCCCCATTCAAACTATTAAGCACAGAGTCAACTTCCTCTCTAGAAACCCATCTTCTCAGATTTCTTTTTTGCACATCTGAAATAGTAGGAATTTCCCAATTAACATCCCAATCAACCATGCTATTATCAGAAGAGTTAAACAAATCCTTGTAAAAACCCATAGCACAATCAAAGATACCGGTCTCATCACAGATGATTTTATCACAATCTTGAAGCATATAAATACCATTTTGCATCCTACGAGTCTTCAGGGAGGCATAGAAGAAAGAAGTGTTCCTGTCACCTTCTTTAAGCCAACTAACTCTAGACTTTTATCTCAAGAACAGCTCTTCATCCAACACAGCTTTATTGAGAGCTTTCCTCATACCTGCTAATTTATTATGCAAACCAAGATCAATAGGAGACTTCTCAATAGCCTTCTGCAACTCTAAAACATCGACCTCCAACTCCTTCATTTTAGATGAGAAATTACCTACATGCTCCCTGTTCCACTTCAACAGTGCATCCTTCACAACATTCAACCTTCTATACACTCTAAACATAGGAGCACCCTTCACATTCAAATTATTCCACACTTCATCCACCACACCATGGAACCCCGGTTGAGAGATCCAACTGTTAATGAATCTAAAGGGAGAACCCTTCTTCTTGGTTTGCAGGTGCAACACCACCGAGCAGTGATCACTAATACTATTAGAAACCACTTCACCCCACATAGCTGGAAAGAGAGAAAGGAACTTAAGATTACAGAACATTATATCGATTCTAGAGAACGTGCTAACACCCTTTTTACTATGGATGTCCCATGTAAAAAACAGGCCTTTTGTTGGTATCTCAATGAGACCATTGAACTCCAGGGAGGCATTGAAATACCTCATGCTTCTGCTCGAGGGTGGTTGCTTCCCAAGCTTCTCAGATGTGAATCTAACTGCATTGACATCTCCAAGGGCACACCAAGGCAAATGCATCGCACAAGAAAAGGAATTCAGGGACTCCCACAGTCTTACCCTATCACCATCATCGTTTGAACCATAGACAACAGAAAGATGAAAAACAGAATGCCTACTAAAAACCTCAACCCGAAAATGAACCACCTAATCATTATACAAAATCTTATTAACACTGATATCAGTATCTCTCCACAGAATAAGGATTCTAGTGTATGAGTAGTAATCTTCATTTGAGATAAAAGATGTGCCACTCCACAGATCATTAACAACACTCAGCAAATCCTCCTTATTAGTTCTAGACTCTAGAATGATCATGATGCCTAGCTTCACCCTACCAATCTCACCTCGAATGCAGGGTAGTTTATTGTGAACCCCCCTCACATTCCAGGCGCAAATCGACAGTGGTCTATCCATTTGGACGAAGCAGATCATCCCCTCCCGCATTGTCGTTCCCATCTACTCCTTCTCCGAGATTTGCTAGCAGAGAAAACTTGTTCGGAGACATTTGAATGTTTCTTACCCCAGACACAGGCTTCAAAGCCACTCTTGGTGGAGACTTGGATCTTCTTCTCTGTTGAACCCATTCCGGCGAGGAGGCAGGCGTAACGGCAGCTACCTGATTACTTTGCTTCCTTTCCACAGTGTGACCTTCCGTAGCGATCCCAGAACTATCTCCAACAAGAGTGATGACCTCAACCGCATCACTGAAAACCTCCACCTCCTCTTCTACATTTGGAATAGGTGTAAGCTTCTTCTTCGGCACCCAAACCTGCTTTGACAATGACTGAACCACCACCGCTGCAGAGTTTTTCTTCTTTTCCCAACATAGTCCAGTTTCATGCCCGAAAGTCCCACACTCACTACATATTTCAGGCCTCCACTCATAATCAAACCAAACTCTGTCCATTTGTCTGTCATCTCTTTTCAGCTCCAACTCTTCTGGGAAGGTGAAATCTGTATCGACCAAGACTTGGAGCCTAGCATACTCCAGCCGAACAAGCTCTGATGTTAGAGTATCAGTTTGTAGCAATTTGCCCAGGAATGACCCGATTCTAGAGAACATTTCCTCATCCCATAAATCCAACGGTAGATCGTAGATATTCAGCCAAATTGGAATCTCAGTCATTTGAACCTTGTCCATTGGTTCAACCCTCTCCCACTTCTTAATGATTAAAGGCTTTCCGGTGATGAACCATGGACCTCCATCAATAGTTGTGTCTAGATCTTCCTCACTCGAGAACAAGAGAATGAAAAATCATTTTCCTCTTGATTTAATCTCCAACGAACCCTTCAATTTCCAAAGTTGTGCAAGGAAATGCACTTGAGAAGCCCAATTAGGCGTGAGCCCGACAATGTAGCCTGCTTGTGCCAACCGCCACTTCTGAACATTCCACTTCGCAATGGACTTTCGATACAGGAGCTTTCCATTCTCAACCTGGACTTCCATCTTTTTGAAAGACTTTCCCATGGATTCCTTCTTTGAACTCACCAAATCTTCCCACGATCTCGGTTGTGACGACACACCGATCAAGCCAACATGAGGGCTACCTTGCTTCCCTGGATCTTTGATTTTCGCCACATTGCTCAGATCCACAACATTTTCGATCTGCGAAGCTTCAGGAAGAGTGGATCCACTCGCCGCAGCCTCCCCATCCTCCGTCAGAGTCGTCTCTCCTATCACCTCCAGAATCACCCTAGCTCTGCTCATCGATGTCCTAGCATCTCCAAGGTTGATGAATGATTACACCTAGGTCTATCTAGGAAGTCAACCACACATTATAGTCAACATTTTCATATATCAATTATCAAATCAATATTCAAGACCGAGTATCAACATTGGGTTTAACCTATTTAGGCTAAGGTCAACCAATCCAAATAGGGTGAAAGGGAATACCTTTATCTACTCTAAATAATAAAAAAAATGAAAATTTAGAGGTACTCAAAGATAGGGATGTGGCCTAGGTTAGGGGAGTCATGAGTCAACTACCACCCTAATCTGGCACATTACCAACATTAGTCATGATCCACTGATCTTATTCAAATAGGGAGAGTATCAAAAATTAAATCATATACATCAAACTCATAAGATTAAAATTCAAGATAATATGGAAATAATGTCAAGATTTTCAATTTTTCCTTTCATGATCAAGGTAGTGATGTAATTTGGAAATCGAGGATTTGAATTTGACATTCGAGGAATTAGAGGATAATAGTGCAAAATCTAGGTCCATAATCAGCATATCAAAATTGAGATTGCAAAAGGCATAAATAGTCAATAGGAAAACTGCTTTTTGCATCATAGTCTTATATCAAGATTTTGTGAGTCTTAGACTTAGTCATTTGATAGCATGGTCAAGATGTGTATAAAAAAATAGGATACGAGGTTGTTTAACTATGTTTGAGGTTTAATCAACCATAGGGCAACATGGGCTAAATCAAATAGAGACCTCATCAACAATGAGGTATAACGTATAGGTCATACTTATTTCACCATATCATAATTCATAGCATTTACCTCAAACATAGAAAGCATATAGTCAAATTTTAGCTATTTTGAGTGTTCATGATATTAGGAATCATACATGAGTATTTGGTTTCAAAATTAATTGATCAAGATCGAGTTTTCAAATTTAGGTCAGATCATGGTATGAATATTTAGAGATATTCATTATTCCCATGCATAAGCTACCCATAATTGAGACATCATGTGGTAAAAGGTCACAAGAAAGGACCACATGAGGAGATGAGAAGACTACCTAATCTTCATCTACATGGGTGGCTTAGGATAGTCCTTAAAGAAGACATGAGATGCCATAAGACTCTCTAGAGTTTCACAAGATAACCTTTAGGTCCACTTCTGGATCAATTGAGGCCAGGTAGAGCGGGGGATCTCAGCCACCGTGAAGACGGATAGGAGAAATTATGTCAGGACCCCGATCCTAGACACCTCAATTTTCAGCATTATGGACTTTAGGGTTTCTTGGGTGTAACAGACTTGAGAAATTATTTACTTAAAGTATATGCGAGTGTGAAAGCTCTGATACCAACTGTCACGGAACTGTTCTTACCCCAATCCCAATCCTACTGCTTAGACAGTAGAAAAAGGATTGAAGTGCCCGTCCCTGAGTGGCCCAAAAAGGTCTATCAAACTGGCATATACAATAAGAAATAAATAACTAAAAAATTGGATAAATAAAGAGCAAACTAACCCAATATGGAGATATATCCAATTTATCTTTGTCATCCGAGTGTATGAGTGCGGAAGTGATATTATTTTAATATTCCATTGGCATTACCTAAAATCGATAAAATCAAGACACAATCATGCAATTTCACGATATGCTATCAAAATCAAGAAAAATAGTTTATAAGAAAATATGTATACTTGGCAGGACTTATATTTCAAAGTATAACAAATGATTTCCAAACATTCAATATCATTCGACAAAAAGGTTGTTATTCAACGATTCAATTTTTATTACGAGTTCCCATTATGTTGTAATTCGAGAAGCATGCTTATACATTTTTGTGTGACTTTATCACCCCAACGCGATGCGGTAAGTCACTGGACTCCTTCTCACCATAGGAACACAGGAGGATAATGTAAGTCACTGGACTCCTTCTCACCATAGGAACACAGGACTCCTTCTCATCATATCAACATTATCAACATTATCAATATCATCATCATTATCAATATTCGGGCAGTCATAATGGGCATGCAATTTATGTTTTCATATTTTTCAAAATATGGTATAGAAAATTGTGATGGCCCTGAATTTTGGAACTTCATATCCAAAATATCGTTGTGGACATACATGAAATAGAATGACTCGATGATGGACTTTGAGATTTCAATTTGTCAAATGATGCAAGTTGAACTCATTTTATCAAGATTCAATGAATAATTGAATTGTATGCAAGGTTTATACAATTATTTAATTGAGGAATTAAGTTTAATAAACAATGTTTGGCTTTGGATGTCAAACTTGAACAAGAGTTAGATTACGTGTTGGAGAACTAATGCTTCAAATCATATGGCGTTTTGATTAACCATTTGAGAGATATCGAGGTTTGAATGTTTGATTAAATGGCAAGAGTATAATTAAATTATAAGTAAATTAGGAACATGTTTTCACTATGGTGGTGAGTTAATTACTCTGTCATGCAGCCACTTAGTGTATTAGACATGCGTTTGTTTCTTTAACTATTCATCCTAGCCAATGACGAGAATACCACCCTATCACCGTCTTCAACCTCCGCATCTCACGGAGATATTGGTTGGTAATCCCTTAGGCCTTGACCGCTTCTATCTCACAGCTCACACTTGAATTTTATCTGAGGGAGTAGATCTGTAGGATCAGGAGGAGTCCAACAATACAAATCTCGTGGGACTTTGAGGCGAGTCCAATGATATCAACCTTGAAGCCCCCTCCTTTCTCCATAGCTGCGAGCAACAACTGACCTCAAGTCTGCTGCTACCACATCATGGGGATTTGTACAAGACCCAGGTCTTGCGGGTGATGTTGTTGATTGTCGAGACTAGCAACAGTACTGAAACCAGAGGATGGAGGCATGAGGATGGAGGCGTGAGGATGGACAAAGA
This sequence comes from Alisma plantago-aquatica, assembly GCA_963693085.1. Lineage (NCBI taxonomy): Eukaryota > Viridiplantae > Streptophyta > Magnoliopsida > Alismatales > Alismataceae > Alisma > Alisma plantago-aquatica. The sequence continues at coordinate 712,482,419 of OY856410.1, forward strand.
AGACATGAGTTCACAACTTGGTTCATAGTGATTGCCTTTGACTTCCCTCTCCCATAGAAGGTGCAGATGCAACAGAGCCACCTCGATCTCAAGCTACAAAGCTTGTCACGGAATCAAGGTGCGAGGACCACCGTCTTTCCCAACTTCTCCATCCTCCCTACAGGTGAGAGAGAGCATGAATAAGGTAATGGGAGATGAGGAGATATCAGGGGGGATTAGGCATAGAAAAAGTATGACAAGGAGTGTAGGAGTTGATTGAGGGCTTCTTCTTCTACTCCCCCTATGGCAGTTTCCAGTACCGCCGAAGCCATGGATGGCAGGAGAAGAGGTCTAGCTGGGGGGAGAGATCCCCAAACCTCGAAGCCTAGTTTGATGGCCGGAACAAGTTCGTGACTTCCCTGTCGAGGTTTTTGCATCTTCAAGCAAGATTAGGAGGCCTTGTTGACGATATCCCCAATCCTCCATCGCCCATCTTCTCCCCTTCCATGGCGGACTAGAGGCCTATGGGGAGCTGCGCCACCCATCTATCCGTACGGAGATTCGAATGCTTTGGGCAGATCCTGAGTAGCCGTGGAGGTTTTAGAGATGGCATCGAATCTGAGGATGGCCTTGGAAGATGAAGAGATGCATCCCTGTGCTGCCGCTTCCTCGCCGGGTTCAAGCCTTCGCAGCGGTGGGCGACCCTGTTCGCTGGATCGCGTGGAAAAGATCGATGGATTGTGTGGAAAAGATAAACGAAAGGAAGCGAGTGGTTTAGATGGAGAACCAGGTCCAAGTCATGAACCAGCCGGCCAACAACTAGCAAGGGGCGTGCCTCCCCTGCCGCGTGGCATCACATGATTGGTCCAATGAAGGTAAATATCCCAAAATGCTCAGATCTTCATTAATTCACAGTAATTAGCTCATGCATCAAAAAAATACAAATAATATATTGAAATTCTCATAAAAATGTTTAGAATAATGTGAAAGCATAATATTAGGCTTTTTATGCTTTAATATTATCAATATCATATAAGACATGTAATACTTATTTAATGGAAAATAAATATCAAAGGATGATATAAAATCATGGAAAAATATCAGTAAGTCCACAATTATGTATAGAATGTATATGATGTCAGATATCGTCATGTTGATGCACAAAATTCTGTAATTTTATTAATATGGGTAATTAGGGCTAATAACCCTAATAAAATACAATAAATACATACGTGCTCTATAAATGATGAAATTTACAGAGAAAGCTCACATCAGTATATTGAACCTCAGATTTAATTATGAGATCATCATGATGAACAGAATCTATGTTATATGAAGATGAATCTTAAGACATGTTATAAAACCCTAATATGGGTTAATGATGTAACCTAGCGTTATTAGGTGCACAAAAGGGATATGGAACCTAATATTCAGATAATGAATCATAATCTAGAAAATGACATCAGTAGGATAAATATAAGACAATAATGCAAGTAAATGTTGGAATATCCTAATGAGATAATATAAACCCTAATGAACACGACTAGGGTTAAGATGATCAGACTCTAATGCAAGTATATGATTTTGTTATTAATCAGGTGCTGACTAGTTTATCTAGATGATCATGGATATAATTAGAAATCTCTGAACTCAGGTACGTGGGTTTTATTTAAGTATATGACTATGGTTTTCTTGCTTGCAATCATGATATGAATGTATGCTCTCTTCTATTTGCAAATATTGGATGTAGTATTGCTATGTAGTACCCGTTGTTTTGTCACTTGAAAACATAAATTATGAGTAGATGTTTTGTAGTTATTTAAGGTGTTCATTATCCCCCTTACGAGGGAATGGATTAATGTTGGCTAGTACACCTCCCTAGAGCACACGCTGTATGGGGAGTTTCCCTAGAGTACTTGATACACGGGGATGGGCCCATATTTATGTTTTGGTACTAGTCCACCTTGATAATGCAATTCATCTAGGAAAATGACTTAAATTGGCGCATTTCTCTTAATAAAGAAGTGTTTTCTATGATTTTCTTTCCTTCTACAAATCTTTTTCAAAAATTATGAAAGCCATAAATATATGTATCTTTCTACCCATGTACACAACACCTTGTGTGTTGATTCGTTGTTTCACGTATGTTTTAGGTTCAGAGATAGCATGGGAGGAAAATTACAGGATGCGAGCAAGTTGTTCAGGTTGTACCTATTGTGAAGATCCTAGTTAGCATACATGTTCTTAGACTTGTAAATCATCTTTCAATCTGTAATTGTAATTCATGTTGTAATAAGTCCTTTTTGTATAAAAATACATGTTGAATGTTGAGTATGTTATGGTTGTACATTCATGTATGTGTATTATGCTTCCGCATAGCTTTCTGATAGGATTGGATGATGTTCTCGGATATGGGCTCTCATTCCCAATAGGGTTTGGAGAAGTCGAAATCCGGGGACGTCACAGTTGGTATCAGAGCATGAACAATAGCTACACCTGACAATTGCTCACCATGAAATATAAAAACTAAATTTCACCTTTCACCTTAAACCCTAGAAACTTAGTAAGTTGTTCTATAGGAATAAGGTTTGACTTAGCCTCTAAGTTAGAACCTAGATGTTCGAGAACTAGGTTTAGACAAGTGTGTGAGACCCTTTCCATATAGAGCTCATATGTATTGGGTAGCTACACTAGTCTACACCTTGTTCTCACCATTTTACTAGGTGACATGGCACTGGATTATCTACTGTGTGTGGGACAATCGAGTTTGCTGGTTTGGTTTTGTTTCCCAATCGGCTCGCACCTCGATAGTTTTCTCTGTCGTCTGCCTTCTCGGAGAAAAACTATATAATATTTTATTACCAATATGTAAATATAAAAATGTGTCCCTCACACTGGAGAGTAGTTAGTGTTCATGCAACCTAAGTAAAAGGGAGTGACATCAGTTTAGAAGAGAGAGTAGTCTAGAATAGATGTCTAGAGCCTTATCAAGATAGGTGATGCATAGAGTAGATGATAGAATGATAGTTGAAATAAGCATGTGCAATCTTATCTAAGTTTGATCTCTGATGGTATAAGTTTCCTTATAAATTTAAGTGGAATATGAGATGAGTTAAATTATAGAAAATCTAAGCTACGTCTTGATGAAGAAAAGACATACTCCTTTCTTATTAAGGCAATCTAAGTTTAGGATAGAGATGAGTGTGCATGAGCCTCAAGCTCTTATACAAGGAGGATATCTAGTGGTAGGATGAGGCATCTGGTGAACTCTAGAGAGGGTAAGATCCACAGGGAGAAGGTCATAGGACCTAGCCTCCAGTATATGAGATATGCATTAAAAAAAATTGTCCTACACTAGATTACTCTCGAGTGTTGAGTTGAGTCCTCATGCATGATTCAAATCTATATGTGAGAAATTGGGTAAAATAAAATGATGGGTAGATGACCCATATGATAACGTCAATCCTTTGGCTGAGTTAGGACCTAGCTAGAGTGACATATTTTGTGAATCTCATCATTAGTTTCAAGTGAGGTAATATATGAACTCTAGTTATGAGAGTATGATGCTTTGTGCAAAAGATACTCAACATACAATTCTCCCTTCTTCTCTTTCTTAATATATGATGATAGAAACCTCACTTGAGCTATATAGATGATTTTATATGAGGAGTCACTCATATAAGGTTGACCTATTCTATATTCCCTCCCTCTATCATATATGTGACATCTAAGTTGGAAATTGTGATAAGCTTGACTCATTATATTATTTTCCCTTCATATTGTAAATGAAAGAAATAAGTTTGAAATCATGAGATTAATGGATTATAAGTTTCATGAACACAAAATATAGTTCTTAAACCTCAATGCTTCTAAATCTATTCTTCTAAGTTTGAGGATAACTCTCACAAAATATAGTGAAAATCCTAATATGTAAATATGAAGATCAAACCCCTCTAATGCTGAAATCCTAGTATGATGTTAATCATAAACCACATTAAAGATGTTCATTCTCATAATTCCTATAAGTAATGACATGAAACCTTGGCATCACCGTATGATCAGTAGGGTGAAATATGAACCAGGAGTGGTACCTTATTAACTTCGTATGTATGAATAAAACCCTTATCCTTAAGGGACTATGGGGATGCAGATCATAAGGGAAAAAATAGAGAGAATTGTTTCATGCTATGATTAAGACATTAACTGACGCTTCAATCTATATAAGGTGGGGTGCATACAACCTATATGTTCTGAATCCCCAAATGACAACTTAGGATATATCGAAAAAGTATTATAGTCTTGGCATCTAGAAGTTGTGGCGTATATGATGTTGGACTTTATGATTGCCACTTAAGTATGAGATTAGTTGAATTTTGAGGACAAAATTCCATATTAGGTGGGGTGAATGTGATGGCCCTGAATTTTGGAACTTCATATCCAAAATATCATTGTGGACATATATGAAATAGAATGATTTGATGATGGACTTTGAGATTTCAATTTGTCAAATGATGCAAGTTGAACTCATTTTATCAATATTCAATGAATAATTGAATCGTATGCAAGGTTTATACAATTATTTAATTGAGGAATTAAGTTTAATAAACAATGTTTGGCTTTGGATGTCAAACTTGAACAAGAGTTTGATTACGTGTTGGAGAACTAATGCTTCAAATCATATGGCGTTTTGATTAACCATTTGAGAGATATCAAGGTTTGAATGTTTGATTAAATGACAAGAGTATGATTAAATTATAAGTAAATTAGGAACATGTTTTGACTATGGTGGCGGGTTAATTACTCTGTCATGCAGCCACTTAGTCTATTAGACATGCGTTTGTTTCTTTAACTATTCATCCTAGCCAATGACAAGAATACCACCCTGTCACCGTCTTCAACCTCCGCATCTCACGGAGATATTGGTTGGTAATCCCTTAGGCCTTGACCGCTTCTATCTCACAGCTCACACTTGAATTTTATCTAAGGGACTAGATCTGCAGGATTAGGAGGAGTCCAACAATACAAATCTGGTGGGACTTTGAGGCGAGTCCAATGATATCAACCTTGAAGCCCCCTCCTTTCTCCATAGCTGCGAGCAACAACTGACCTCAAGTCTGCTGCTACCACATCATGGGGATCTGTACAAGACCCAGGTCGTGCGGGTGATGCTGTTGATTGTCGAGACTAGCAACAGTACTGAAACCAGAGGATGGAGGCGTGAGGATGGACGAAGAAGATATGAGTTCACAACTTGGTTCATAGTGATTGCCTCTGACTTCCCTCTCCCATAGAAGGTGCAGATGCAACAGTGCCACCTCGAACTCAAGCTACAAAGCTTGTCACGGAATCAAGGTGCGAGGACCACCGTCTTTACCAACTTCTCCATCCTCCCTACAGGTGAGAGAGAGCATGAATAAGGTAATGGGAGACGAGGAGATATCAGGGGGATTAGGCATAGAAAAAGTATGACAAGGAGTGTAGGAGTTGATTGAGGGCTTCTTCTTCTACTCCCCCTGTGGCGGTTTCCAGTACCGCCGAAGCCATGGATGGCAGGAGAAGAGGTCTAGCTGGGGGGAGAGATCCCCAAACCTCGAAGCCTAGTTTGATGGCCGGAACAAGTTCGTGGCTTCCCTATCGAGGTTTTTGCATCTTCAAGCAAGATTAGGAGGCCTTGTTGACGATATCCCCAATCCTCCATCGCCCATCTTCTCCCCTTCCATGGCGGACTGGAGGCCTATGGGGAGCTGCGCCACCCATCTATCCGTACGGAGATTCGAAGGCTTTGGGCAGCTCCTGAGTAGCCGTGGAGTTTCTAGAGATGGCATCGAATCTGAGGATGGCCTTGGAAGATGAAGAGATGCATCCCTGTGCTGCCGCTTCCTCGTCGGGTTCAAGCCTTCGCAGCGGCGGGCGACTCTGTTCGCTGGATCGCGTGGAAAAGATTGTTGGATTGCGTGGAAAAGAGAAAGGAAAGGAAGCGAGTGGTTTAGATGGAGAACCGGGTCCAAGTCATGAACCAGCCGGCCAACAACTAGCAAGGGGCGTGCCTCCCCTTCCAGGTGGCATCACACGATTGGTCCAATGAATGTAAATATCCCAAAATGCTCAGATCTTCATTAATTCACAGTAATTTGCTCATGCATCAGAAAAATACAAATAATATACCGGAATTCTCATAAAAATGTTTAGAATAATGTGAAAGCATAATATTAGGCTTTTTATGCTTTAATATTAGCAATATCATATAAGACATGTAATACTTGTTTAATGGAAAATAAATATCAAAGGATGATATAAAATCATGGAAAAATATCAGTAAGTCCACAATTATGTATAGAATGTATATGATGTCAGATATCATCATGTTGATGCACAAAATTCTGTAATTTGATTAATATGGCTAATTAGGGCTAATAACCCTAATAAAATACAATAAATACATACGTGCTCTATAAATGATGAAATTTACAGAGAAAGCTCACATCAGTATATTGAACCTCAGATTTAATTATGAGATCATCATGATGAACAGAATCTATGTTATATGAAGATGAATCTTAAGACATGTTATAAAACCCTAATATGGGTTAATGATGTAACCTCGGGTTATTAGGTGCACAAAAGGGATATGGAACCTAATATTCAGATAATGAATCATAATCTAGAAAATGACATCAGTAGGATAAATATAAGACAATAATGCAAGTAAACGTTAGAATATCCTAATGAGATAATATAAACCCTAATGAACACGACTAGGGTTAAGATGATTAGAATCTGATGCTAGTATATGATTTTGTTATTAATCAGGTGCTGACCAGTTTATCTAGATGATCATGGATATGATTAGAAATCTCTGAACTCAGGTACGTGGGTTTTATTTAAGTATATGACTATGGTTTTCTTGCTTGCAATCATGATATGAATGTATGCTCTCTTCTATTTGCAAATATTGGATGTAGTATTGCTATGTAGTACCCGTTGTTTTGTCACTTGAAAACATAAATTATGAGTAGATGTTTTGTAGTTATTTAAGGTGTTCATTATCCCCCTTACGAGGGAATGGATTAATGTTGGCTAGTACACCTCCCAAGAGCACACGGTGTACGGGGAGTTTCCCTAGAGTACTTGGTACACGGGGATGGGCCCAAATTTATGTTTTGGTACTAGTCCACCTTGATAATGCAATTCATCTAGGAAAATGACTTAAATTGGCGCATTTCGCTTAATAAAGAAGTGTTTTCTATGATTTTCTTTCCTTCTGCAAATCTTTTTTAAAAATTATGAAAGCCATAAATATATGTATCTTTCTACCCATGTACACAACACCTTGTGTGTTGATTCGTTGTTTCACGTATGTTTTAGGTTCAGAGATAGCATGGGAGGAAAAGTACAGGATGCGAGCAAGTTGTTCAGGTTGTACCTATTGTGAAGATCCTAGTTAGCATACATGTTCTTAGACTTGTAAATCATCTTTCAATCTATAATTGTAATTCATGTTGTAATTAGTCCTTTTTGTATAAAAATACATGTTGAATGTTGAGTATGTTATGGTTGTACGTTCATGTATGTGTATTATGCTTCCGCATAGCTTTCTGATAGGATTGGATGATGTTCTCAGATATGGGCTCTCATTCCCAATAGGGTTTGGAGAAGTCGAAATCTGGGGTCGTCACAAAAATAGAAGACTAATCATAGGGAACAGTAGCTCATCCAAATAAATAGCCAAGTATACAATCAACAGATACATAAAAGTATCTACAATACAATCAAGGTGGAGTCATATAAATAGCGTACCTTTCACCGAGGATTTTGAGTATAATCAACACATAATAGGTAGACCCTTCGAGTCAGATCCTAAATCATCAAGATAGGATCAAGGGTTAAGATCAAGATATTTGGATATCATGTTTTAATATTCGAGATTAGGGTTACACTTTTCCGATGTCATCCTTAGGGTTGGGTCATTCACTTATAATCAACCAATATTTCAATATATCAAACATTATTTCCCATGTCAAGTATTTTGATTGTTAATGACCTACCTGGGTTACATGTGTTAACCTTAATTATCCTAATCAATATGCAAGTCCAAAAATCAAGTCTTTAGATCAAGATATGCCACAAGATTTAGATCAATCATATTATTAAGATGTCATCATCATATTCAAGATTAAATCAAGTCAGCAAATATAAATCTAGATCATTAATGGGTCAAATATTATTTTAGATTCTCAATATGAACATTAGAGTCAATAATTAAAGGTTTCAGTGTTAAGTCAAGATTAACAACAAATAGAGTCATTTAGACAAATTACAAAAGTAAGAGATCAAGATTTAGTTACATCCATGATAATCATTTAGAATCAGGCTTCATAAGTATTTTTAAACGATTCATTGGATTTTGCTGATCGAAAATGACTATTTACTCGAATTATTTGGAGTCAGGGTGCATTTTCTATGATTAAACATAGATCTGACTATTTAGTTGAATATTTGTCAGAGAGGGAGAAAAATACCTTTGATAAGGAAAATTGAGGATCATTCGATGCACCATTTAAGGCCAGGATTGCGCCACATACGCAAGGCATCTTTCTTGGTTCAGGATCCAGTTCAAAACTTCAATTTGTTAGTCCACTGCTTGATTTATCGGTTTGATCAACGATTTGTTGGGTCGGCGGTTCACGGGACCATCTTCCTCTCGCGTAGCACATCTCCGTGAGCCCAGAAACAAGGTGGCGAGGCTTTCCGGAGTGGAGGAGTCCTGGGAGCTGGAGGGGGCGAGACAGAGCACTAGCAGGCTGGGCGGGATTGCCTTTGCATCTCGAACCTGATGGGGGCAGAGAAAAGGGATATAAGGCAAGTAAAAAAGATCCCCAAAGGGGCCCATGCGGTGGCGGCGTTTCATGGTAGAAGGTGAAGTCAGGGAAGAGAAGGGGTTCTCGGGGACAAAATAGAGGGCAATGGAGATTTCTCGAGCAAGGTGAGGTGTCTGTGAGTCATTGGGAACCCTTATATAGCGTTGGGGCTAGGATTTTAGGGTAAATCAAGATCTAGATGCAGACCTAGCCACAGGAGTGAGAGTTGGAGGAAAACAAGGCTGGTTGGCAGCGCAAGGTGCACAAAATCTGGTCAAATTAGGTCTCTTTGAGTTTGAAATTGCGAGGGCTAGATTTTGGTTCGCTTAGATTTTCAAAACTTGGCCTTAATTGATTGATTGACCATTACGATTCTACTGTCTCCTCCCCGCAATCAGCGGGAGGTAGGAGATGATGGATTAGCTGTTTGATTAGGCTATAATATGTGCATTTCCGATCTAAGGGCTGGGTTTTGTCCCCTCCCTTTGCAAAGGACCGATGACTTGGAAAAGGGTAAATTAAAAAAAGGCAAATAAAGGGATTTTTAGCACAGAACTTCAAAAATTCATAGAAAATTGTACCAATGTTCAATTCAGCTCAAATTTTAACCATAGATTTAGAAGAATGTGGAGAGTATATATAAAAAGTTTGAGGACAAGAAAACGAAGTTTGATGGACAAACTTTCTTATTTGGACGAAATGATGAAATAATCAAATTTAAGGCTTTATAACATGTATAAAATCCACAATGATCATCATATTTCGATTTTGAGCATCAACAATGATTATGAAGACAAGAAAATGATTTGAGATAATGAGTGAACATAAATTAGTCAAAAAGATTAATTAATTCATAATTATGCAAAACCCACTTTGTCACAGAAACCGTTTAGCAATGTTGGTGCTTGAAACCGTTTAGACAAGACATATTGAAACCAAATAAACTTGGGTCTCCAAACATTTTGAGACCGTTTGGTCCCAAATGGTCTTGAGACCCTTTGATCCCAAACGGTACCATTTGGACTCAAATGTTCTTAAGACCGTTTGGTCCAAACTCTCTCAAAACTGAATCAACCAAAAGGGTCTTCCATCACTTAAAAATTTAGGGTTTCAATCATTGAACCATCTATCAATTTCACTTAGTCAATTTAGGGTTTCAATCATTTAACCATCTATCAATTGAACCACTGAGTTATTCTTCAATTGAACCATTGAATCACCCTTCAATTGGACCTTCAATTAGGGTTTTGAACCCAATTGGACTAGGGTTTATAATCAAGAAACCATCACTTAGGGTTTTGAAATCGAGGGTCCATCAATGGTTGACATTGTAGAACTAATTGGATTGAAATCATTGAATAACCACTTAGCTATGTAATGACCTGGCCTCAAACGGTCTTTAGGTTGTTTGGATGACCTCGAGATGGTCTTGAGACCGTTTGCCCAATCCATCACTGAAATATATGAAATTAAATTAGGGTTTGCATCATTGAATCAATCATCAATTGAGATATTGATTATATTTCATTGTAATATCATTGTATCTTCAACCATCCAATCATACTTCATCATAAACTTCCAAATGGTCTTGAGACCGTTTGGGCTAATCAACCCAATAATTGATTCAATTACTTAAGGGTTCAACACTCAACCCGATTAGGATTTGCATTTATTGAAACATTCACATTTGAAACCATCAAGATCAAACCAATTGAAACCATTGGATCAATATCCAAGTACCATAGCATATTTCCTCAAATGGTCAACCATTTCAAACGGTCAACCACTCCAAATAGTTTGGAACCCAAACCTCCAAACGGTTTGCAAACCGTTTGGACCAAATGTTGAAACCGTTTGGAATAGATATTTGTGGAGGTGTGTGCTTATGATGATGTCAACCTCATCAAGCTATAAACCCAAGAAGCTTGTTGTGATTTTCATGGTGATTGCATCAATCAACCAAATAAAATTTCAAAAACAAAGAAAGAATCAACAATTGATGAAGATATGGGATCAATAACAAAGTTCAAGGGTTCAAGTTATATAACCCACCTTCAATTGAGCTTCAAATCTTGGAGCTTCACGTCAACAATGGTGGAAGAAGCTTTTGCAACCCTCCCAAGTCTCGTCCTCAAGCTTTGGAGTGAAACGATGGGCTAGGATTGAAGATGGAGTGAAATAAAGAAGAAATCATGCATTGTTTTGTGATTTCCGCCATGAATTCAAGGTGAAAGAAGGTCAAGAAGCTTACCAACAGGTTAGGGGTCGTCCTCCTGTTGCTCCAAGCTCCCTTGGTCGTTTTTTCAAGAAATAAATGAAAGTGGATTCGAAATTATCCCTTCACCTCGAAGATAAAGGAGCTTATATATGAATTTTATTGAAAATTCATTTAAAAGAGAGAAAGTAGGAATTCTCTCCTCAACTTTCTTGCCATATGCCCCATTATCTTCCTTAGGGATGAGGCTATCCTCTTTTCCTATTATTCCTCTCAATTATCCATGATTTAAAGAAAAGCAAATTAAGCACCTTAACCCTTATAATAATAATAAGAATATCCTAAAGTTCGTGGATATTTCTTTTTCTTTTCTTAGTGTGAGTGGGTTCTCCACTCATGTAGATATTTCCTTTGCCTTTTCAAGGCATAAGGACGTCCACACATAACAAAACTCAACCATTATAGTTTTAGTTGAAGGGCAATCCAATTAATGTAAATATTTTTGCATGAAATTAAATTAGGGTTTCAATTATGCTTAAATCTTGATTATTTTAATATCAATATTCTCTCTCCTTCAAAATAATTTGAATGAGGCACCCCTCTCAAATTCTTTTCTCTATATTATGTCAAGAATCATGAGGGACCTTCTTGAAGTGGTATTTTGCATATTGAACGCTAGATTTTGGGTAAATTGCACATTATACCAAAACTAGGTTTTTAATGCACAAACATTGCTCAACATGCTCTTTCTTGTTATTCAGGCTTGTAGAAGGCATACTACTGCATCACACTAATTCCCATGATGCTTCAACACATGAGGAACATTGTATCGTGTACAATTTGCAAGTTAACCCCTCAACTTGGGTAATTTGCACTTTAATCCAAAACTAACAAAACATTGTTTCAACATTATTCAAAAAGGACTAAAATTGCAATATAAATTCCTCTTGAGCCTTAATTACTTTTAGAGAGATAAGAGAGAGCATATAATCAACTTCACTAAGCAAAACATCTAGGTTTATGCATAACCGAGGTCAAGGATGTTACAAATTATAAACCCCTAACACGGATTTCGTCCTCGAAATCCTAGATAACAAATGATAGTTGTTACTCATGTCATCAAGTCTGTAATTATCATCTCAATATCATGGAGATATTATAGATCTTTAATCCACACAAAGTTCTTCCACACAGAATTATTCTAAGAGAATATTTTCAACTTGATAAACTTTTCCACCATAATTATGCTTGTTCCTTCCATTAGTTCAACCTTATCAATGTTTATGTTTATGTAGAGCATAAACTCGTAACATATGATGTTCATATTATTTTTTTTGTAACTAGATTGATTTCATAGTTAACCAATATAGGTGACCAGCATAAATACCTTACTTTTGTATTCATCATATGTATTGAGAACACATCTCATCCTTATAATATTCGATTCCCTGTCGTTACCACCATGGGTACACATCCACAAAGTATTTCTTTTACTTTAGGACATTACTTGTTCCATATATCATTATCTTGGAACCAAAGTCCAAAGCAAATTGATCCTTTTCTAATTATCCATCTACGGATTATTTCTAATCCAAGTTCATCAACTGTCATAACACTTACTTGATTGTCATGTAAATGAAAGGAGAAACATAAAGTATCATACTCCTATCATTACCCAAGGTTGTTCATCAGAGGAAAAACATATATATAACAAAGGTAATCAACTAAGAAATCCTTTATTTGTTTGGGAAAGTTCACCTAGCACTTCCTATATAATTGGGAAAGTTCACTTAGCACTTCTCTATGTAATTAGGAAAGTTCACTTAGCATTTCCTATATAATTGGGAAAGTTCAGTTAGCATTTCCCTATGTAATTAGCAAAGTTCACTTAGCACTTCCTATATAATTGGGAAAGTTCACTTAGCATTTCCCTATGTAATTAGGAAAGTTCACTTAGAGCTTCCTATATAATTGGGAAAGTTCACTTAGCACTTCCCTATTAGTTGGGAAAGTTCACTTAGCACTTCCCTATTAGTTGGGAAAGTTCACCTAGAACTTCCCTATTAGTTGGGAAAGTTCACCTAGCACTTCCCTATTAGTTGGGAAAGTTCACGTAGCACTTCCCTATTAGTTGGGAAAGTTCACTTAGCACTTCCCTATTAGTTGGGAAAGTTCACTTAGCAATCCCTATGTTATTAGGAAAGTTCACTTAGACCTTCCTTATGTAATTTCATTATACTCACTAGATTGTTTCAGAATGACTACTTGATCAGAGTAATCAGAAAGATAACAATCTAAGAGTTCCATACTTGCCCTATCTTCAATAATCATATACCTGGCCAGGGTATACAAGTATTGAGATTAGGTAGTATGAACTTTATTTATTATCATGTTCCTCACTATTTATATCCTTATACACACATGATTTTTCATTTCTAAATTTTCTTTAGGCACCACTTCCATATCTCATATTTTATCACATAGATAGGAGAGATTATAAAGCATTTTAGGAAATACTGAATAAAATGCAAGTTCTCATTTTCCTTGTGTCCTTATAGGACTAGTTAGAGGAAGTTCAAAAGCAACTACTTTCTCATTTTTGACACATAGAATCATGAAATGAAATATCGGAATGAATCTATTTTATCTGACCTGCCACAACCCAATGGGTTGACTTTTGCAATAGATTGATTCATTGCATAAAACCTCGCAGTTGCTTGTTGTTGACCCTGTGCTTGATTGTTAGGTGTTGATGAACCAGCTTGGGAAGCTTGTCCACATCCTCTATTATAGCTAGAAAACTACCTCCTCTGTGAGCCTTGCTGACTCTGCCCCTGGGGTTGAGTCACCATTGTATTCCCATCTGGACAATCCTTTTCTATATGTCCTAGTTGTCTATATTGGTAACAGACCCTTGTCATAAAATAGGGTCTATGAGATCTAGTCTTCGATGTTGATGCTATGCTAGGGGCTCTACTTGGAACAAAACTACGGTCCCTACCCCTACTTGATGTCCCTTGCATCTGGGTATTGGATCTCGATGGTGCTACCGATGTAGAAAATCTCGGCTTCTTAAAACTTTCAGCTCTTTGTCCTTGAAACTGAGTGTACACCCTCTTACCACTGGTCTATCGTTTCTCGATTTCAGACCTTTCTATTCTCCTTACCGACTCCACAAAAGTGGCAAACCTCTCCCTATTCTCTAAAGCCGACACTGGAGTGGTTAGTTTAGCGTTCAACCCCTTCTCAAAACACTGAATTCTTTCCTCATCATTAACTGCCATATGCGGACAAAACCGCAACAGCTCCATGAACTTAGCTTCATACTCGCTAATGTTCATATGTCCTTGTCTTATTCTCTCAAATTGAGAGGTCTTGTCATCTAGATATGTCTTAGGGAAGTATTTACTGACGAACTCTCGTCAGAATACCTCCCATCCAATTTCTTCACCTGGCCTCTTGTCTTCTTCTATAATCCACCAGTGACCAGCACTTCCTTTTAGGAGGTACACTGCATGTCTTACCTTCTCAGCTGCAACAATATCAAGTATCCTGAAACCTTTTCCAGCTCCGTCAGCCACAGATCAGCATCTGCTGGATGAGCTATACCAGCATAATCTATGGCTTCAACCCGGCAAAGTCTCTCAAAAGTCTTGTCGGCTCCATACTTCTCATTGTGGGTTGGTGCCCTAGGTGCAGGTGGTGGCATCTTGTCTGCCATATGTGACGCAGTTGCCATAAACTGGCTAAACAGGGTGTAACATAATGAATCTTAGATGTAATATCCATTTAAACCTTTTTCTCAAGTTTCCCTCTCATTTCTATCCTTTATGTCATTTATGCTTAATTAGTGGAATTTATAGTGGTTTAGTGAACATTTATTCACTTTTTTTAAAAACAAAATTGGCCATTCATTCATCCCGTGGCCAGGGGGTTTTGAACTTGAGACCTCTCGGTCTTACATCAGTACTTTTACCATCTGGGTGCCATCTCTTTGGCAGTGAACATTTATTCACTAATTGTACCAATATAAGGGTTTATGCACAAATACCTCAGTAAAAGCTTAATTACCATAATTAAGTGCTATAAACCTTAATATAAACTTTTTGATATGATTTTAAAACATAAAATGAGGCTAATATTCAAATTTGGTTTCGTTTGGATGTTGTTTGTGCAAGTTATACAATTTTAGGTACATTCTGGACTTTTATGCAACTTACCCAATTGGGAGGTTTTCTTTGCAAATTATCTCCTGCATTTTAATCCTTAGATATTCCCTTACCATAAAGAGATTTGAAACCATTAGAGAACCTAGTTTCACCTTGGTTTGATGGTATTTCTTTCCAAGGGAATTATAGGGATTACCCTCTTTATAAAGATGCTTATCCTTAAAAGCTATCAACCAATGAGGTTATTTCTTTCTTGAAAAATGGTGGGGATGGCCTACAATAATCTATGGGCTCTTATAACAGACTTTTATATGCATTAATCCTCTATGAGCTATCGTCTTGCATGGCCATCACTCCCTAGGCTAAAGACATGTGGAAAGTCCCTTAAGACTCCTCATGCTTCACCTCTTTCTATATATAGCCATGTATACCCCTTCCCAACTCACAATTCGAAAAATATTGCTCTCCTTTTATTTCCTCCTGCTTAGATAATAGTTCCTTCTGTATTTGGAAATGAAGTTTCTTCCCCAAGGTAATAAAGGGAGCCTACCTTGGTGAAGAAGGCTCCTAGGGCTTCCAAATTGCTCTATTAGGGTTTCTAAAGCTCCTCCTTGGTAATTTCAACCAAAACTGGTAAGTTTTCTCCCTTAATTCCCTATTTTCATACTGATAGTCTTCCTTACACCTTTTTCTAGGTCGGAACCATGACCATACATGGTAAAACTCCACCTAAAACCCTAAAACATGTCATCTCCTTGCTCTTTTGCTAGGGTTTGCACCTCTAAAGTGAAGAAGGTGATCTTTGCTCAAGAAAGGAGATTGGCTTGGAGCAACCAGACCTTCTAATCTCGGAATCCTTTCTGTTTGAACCTTATGACCTTCCTAGAGGAAATTTTGGTTAACACCCTTCTTAGATATTGCTTAGTACATGCTTAAAACTCATGCTTTTATGTTGAAAATCGACAATTTCCATCTCTTTTTACCATGCTCTTCTAAGGTTTTGATTTCTTGTTGTTTTACCTTCTCTAGAAGCTCTAGTTTGGTTACCTATGCAACTTCAAACCTGATCTTGGTCTAATGGTGTTTTCTCCCTCTCCCTCTCTCTTTAATTATCTCAATCGGTTTGATGATGTGGAAATTTCCTATTGGTCAGTATTGCAAAATTCATATCTTCTAAACCGCTTATCCAAATTTGACAAATAAATATGTTTTAGAATTGAAAAATTAATCTCTATATAATAAAAATATTTTCAAGGTCTGATTTTATGGTTTGACGAAGGGTGATTTTTGTAAAACGAATTTAATGCATAAAATCCATAAAAATTACATCGTAAACATCATAACTCCAAAATTAACATAAATGTATGTTTTCTTGATCAGGAAAACCTAATAAGTTTATTGGTTATGTTTTAAGATTCTAAATCCGAATTTTTCTAAAAAGCTCTAAAAATAGGGTTTCTATATATTAATGTGCACTATGTACTCTATTACATGTTAATACCTTGAAAATAGGCAAAGTGGAACTTGGACTCAATTAAAGTGGTGAAAGTTAGTAATTGATATCGGTAAGAGAGGTTTGCGCATTCCTTACACCCTATGTTGGGATAATTTCAGCCCAACCCTATATTTCCCTAATGAGGCTTAAATGAACCCTAAATATTCTATTCTTGAATCCTAATGTTGTTCATGCCTCAAATTAGATTATAATTTCTTCTTGTTTGGGTCTAATACCCCAATGACATGCTTATTGAATATTATGACTACTCTTGCCATGACTACTTTTCTAGCATGTGGATTTATGTTCTATTTAATTTAAAGTAGCGGTACTTATGTACAACCACCCACAGAGGGCATGTAAATAATCGCCCTGGGGAATGTCTTATTCTCCCCATAATATTATAGGTGACTGGGAATGTCTTATTCTCCCTTCACCTAAGGTTAGAGGTCTGGTAGGTGCCTCAACCCTACTTAGTTAGGTAGGCATAATTATCTTACATGGAAATCCTTTCTGATATAATTGTTAATGCCAAGTTTCTTTTGAATATAGCCTCATACTCTTATTATCTTCATTATATGATGAAACCTAGCCTATTTTTTTGTTTTACTTATCTTGATATCCTAGATTAGTTTTGTGACACATACCTTGTTTTCTTTCCCCTTTTGTTGGGTGCTTTCCCAACCACCCAGGTGTTGGTGCTGAGCAAGGAGAAGGACAAGTTTGAAGGAATTCATCTCAGGAGTAGATCTCAAGCTATCTGAAAGGATGTCTAGGTTGCTATAGCTAGACCCTTTTCTCTTATCTTTTTCTTTTGAGAACAATCATGTAATGAACAATGAAAGCCATGTAATAGGCTTAGTTCTTTTATTTCCACTGTTATTCACATTTTGTAATGTATCTGGTGCATGCTTATTTACTTGGAAAATTATATATTCATCCGTCAATATATTTTGTCTTTCTAAAAAAGATGGATGTTTTGTACTTCCTTTAAATTTTAGTAAGGAGGTGATCTCGCCTCTTTACACAAGGTATGGAAGGTTGGATTCTCTATCATAGCTGGGTTAATCTGGGGCTGTTCATGTACATGCCCTTCCCTATTCTGGTCTCCTGCACCTCCTCCTGGTGCAGCAACACTGCTATCAGTAGTGTGTTCTTTGTCTGTTCCAGACAACTTCAAGTTTTTCTTCTCCTCCTATATGAGAAGAAGTCACTATCAGATAATTGAAAGACACTAGAATAGACTCAACATCTTAGTACTATGTCTCTGTAGACTCAACTAACCTAGCGCTCTGATACCACTAAATTGTGACGCATCGTTCAAATAAAACATTATTAACTAAGGCGGAAGCGCTCACTAAGCAGCGGATTACTGAAAATCACTAAAAACTAAAACCTTTTTATAAGAGATCCAAAAAAGAAAAACTCTTTCACATAGAACCAAAGTAATTTGATTTCATACTAGTTTACAAGTACATGTCTTGTATCATCTTTTCCTGAGAATTACAAGCATCAACTGCCCTATTAAACTAAACATAGGCAGTATAAAATCTCAAGGCACTGAGCCAAAAACTATAAAAGCACTAACTATTACTCTGAGGACCTGACTGTACCGAGACGACACATAGGACTCTATGTACATCTATACAAGGCATAACAACTAGTGTCTCCACCTGAGAATTCACTGTTGTCCATGTCGCCGTTGTTGCTGTCTTGCACCTACTAAAAGATTCCTACCTCCTTGTCCGCGTCCAGCTAAAATTGTGGTTCCCACAGGGGTAAGACAATTGTTAATTTCCCCAGCGAGAGATATAACTCTCTGCCAGAAACATTATTATTGTAGTTTGATAAGATAAATCTAAACAGAAGAATCATTATTGTTTAACAACAGTTGCTTCATTGTCTAATAGATTAGAACATTATTCTTATATAAAGCATTGCAGCTATAACTTGATAGAGCAGCATGTCACTTATCCATTAAGGAATATGTATAACATTTATTCACTATAGAATTATAACCGCAGCATATACTATCTTTAGGCTTAGATCACATAGCTAATGTTTGGCATTGTCTTTTTGGAGTCATGGCATGTAGCCATATTCTTTTAACAAAGTATAGGGATCTTAATCCCTCATCTCAACAAGCACATTTCCATTTCTTAACAAGTTCACCATCATGATTATAGAATATGGGTATTGGAACCCTTAACTCATCATAGAATACTTGTTATCACCTATTAGGTAACTTAATACTTTTAGGTCATCTAAGCAAGGACATTATGATTCCTTTGACACAAATCATTCCACATAGTTCACAAATCTCATATCACCTCTTGTTACCCCTTAATTGGAAACAAGTCATATTATGGCTTATAAAGCCCATAATCAATTTCAATAGTTAGAACATCATATGGCACACTGGGCTCATAAATTTTCAGATTACTCTTCACTGATCAATAAATCATATGAAGGCTTTTTAGGCCGATAAAACATTTTCAATATACAGAGCATCATAGCCCATACCTATCTATGCTCATGATCTCAACATACTTGCATGATTAGTACTCATGATAACAATAATATATTAGTACCATGCAATACAAGGGTTTTCTTATTACATTCATAACTCATCAATTTGTATTGGAGATTCGCATAGAATTACTCTGTGTTTAGACTTCACATAGCATCACCCTCTATTAGGGTTTCACATAGCATTACCTTGTATTAGGGTTTTCCATAAATAACCATATAGGTTCTCAAGATCATATTATTAAAGATTAAGTCCTATTCCATTGCTTCACATAGCTAGGAATCAATATGGATAACATAAGTATTCAATCATACTTATTTATCCTCATCATTCATCATTAAATGAATTATCAACACAAAGTATAAATTTCTTTCTCATCTTTACCAAAATATGATTGCATCATAGTGTATTGGTTTGGATTATCCTTTTCATAAGGCATGTTATCCTACACTTATCAAAGTGCATTACATCTCAAAGTAACAATTGACATGACACACTTCATTTGTCACTCATTCAAATATATTGGATTTAAAATACATTAAGGTATATCACACATGAGGTGCTGGATGTGATATCTATCATATTTTGATGTATCACTTCCCTCATCACCATTACCTTGTTTGAGTTCATCCACTTAGCTTGTATTAGGGTATTTCCCATCCTAATACTTTATACTCCAGTTCATCACCTTTATCATGTAATATATTGGTCACAAGTCACTGTATTTAGAAAATACAACCGTTGCTAATGATATGGACTCATCTTTGAGTTAGGAACTATTGATATAATGATATCCACAATCAACCTCTTTAGATGTTACACTTTTCAATATATTAATCACTATTCCATTATTGGGAATAGGATTTTCCATTTTTATAAATTAAGGTTCACATAGCATCTCCCATAAATATGGATTTCACATAACATTACTCTACTTTAGAGTTTCACATAATATCCTCATATATCAGGGTTTCACATAATGTTACCTGAAATTAGGATTTCACAGCACATCACCCAGTGATAGGGCTTCACATAGAATTTGTAGCATTACCCTGTATTAGGGTTTCATATACCTATACCCCATTTTAGGGATTAGGGTTTACCATTCACATTCAAGTAGGGTTTCTCATACCCCATTGCCCAAATTAGGGTTACATCATCACCCTAGATTAGGGTTTCACTCAGCTTTGCCCTAAATTAGGTCAGTAGCTCAATAATCTTTTCAATTAGGGTTTCATGATCTCATTATAATGGATCAAACCCTAATCACATATTCTATTCATAATGAGAGAATTAGAGCTTAATTAAATAAGCATTCCTCTCTCTCTCTCATCCTCTCTAGGATGTTAAGTACTCCAAAATTATATCTAGGTCAGCTCTTCATTTAAGTACACACAGTTTAGGGTTAAGCATTATGATCACCTTTAGTCTACATCATTATCAATCAGGTAGCTAACCAACCTTTAATCATATTAGGTGTCCAAATGGTTTAACCAATTTGAACTTCAAAAAGTCTTGGTCACTTAGACCCCAAACGGTCTTGGTCACTTAGACCTCAAACGGTCTTGACCAATGAGTTCAAACGGTTTGAAACCGTTTAGCAAGGTTGGTGCTTGAAACTTGTTAGACAAGACATATTGAAACTGAATGAACTTGTGTCTCCAAATGGTTTGAGACTGTTTGGTCCCAAACTGTCTTGAGACCATTTGATCCCAAACAGACTTGAGAATGTTTCGACTCAAACGGTCTTAACACCGTTTTGTCCAAACACTTTCAAAACCGAATGGACCAAAAGGGTCTTCCATGACTTAGTCAATTTAGGGTTTCAAACATTGAACCATCTATCAATTGAGCCACTGAGTTATTCTTCAATTGAACCATTGAATCACCCTTCAATTGGACCTTCAGTTAGGGTTTTGAACCCAATTGAACTAGGGTTTATAATCAATAAACAATCACTTAGGGTTTTGAAATCGAGGGTCCATCAATGGTTGATATTGTAGAACTAATTGGATTGCAATAATTGAATAACCTCTTAGATATGTCAATGCCTGAAAAATGGTCTTGAAGTCGTTTGGATGACCTCCAAATGGTCTTGAGACCGTTTGCCCAATCCATCATTGAAATCTATGAAATTCAATTAGGGTTTGCATCATTGAATCAATCATCAATTGAGCTATTGATTGTATTTCAGTGTAATATCATTGGATCATCAACCATCCAATCATACTTCATCATAAACTTCCAAACAGTCTTGGTTGACCTCCAAACGGTCTTGAGACCATTTGGTTGACCTCCAAACGGTCTTGAGACCGTTTGGGCTAATCAACCCAAAAATTGATTCAATTACTTAAGGGTTCAACACTCAACCCGATTAGGGTTTGCATTTATTGAATCATTCACATTTGCAACCATCAAGATAAAACCAATTGCAACCATTGGATCAATATCCAAGTACCACAACATATTTCCTCAAACGGTCAACCACTCCAAATGGTTTGGAACCCAAACCTCCAAACGGTTTGCAAACTGTTTGGTCACCAAATGATTTGGTGAAACCGTTTGGACCAAATGTTGAAACTGTTTGCAATAGATATTTGAGGAGGTGTGTGCTTATGATGATGTCATCATCATCAATATATAAAACCAAGAATCTTTCTGTGATTTTCATGGTGATTGCATCAATCAACCAAATAAAATTTTGGAAACAAAGAAAGAATCAACAATTGATGAAGATATGGGATCAATAACAAAGTTCAAGGGTTCAAGTTATATAACCCGCCTTCATTGAGCTTCAAATCTTGGATCTTCACGTTAACAATGGTGGAAGAAGCTTTTGCAACCCTCCCAAGGCTCGTCCTCAAGCTTTGGAGTGAAAAGATTGGCTAGGATTGAATATGCAGTGAAATAAAGAAGAAATCATGCATTGTTTTTTTATTTCCACCATGAATTCAAGGTGAAAGAAGGCCAAGAAGCTTACCAACAGGTTGGGGGTCGTCCTCCTGTTGCTCCAAGCTCCTTTGGTCATTTTTGCAAGCAAGAAGTTAAAGTGGATTCGAAATTATCCCTTCACCTCAAAGATAAAGGAGATTATATACGAATTTTCACTACTACAGAACCTACCTTTAGTGTCGGTTATTTAAGGCCTTTAGTGTCAATTTCTGAGCGACGCCTATGTGGGCGACACTAAAAGGTCACCCATTACGCGTCGGTTCCAGAACCGACACCCAAACTCTTCACGCGCGACCGAAAACGTGCCATCAGGGGACTATCGGCGTCGGTTGTTAGTAAAGAAACCGACATCCAAAACCTTCGTGCCACAGAAAGGGCGCCATCTTGGGCGCTATCAGTGTCGGTTATAAGCCAACAACCGACGAAATATGTCTTCGCGCCAAAAGAATATGTGTCGGTTACATATAAATAACTGACATTATAACGTTATGTGTCGGTTGTTTACAAATACCGACGCCTGTTATTGGCGCCAGCTTGGGCACTATCAGTGTCGGTTTGTAGTAAGAACCCGACACCATATATGTTCGCGCCACAGGAAATAGGCGTCGGTTATATCTAAAAAACCGACATTACATCATTGTGTGTCGGTTTTTTACAAATAACCGACGCCTATTATTTTTTGTTTTACAGACCTACAGACCTGTTGTGGCTGGTCGCAGGATGAGAAACCTGCAGTTCAGTTAACTGAACTACAGGTTTTACGACATCCATTGATATCATCCAACAACAGGCCACAAACCTGCAAATTTAGCAATAAAAATATTCACACATGCATTTAGCAATACAACCTGCAGTTCCATTTTATTTTCACACATTTAGAAAAATTCATGTAGCTAGCAATCTGTAGTTCCATTCATTCACATTCACACATGTAGAAACATTCATATAGTAACCTAACTTTCATTCATTTTCACTCATACACATGTAGAAACATCCAGACATGTAGAAACATTCACACATATTATAATTCAGAAATTCATTTACAAAATCCCCACTATTTGTATGGTTGTTGCCCATTCTTCTCTTACTTCATTTCATTCTCCCATCGTATAGGGAGCATGTACATCTGGTAAGTCCGTTCCTGTAGTGGGGTCAGCTTTAAACACCTGTAAAGAGAATGATGTATATATATAATTAATGAGCTATAAATAAGATTGATATATTTCATATTATCTAATGAGACTATATAATACCTGAGTAATACAATCGATGTCCATACAACATGACAGACTAACACATACATAGTACATAACAACAGCAGCGTCGAATTTACATACAACACTAGCTTAGTACATATATAGTGGGACTTATAAGGTGACGATCCCACCTGGTAAAACAGGTTACCGACAACTACATATTACGACTGGGAGGTTGTGATTCAACAACAGTATGCATTAGCAGGAGGACAAATAGATCACCATATGTTTGTCCTGATATGGTGATCTGTTTGTCTCCTGCTAATGCATACGTTGCAGAATCACAACCTCTCAGTCGTAACATGTAGTCGGTAACCTGTTTTAGCAGGTGGTATCGTCACCTTAGTCCACTATATATGTACTAAGTTAGTGTTGTATGTAAATTCGGAGCTGCTGTTGTTATGCACTATATATATATGTGTCAGTCTATCATGTTGTTATATGAATCTGAACCACTTGTGTGTGCTGCACTTTATGTATTGTATCTGTATCCTACTTCTCTTCATTGGGGCTTCTTCTTGCATATCCTGCACAGCTATGTCATGTCCGTCCTGCATAGCCTTCTTCCTATATTTATTTTTCAAAGAGAATACAAACAAAAATTATTAGTGTAGAGTTAGTGAAATACTGATCAATGTCTAGAATTGGAATAGATCAAGAACGTACTCTCAGCATCACGTATGTAATCTCGGGTGAGATTGGTCCTATATTTCTTTAGCACCCTCCCACAATGTTTAGCATTTGTATTAACTAGAAGATAATGAAACATCAAATCAGAAAATGATATTGATATTAAAAAAGTAAACATTTAGCTTCAATAAAAAAATATAAACATGCATGCCTCTAAAATTGTTATCTTTTATCAATTAACAATCCTTCATTGTGATCTCCGTGCACATATAAGTCATCATTTGCTTCAATATTTTCTGGAGTTGGCAACCCAACTGAGAATGGACTGGAGTCATCATATTTATCATAGTAATCTTCTTCATCTATAGGATCTTCAATGAACTGTCTTTTACCATGAAGAACAACCGACCATTTATCATTTGCAGGATCATCGATATAAAATACTTGTTTCGCCTGGGATGCCAATATGAATGGTTCAGCCTTCTCGCCAATCTTTTTCAAAGTTCACTAAAGTGAAACCCAATTCATCCACTATAACTCCTTTGGTGTTATCAACCCAATTACATTTGAAGAGTGGAATTCTGAAATCTATGTAGTCAAATTCCCATATCTCTTCAATGACACCGTAATATGACATTTTAGCTTCACGTGGACTCTTATCCTTTGCACTTGCAAAAAACATAGTCGATGCTTGAAGGGTTACCCCACTATTTTGGACGACACTCTTATCATCTTGGCAATTTGTGTAATATGTGAATCCATTAATGTCATACCCTTCATAAGACATAACAGTCAACTTTGGTTTAAAGGCGAGGCATTTGATAGTTTCAGTAATATCATCTGGTGTTTCAGATAGTTGATGTAAGACTTTATCTTCAAACCACTTAATAAAAGTCTTGTTATGCTCTCTAGCAAGCCACATTGTATTGGCTCGAGGATATTGTCTTTTGATGAAATTGTTATGTTCCTCGATATAAACGTTCACTTCGTCCATGTTGTGTAAAATATACAAATGAGCTTGTTCCAACTGCTCACGGCTGATTACTTTCACACGTGATCCCAAAATTCCTTTGCCTAATAGCTCGTCAATATTCTTCTCATTATCAGGAGTGTCATTACCACTGAGAAAGTCATTGCAGAAATCCATAACATCTCTCGCCACATAACCTTCAATAATACTCCCTTCAGGCCGACAACGGTTTCGAACATCACCTTTAAAAACGCTCATGTATCGTTCAAAGGGATACATCCAATGCAAGAAAACCGGGCCCAAGATTTTCACTTCCCTATCCAAGTGGACAACAAGATGTACCATGATATCAAAGAACGAAGGAGGGAAATACATCTCAAGCTGACATAGGGTAACAACCACTTCTCTTTGCAAATTATCAAGAGTCTCAGGGTCAATAACTTTGCTGCAGAGACTGTTGAAAAAGAAACAATGTCTGGTGATTGCAAACCTTACATGCTTCGGCAATATAGATCGAATTGCCACGGGCAATATTTGTTGCATTAGAGTGTGACAATCATGAGATTTAAGTCCTATCAACTTCAGATCTTTCATTGATACCAATCTACGGATGTTGGATGAGTAACCATTTGGCACCTTAACATTAATCAAGCATTCACAAAAAGCTTTCTTCTCTTTTCTAGACAACGTGTAACATGCGGGAGGTAAGTATGTTCTTTTACTACCCATTTCACGTAATTCTGTTAATTCTGACCTTATTCCCATTTCACGTAGGTCCAGTCTGGATTTTATCCCATCTTTAGTCTTACCTGGTATATTTAACAGAGTACCAATGATGCTACCACAGACATTTTTCTCAACGTGCATTACATCGATACAATGTCTGACTGTCAAAGAACTCCAATAAGGAAGATCCCAAAATATTGACTTCTTCTTGAATGAAGAATTGTCACTCCGTGTAGTACCTTGTGATCTCTTACCAAATTCATTGACAAAGTCTTTTATTCTTTCATAAACAACCTCCCCTGGTATAGGTTTAGGTGCAGTGCGTTCCTCATTCAATCCATTGAATGCTTTATGCTTCCAACGATACGGATGGAATCTTGGAAGAAACCTTCGATGACCAAGATATACATTCTTACCGCCATGTTTTAGTCTTGTTGAATCAGTGTTCTCTTCACATATAGGACACGCTTTAGCTCCTTTGACACTATATCCAGACAAATTCCCATATGCTGGAAAGTCATTAATAGTGCAAAACAACATAGCATGCAAACGAAATGTCTCTCTTCGTGAAGCATCATAGGTCATCACACCTTCACCCCAGAGTTTCTTTAAGTCATCAATCATAGGTTCAAGATAAACATCGATGTCATTTCCAGGTTGTTTAGGGCCCGATATCAAAAATGACAGAATTACGTACTTATTTTTCATACACAGCCAGGGAGGAAGATTGTATATAACAAGCATGACTGGCCAAGTGCTATGTTGGCTGCTCAATGTCCCGTACGGATTCATCCCGTCTGTACAAAGCCCAAGTCTTAGATTCTTGTCTTCTTCACCAAATTCAGGGTACAATACATCAATCTTCTTCCACTGTGGGGAATCAGACGCATGTCGTAGGATCCCATCATTATTTTTCTTAACATCTGCATGCCACCTCAAATTCTTCACATCTATCGGATTGGCAAACAAGCGTTGAAACTGTGATATTATAGGTAGATACCACATCACCTTGGCAGGAGAACCAGTTTTGGACTCCCCTGAAGTCGTCAATTTATACCGTGACGCACCACATTTTGGACAATCTTTCAAATCTGCATAGTCCTTTTGAAATAATACACAATCATTAGGGCATGCGTGTATCTTCTTGGCATCCATTCCCATTGGGCACAACAATTTCTTTACCTGGTATGTTGAGATTGGCAGCTCGTTTCCTTCAGGAAGCATTTCTTTCAACAAAGACAGCAATGACGTGAAGCTTTTGTCGCTCCATCTATTGTTAGCTTTCAACTTATACAATCTCAACACAGCGTTAAGCTTCGTAAACTTAGTACAACCTGTGTATAACGGCATCTCAGCATCATGCACAATGTTTCTAAAAATGGGAGGTGGATCGGTGTGCTCTACCCCACAACTATCCAGCATCGCATCAACGATGTCTACAGGAACTGGTTCATTCACATCTACGTCATCGTAGGCAATTTCTTCTTCCACACAAGCACTGCTATCGAAATCCACTGGTTTCGGGTTTGAAATCTCTCCATGCCAGTGCCATTCTGTATAGCCTTGTATAATCCCGTTGCACATGACATGAGTCATGATTTCATCACCAGTGTTGACTTTCAGGTTGTTACCGTAATGTCTACATTGACAGTAGAACCTATCTCCAGGTTGTTTCCTATGTTCCTCGGCAAATTTAATGAACTGGTGAAGACCAGAAATAAACTCTGGGCTGCAGCGATTGCGAATGGACATCCATGATCTATCCATTCTATGATCAAAGAGAAAACAAGTATATATTAGGACAAGATTAGGCTCTAGGGTTAACAAATACATGTTTTGTCATTATTATATATAATAAATGTGTACCACCTATCCATTCTTGAACACCTAATCTCACTAGTAAGTGTATAATGTGTATTGGGTTTTCAAGAAAATTTCGGCAGCATTTCCCCGTTGTTCTCCAAGTACATATGTACTTAGAGAACAAACGGGGAAATGCTGCCAAAATTTTCTTGAAAACCCAATACACATTATACACTTACATCCTAAGCGAGATTATGTGTTCAAGAACAGTCCCAAACTGGGGACTATCCAAGATTTACTCCTAATGAGTAAATCTTGGACGGGTTTCTAGGCCAACAAATAATGTATTGTCATTCTTATACCTAAAATCCTAGTTCTTCAAGTTAGGGTGATTATTGATGTCTTTAAAAGCATGATTGGCAATTTAGGGAAAAGTTCATCATTTACATTCCAAGCATGTCACATGTGTGCATTACAGATCATCATTAAGCAAGATATAAGCAAGTATGTCATATTAAAATAGACTAAACAATATGAGAAATTTTTTTTTAGGCAAGACAATATGAGAAAATAGTAGTGTAATCATGCAAATGGGAACATTCATGGGAACACACACTTCAGTTATAAGCATTCATGTAGCAACTTACAGTTCCATTCATGGGAACACACACTTCAGTTATAACAATAACTAAACAAAGGGGTTGGTGTACCCCTAAACATGCGCATAATTAAAAAAACTATTAATACAGACAAGTCTAGATAGATAGACAACTAAATACTACACCAACATGGTCCCGCATGCATCAGTAACTTCTTTTTGATGATGAAGCTGTGTCACGAAGCTCCTCGCTGTATTTAGCCAAATCTGAACTGACAGGGGCCTCAGATTCAGATTTTTACGAGCTGATATGCGACGCCGTGTGCTCATACCGCAGAAGATGATCGGGGGTCTTGCAGTTGTTGTCGGTTATCCAAACTTTGATGGAATTATCGCCAACTGGACGGAGAAAAAGCCTATTCCAACGGACCAGATACAACTCTCCAATCCAATCACGCCAACCGGATTTTGATACAAGATTTCCTGCCAAATCATACTCAACCTCGATTACATGTGAATAATTGCCAAAAGTTAGGGTCACTTTACCAGGCATGTAGTGTATTCCTTTTCGAAAACGCCAATGTTTGGGTATGACCAATTGGTTTAAGGAACGATCATCTAGGATGATGTCCAATTGTTCTTCAATAGGGAACGTTAACATTGACATAGAGGCCCAGTTCATAGTGACCGTTATGGGAAGACACAGACTGCACAATATTAGTATTAACAGAGTGTAAGGACATATAACGATGTTATATATTTTCAGAAAAAGTTCTATAACATCAGTTAACCTTTTATTGCTTGTCTAGGTGCTTACTAAAATAGAACCATTATATGGAACTAAAATGGAACCATTATATGGAACTAATCCTACATTATACACATACTTTTCCTGAGTAAGATAATGTGCACTTCATGGAATTATTAAGATCTGAATATATATAAGTTGTTTCTACCTACTTTGATGGGATTTTATAACATTCGAGTCTTCCATTTAAGGCATTAGATGCATATATTGCAGTACATGTATTCAAATCAGTAGAAGCACAAAATCAGTACCTAAACCTAAACACAAATAAGTAAATAACTTTAAAAAAAACGTCCAGCAGCTGCTTGGGCGTGCCTTGGCACCGCTCCAGCAGCTACCGGAGCAGAGGAGAGGGCGGGGGGCTAGCAGAAGGCAGGGAGGGCGGGCGGGCATACCTGTCGGAGAGGGCGGCGGGGCTAGCTGCTATCGGTGATGAGGAGAAGGAGACCGACGGGCGGAGAGGCAGGCCGGCGGGCGGAGAGGGAGACCGGCGGGGGGGGGGACTGCTTCTCGCTCGACGCAGGGAGCACGACGGCAGGGAGCACGACGGTGGCGGCGAGCACGAACGACAGGGAGCACGATGGCGGCGGAGCACGAATAGCAGGGAGCGGCGGCGGCGGCAGAGGGTAGAAATCGCCGGAGCTAGGGAAATCGGGAACGAAATAGGGAAATGAGAAGAATCGTTCGGGCAGGGTGAGCTATTAAGTTGACAATATGTGTCGGTTATTTTAAAAAACCGACAACTAATCCAACAATGTCGGTTGTTTGCAAAAAATCGACAACTATATTGGACTATCGTCGTCGGTTTATAAATAAAAGACAACCGACAACTATTCCTGTCTCGCGATCGTCGGTTATTTATTAAAGAACCGACAACATATGTCAAATTTTGGAGCCAAATTTTTTGCTGGAATTTCGGGTTTGGCGGTTGAGTTTATGTGTCGGTTGTTTATTAAATAACCGACACTTAATAAAAGCGGTACCCGTGTCTGGTCGACCTTCATGGGTTGGATGTCGGTTTCTATTAAAAACTGACACATTAGTGTTTATGTGTCGGTTTTTGTATACAACCGACACCCTGCAAACCGACTTTATAAGCCATTTCTGTAGTAGTGTTTATTGAAAATTCATTTAAGAGAGAGAAAGTAGGAATTATCTCCTCAACTTTCTTGCCATATGCCCCCTTCTCTTCCTTAGGGACGAGGATATCCTATTTTCATCTTATTCCTCTCAACTATCCATGATTTAAAGAAAAGCAAATTAAGCACCTTAACCCTTATAATAATAATATCCTGAAGTTAGTGGATATTTCTTTTTCTTTTCTTAATGTGAGTGGGATCTCCACTCATGTAGATATTTCCTTTGCCTTTGCAAGGCATAAGGACGCCCACACATAACCAAACTCAAGCATTATAGTTTTGGTTGAAGGGCAATCCAATTAATGTAATTATTTTTGCATTAAATTTAATTAGGGTTTCAATTATGCTTAAATCTTAATTATTTTAATATCAAGATTCTCTCTCCTTCAAAATGATTCAAATGAGGCGCTCCTCTCAAATTATTTTCTCTATATGATGTCAAGAATCATGAGGGACCCTCTTGAAGTGGTATTTTTCATATTGAACCCTACATTTTGGGTAAATTGCACATTATACCAAAACTAGGTTTTTAATGCACAAACATTGCTCAACAGGCTCTTTCTTGTTATTCAAGCTTGTAGAAGCCATACTACTGCATCATACTCATTCCCATGATGCTTCAACACATGAGGAACATTTTATCATGTACAATTTGTAAGTTAACCCCTGAACTTGGGTAATTTGCACTTTAGTCCAAAACTAACAAAACATTGTTTCAACATTATTCAAAAAGGACTAAAATTTAAATATAAGTTCCCCTTGAGCCTTAATTACTTTTAGAGAGATAAGAGAGAACATATAATCAACTTCACTAAGAAAAACATCTAGATTTAAGCATAACCCAGGTCAGGGATGTTACAATCGGGATCAGGTACTTCAGAGGTTTCAGGCTCTTTTCTCTTTTTAGAGGACGATTCCTCCGAGGTCTTTGAGTTGTGAGTTTTAGGAGGCATCCTGAAATTAATTTGAACATATTAGATTTCTTACTTCAACAATTATTCTTGTCATTGTCATTATTATTATCACATGATATTTAATTATTCTCCTTTATCAATTATTAATGTTCTTGTTATGATTTATGGAGGATATCCTAAAATCCTTATTAGTCGATACTTAAGATTTTCTAAATAGAGAGACTCTTTCCTAACCTTATATCATAAAGGTATAGGGAAATTTTTTTAAAAAAATTGAGATAAGAGGGAAATATTCCTATAGAAAAGATGAGAGGGATTTTTTTTAGATGAGAAAGATCCCAATTTAAGGTATGCCCAAGAAGTAGGGGACATTTAGGATATCGGCCAGGTAGACTTACACTGCCTTATAGGTAGCCTCATGATTGCCAAGAAAAGTGGCTCGGAGACTTAGCCAGACCTTAGGCAGATGCTATCCTAGTCACCTCAACCCTTCACATCCCTAACTCAAGGACTACCCTAGACTCATAATAGGGTGAATGAAGTTAATGTGACTATGATGTGTGAACATTAGATCTAATACCAACTATGACGACCCTAATTTCTATATACTTTCCTTAGTGACATACACAGATATGCGTGCACTCATATCTATAAATGTCAAAAGGGAAAATATAAGAAATCAAGATAGTCAACTAAAATCAGAATAAGCCAAGATCATGTTCACATCATCATTAAATAGCCACACAACACTTCATTCATTGATAATAGATAAAATCATACATGTTAATAATTGAGAAGGAAGAAGGATAAATCTATGAGAAAGAAAATATGATTATTACATAGGATTTATAACATCCTATTACATCATCTAGAAGAATAAAAACTATCTAACTAAAATGAATAAGGGAAGAGGTGGAGATCTATCTAATATCCTCCATGCTCATTATTTAGTGGCTTCTGGTACTTTGAAATGCTTCATATGTAGCTTGTATCTAGAAATATATGAGAAACAAAAACATCAACAAAGTTGGTACATGGAATTAAAAGCTATACTATGTTGGCATATATAAAATACTTGAAAAGAAGAAAGAGAAAGAAAATGTTATTTAGAGGCGGAAAATCAGGTAATCCCAAGTTATTAATCACATTGAAAATGAATATGCATTACTGATAAAGCCAATTTTTGTGATGTTTTTTACCTTTATTTTGTTATCAAAACTGGCCTTTTTAACTATTTTCCTCTCTTTTATAAGTGCTTTTGCAATAATTGGCCAAACGATGCTCTTAATTCAATATTTCCATCTTTTGCAGAGTTTTTCCTCCATTTTGATACATTTATCATCAATAAGGTTGTCCCGGCCCACAAACAAGTTCCACCTGCATCGGCCTTCCAGATGGCCGATACGATCACTGTCAGACAGGGTAGCGCAACACAACGACGCGCGACATGGGGATGTCGCACAAGAAGGAACTGGCGGGTGACACGTCTTTTACCCGACAGGGAGCCAAGCTCGCCACGACAACTCAAGCTTGTCGCGTGATACTGGCCACACACCGGCAGGCGCCGCCCGTCACATGACCAATAGCCGACATCCTGGTGTCGGGCGATACCAATATCGGTCGTCCACCCACCCTGTGAATAAGGAGGACACGTGGCGCCCTGAGCACCATAACTTCCTCTAACCGCTGCCTATAAATAGCAGCTACAAGAAGCTGAAAAGATAGGTCAGAACCCTGAGAAAATCTTTGGAGGAAAGCTACAAGAGTAAGAGTATCGTTCCTCAATGTTCGTGCCGGGAAATTCTAGGTGAGCTCTTCCCCATCCCGAGAGGGATGGAATGGTTCACTTAGGATCGTCTCGGGCATCACTGCAGGCCGATATCGGCCAACGAGGATGAACGACATAAGTGACCGACATTAGATGCGTCGCTCTAAGCCCGACACGATGTCGAACCCCGATATGCATCACCTGTCACGGCGTGTCGCCCGAGAGGGTTACGCCCGACAAGAGTGTATCAGGCCAGGGTCCTCGTACGATACAATTGGCCTGTCACGACGTGTCGCCTGAGAGGGTGTGCTGCCCGACACAGTTGTATCGGGCTAGGCTCCTACCTGGTATTGGGCTGGAGGGTACGTAGTAGTCTTTCGTCCTTCTACATCAAGAAGGTGACATCTATCTTTATTTCAGTCATTTAATTCTTTACTTATGTAATGTAATCAAAACCTTTATTGTTTATGGAAATAGAAGAGCTTAATTACCTGTTGCTTTATGTTTGGTGCAATTGTTGGATGATTGCTATGTTTAATATCTAAACTCTAGCTTGCATGTTTGGATCGCGTTCTGATTAGCTACCGAATCATGTTTTCCCATTGCAACAACTTCGAGAGAGGTGTTGTGGCTCTAGTGTTTGGTCTGATTCTGGAGTATGAGAGTGCCCGGAATCGGAGTTGCTTCAGTAACTTTTCACTCTAACTTAAGTCCAGCAATCTCGAGAGGGGTGTTGATGCTTGGTTAAAGGTACCCGCTCTGAGAGGAGGGGTACATGATATTCCTTCTGCCGCTTGTTTTACCGAAGTTTTCTCCTTCACACCTTGCTTTAGCTCTAGTATTATCTTTCTATTTTTGTTGCATGAAAACCCTTAAATACTGCTAAATGACTAAACCTTAAATCTTTCTCATAGCTCCAGTCGGAGATAGTCTTCTTTGTTTTATTGGTGTTATCTTGTTGGTTCCCTTAGGGGAATTTTACTATCTCTTTATACCTATCGGAGTGTAGTGTGGCGATTCAACGTTCTCAACACTACCACCCTTGTCCCTGTGTTCGACCCCGTATGTCTACTTCAACCCCGTAAGCAAATTTGTGGTGGCCTAGAAGGTTTCGGGTTATAAATGCAAAAGTACGACTACTTCAAATCCACCTCCACTTTTAGACGTGGGATTTAGGCCGGTCAACTTTGTGGCGTCGTTGTCGGGGACAATACAAAATGATATTGTAGACGAATCTGAATCCACTAACTATACTCCCTTGCCTCAAGCTTAGAAATGAGCTTGACATCACTCTTTTCCTTTTCCTTTTTCCTTATTATTAGTATTGTTTGCCTAAAATTAATAATTCAATTTTCTAAACTTGATTTTTCATACTATTTTAGGGATTCTGAAGAATGGTGATTTGTTCCACTGAGCACCAACACCATGCCTCCTTGCGTAGACCCGCAACATTCTGAAGGGGAACACCAGGGGAGGCCTAGGTATGATTCACCTCCGCCAGAAGGTGATGACCACTATGACGGTAATAATCGGCTTGAAGATCCAGAATCGAAACACTCCGAGGAAGACCATCCCCAAGTCAGGCGTCGTCACCGTCAGCGCCACAGGAGAAATCAAGACCAAGCACATCGCCGACAAGACAGCAACAACGAAGACTCAGAGGAAGAAGAGAAAACGGTGAGGGAGTTGGCATCCATGAAGGCCAACAACTCCCGATGACCATTCACTATCCCGCGATTCAATGCGACAAATTTTGAGCTCAAGTCGTCCATAATCTCAATGATCCAGAATAAGAGCTTCAGGGGGAGTTTAAAGAATGACAACCCCTACCACCATCTGGACGCCTTCAAAAATATATGCGATACCATAAAGATGAGGGGGGTCCCCCAAGAAGTGATTTACTGTAAGGGCTTCATTTTCTCCCTAAAGGACAAAGCTCTGTCATGGTATCTTGGGTTGCCCCACCAATCTCTAAATGGATGGGGAGCACTGGCTGATGCATTCGTGAACAAATTCTACCCCACAGAAAGGACTATAAGAAATAGGCAGAAAATAACCTCTTTTATGCAAAAGCCTAATGAGAGTCTCCATGATGCCTGGGAAAGGTACTAGGAATATAAGAGGGATTGCCCTCACCATAATTACAAGAAGGGTTTCCTAGTCACCACCTTTTACAATGGTCTGACTCCCGATGAAAGGATGTCACTAAATGGGGCAGCAAGCAGTGACTTCCTTGGGAAAAAGCCAAGCAAGTTCGAATGGATCATCAAAAACATGGTCGAGCTACTGGTCGGCGCTGATTATGATAGATCCGATAGAGCACAGGCAAAAAAGGTCGATGAAGGGTCCTCTCTTGAGTCCAAGGCGCTAGAGTCCATTACCTCGCAGATACAAAGAATATCTACAGATGTTAAGCAACTGAAGGAATCTGGCGGGAAAGGAAAGAAGCCAGTCGAAAAGGTGATGAAATGTGTAACCTGCGGTGAGGGAGGACATGGGGTAGATCATTGC
Source organism: Alisma plantago-aquatica (assembly GCA_963693085.1). NCBI lineage: Eukaryota > Viridiplantae > Streptophyta > Magnoliopsida > Alismatales > Alismataceae > Alisma > Alisma plantago-aquatica. Next base: position 712,517,740 of record OY856410.1, read on the forward strand.
ATCTACACCCGACCTGATACGGCCAGTGATACTGACTCTGAAGACGAAGGGACTGAAAATGTCTCTTTTGTGAATTTCAAAAGGCTAGATCACCCCGACTTCAATTACGGCAACAAGGATGCGGTTGAGAACTCACATCAGCTGCATACGTCGTCGAAGCCGTCGCAAACCTTTGAGCAAAGAGCGGGGCGATTCAGTATGCCAAGAACACACAGTTTCAGTCAGCCAAGGGAAATTTCCAGGTACAAGGTAAATATCAAGGGTCAAACAAAGAACAGGACCAGGGCTCGAGCCAGTCGGCTATGATTGGCCAGTTATTCGACTTCGTGAAGAGGCAGGACACCATCAACAATCAACTAGCGCAAAGTGCGTTGTCGAATTCCGGTGTTCTGAACTCTTTGCAGGTACAATTGGAAGACATGTGGATGCATCAATGCCAAATTGACCAGCAACTAGCCCAGTTGGTCGAGATCGTGAAGAACCCATCAAGGAAGATACCGTCAAATACCGAGACTGCCAAGAAGGTAGGACTGTGACCACGGAGGCAAAGATAAAGATGCAGGAAGAAGAAGTTGGAGACGAAGCTGAAGATGGAAGACGAAGTGATTCTCGGGAGGCATCCAGAGCTGTCTTTTAATTCCTAGAATAGGATGCTTTTACTTTCCTGCATAACAAACACTACAAACATTATGGACTGTAATAAGGTTCTAGTCAGTGCATGCGCCACAAGCACTGACTCTTCTGTTTTATGGGACACCGCCTCAGTTCTATTGACCGAGATAGGTAATACCATCTGAGGTCAGGATGCTAGTCTTAGGTCAATGATGTTTTACTCATCAACCACTTTTAACCGCTCAGTTTTCATGTCGTATGGGGCAGCAACCCAACCGGCACTGTGAACGCGCCTATATCGGGCAGTGGAATTTCGGGGACCGCAAAGGTCATGACAGATAGCATACATGGGCGACGTACACTCATATCAAGCAGTTGGAGTAATTTCTCTTGTGCTCCCGGATGGACTGCCCGACTCACGAATGAATTACCCTAACGGCCAACGCGCGTCCCGGAATTACCAGTTTTACCCCCGGTTGAAATTACTATATAAGGAGCAAAGATTTTACCGTGTCGGGCTACTGCCTTACTGTTTTCACTTACCTGTTCCGTTCAAAGACTTTGTGAGTTAGCTCCCATGTCGTGCAAGGTTTCCCTGCTCTTGTGCTGCGCGGAAGTTTAAGAACACAGCAAGGTATAGCCTGACAGATCATATCGCCCGACAGACCGTATCGCCCGACATGACTTTCCTTTAACGAGTAACTTATCAGACTCGCGGTTCCTGAGCTGAGCAGCTTTTTATTGCCCAATATGTACGTCGCAGAACGTACCTTTTAATTTACATTTGCTTGATGCACCATGTCGGGCGATAGCTGTGTCGCCCATCTTTGCACTGCCTCACCTGTTTTGTTATCGGGCGACACACTGCTTTCTTCTCAGAAAGCCATATCGGGTACCCCATCTTATCTTTCACAATCATATCGCCCGACACAAGACCTGACGCGTATTTATCACCATATCGCCTTGTTGTTATTGCATGTATGATCTTCAGACGTGACGGGCGATATCCATATCTCATATTGGGCATGAGACCTCCCCTCTCGAAACCTTGTATCGCCCAATACAGTGGTGTGGGATCATTTTTTGTATCGGGGCATACCTTATCGAGCATTCCGTTTAACTTCTTTAAAACATCGACACATCTAATTGATTAATGAATTTGTTTATTAATTAACAGAAATGGCTCGCATCAAGCAAACTGTTGTCCGTGTTGACGAGCAAGGCAAAAGGATCTACCCCGAGACACCAGCTGAAGCATCAACTGACAGGCAGAAATGCCCCAATCCAGAAGCAGTTGGGGCGTCAACAGCGGCCAAAAGGGACGAGGGTTGGAGAAGTGGCAGCTCCAACACCAACAGCAGTGGAAGTACCCCTGGAATACTCGCCAGGAAGGTTCGTTCCGAGGGACGACGAGCATGCGCGCCGTTATGCTGAGATAGAAACCAAAGTCTACAGACCGAGCAGGTTCTGCCATGAAGCTTCATTCGCTGAGCTGGGAATCCTTGAGAGGCTGAAGGGCGTCCTCTCTATGGCAGGGATGAGAAAGATCTGCTTCGGCCGATCTTCCTCTTATACCGGACTCACAAAGGAGTTCATGTCATCTCTCCGCCAAGTGAAGAATGAATGCTGCGGAAAGAAAAGAATACGGCGGAGCAGATAGACTCCAAGCCCGGCTTTACAACTCGGAGCACGCCATCTCCGAGAGGCTGCTGAATAAGATCTTCTCTTCCAGCGAGGAGGAGAAGAATCTAATGGACAATGGTGAGAGAATCACTAAAGGAGACGGGTTCAATCCCGTGGAGCTCTGGAGTAATCTGATCGGCGAATCGTCATTTAAACCGGGAAGCAAGGTGGTAGCAGTGCACTCCTGTTTTTGGAGAATAGTGCACAAATTGGTGGCGTGCTTGTTGTTCAGCAAGAACGAGTCGAGCAACATCTACACAGAAGAACTCCCTGTCACGTGGCACATGATGGAGGGACGAGTGATCAACCTCGGGTGGTTCTTGCTAAACAGACTGCACCCGATGAAGGATGCCACCAAAGAGTATTGTATGGGTGGCATCGTCAACTTAATTGCGGCAGGGCTCGGGTACCCGAAAGAGCCGCACAGCCTTTCAAGGACGCAAGGCGATGAGCTGATCAACGTCAAGTACGTGATGAGTACCAACATCATAAAGAAGGAGGGGAGGGACTACTCCTACAAATTTTCAAGAACGAACATACTCCTCCCGCTCCCTCGCTGTGTCACCTACGACGCAGAAAAACTGGTCTTCATTGCCGCTGAGATTGAAGCTGTAGTGAAAGACGCAACCTACACCACCACCACCAGAGCCCAGGAAAGGGCAATTCTAGAGCTACCGATGCAGCTACTAATAGAGTTTTCATCGCTCCCACTATACCATCCACCACCACAACAATGACTGTGGTGGCTGAAGAAGACTCGGTGATCATTGAGGTCACCGAGACAGAAACTATGGGAGTTGTCGTGGAAGAGGCAGTCATAGCCCCCGACATCGCTTTAAGGCCTGCAGAGGCAGAAGAAGCACTTCAACAGGACTCCAGCAACTGGGTGTTCGACAAGATCCTAAGAATGGAGCTCGAAGGAGCATAGTTGACGCCGACGCCGACACCGCCGTCGATGTCTCCTTTTACAATGGTTGATGTCTCCTTTTATAGCGGCTGAAGAGATCGCTGACAGTGTAGAGGTGGAGCAGCGTCCACCCACACCACGACCATCTCCACCCCGATGAGAAGGCAAGGCCGTGGCAACTGAAAGAGCATCGTCGCCTCACCCGGTGGCATCTGCATCGTGAACAATTCAGATAGACTCTACCTCGCCTGGTAGACCATCACGCGAGCAAGGTGTCACGAGGACGGAAGGGAGACCCGCCGGAACCCCTCTGTCGCTAGGGAAGATGCTCGGGCATGAGCTCGACTACTTGCGGGAGGTAACGGATAACAACTCAGCTACATGTATTTCCTTAACCCGCAAGTTTGCATCATTCCAAGATAGGCTGAATAGCCAAGAACGAGAGTTGTTGACTCTAGCTAGCCTTCCCGATGGACTAGAGGCTCAAACTGTGACGCTTCAACAAGTTTTCCAACGCCTCAACAGGATCGAGGAGAGCTGGACAGGAGGGACGACCATCCGCGCTGAAGGCAGCCGAGAAGGTTCCTGTCACCCCCTAGTTGTGGCTCTCCTCCTTCTTCATCAGCATCCCCCTTGGGAACAACGTCCTCCTCTTCCTCTGGCGGGCAATCCTCATCTCGAGAGGAAAGATGCCACAAAGGTCAGCCAATGGAGCTCCAGCAGGACAGGAGAGCTCCCTAGGCTTGGAAGAAGAAAACCCCTTTGTCCCCCTAGATGAAGTCGAATATGATAACGGAGATATCAGCATCGGGGAGACTCTTCTGATGAATATGAGGGAGAGAAGGGGGACGTTTACACAGTCAATAAAAGACACCTTCCCCGAGGAAGACGCTTGATGGCATATAGATTCTGTAAGCCATCTGAGATACCGTCCTTTGAGATGGCCGACTTCGATAGAAGGGCCATCGGATACCTGACGATCAAAGACCAGAATTTGCTGAACAAGGTCTTAAGATCGCATGCGGATGAAGAAGATATCGTCTGGAGCGACAGCTACTTCTCTGTACGACGGGGAGATCTTCGGAGTATGTTTCGCACGCCGGCCATTGTCGGCAAAAGACTGTTTAGGGTCCTTGAAAATGCGATAATAGAAAATATCGACAGCAGGACATATCGAAAGACAATATACAACGCCACCCTGACCTTGGCGAGAAGACTAATGAAAGGAGATCCAGACTCCAGTGTGGGGGAAAACATGCTGCAATACATCAAAAAGAATAGACCAAACATCGTGTTGGCCCTGTATAAGCACCGCAATGTTTGGTTCCTCTGCGTGGCAGACCTCAGGAACCACGACGTCTAGCTATTGAGCTGCAGCAATGATGAGGTGCCACGCTCCGGGAATGTTTTCTTCCGCCCGGAGGACAAGAAATTGAGGCTCCTGCCACTGCGTCTTCTACGAGCAAACAAGCAAGGAATCCAACATCACAAAGGCATTTGGAACTTCTTTATTCCCAGAGACCTCCCCGTCCAGGCAGAAGGGGGAAGAGGAAACAGTGCCTTCGCCGTCTTGAGTGTCATTGAGGTGCTCAGTGCAATTGGAAACTTTGGGGCCCTTAGGGGCACATGCTTCTATCGCCGCAGGGGCATATACACTATGCTACTGTTAAAAGACAATCGCTATTTCCGAGACGCAGGGGTACTAGAGCAGCTGCTGGACAGTGACCTAGAAGAAGACTCTTCACAATCCAGCAGCTCCTCAGAGAAAGAAGCGGAGATGGCAACCGACACCTATGGGGCAGGCAAGCAGTTGGAGATCCCGAGGAAAGTGCACGGGATGGAAGACACTGCTTCTCCTGAAACTACAGAAGGGCTGATCAAAAATTTCGACCGCTTTTTGTGCACAACTCTCACGCAAGAGCAGGTCAATGAAATCCATCTGAAGTTAGCTGATTCCACCCCATCGGATGTCGCCTATCAGGTAGGCAATGTCATAGTCCTAGCCGATGATTTAAGGAACATGGTAAAAGAAGGAGGATGATTGGATGTATCCGTGGAGGCCGCTTACATCCAAACTATACAGCCAAGGCTCGAACATGCTTACATAGCTCATCCTATGTTGTTCAACGACATTTTCCTCGCCGATGAAACAGGAGCAAAGCAAGCATTCCTGGAGGAGTTGGAGAGCGATTTTCCACGCGTGATCTTCCTCCCCATCCTACATTATAGACACTGGACGCTCCTGACAATGTACACTCGGCAAAAAGCGGGAATCTTCTACAACAGCTCAGACAACAACAAAAACCATCCAGTGCCGTGTACATCAAAACCGTTGTCATCCGTCGAATGCTTAGTTCAAAAATACTACGACGAGGTGTCAAAGATGATCCAACCATTCCTGGACACGCAAGCAAGCAAATGGCATGAACTCCAGTTCTGCCACCGCAGTCTGCAGCAGCTTCCCCTATCCAACGACTATGGCATCTTTGTCCTGGATGGATAGCAAATGAAGCAACGCCTGACCAGCTACACCACATCGATTATCACAGCAAAAGAGGAGAATATGTGTGGGTGCTTCTATCTGATGTAGGCGCGCTCACCAGCTAACCTCACTGGAATAACATTACCTCACCCTATCTACTTCACAACTCTGGGACAAAGTGCGGAGTAAGTTTGGGGGGTACGATGTACCAGTGAGGGAGGTATAAACAATTTTGAAAATTTTCTGAATTTTCTTACTCAATTTCTTCATTCTTTTATCTCAAATTCTTTATTCTTTTGTTCTTTGTGTACATATATATGTTCATACCAAAGTTTTGAAAATTTTTTGTTTATATCATCTCCATACATATGTACAAAGACACTGTATAGTAAAAACTGATGCGACTTCTTGCAAAGTTTGTTTTCTATGTGCTTAACGAGATGCAAGTTTTATTATATCTTTCTGATACTGCAGCCTCAAACAACAAAATATTACATTTTTCCGTGCCAAAAATTTCGAAAAAAATAATAATCTCGCAAACAGCTAAGAGACGAGTGTGGAGAAGGAAAAAGCTGCCCAAACAGCAAAAGTCCCTTTTGTTTTCCCTTACCCAACGAAAATGCCAAAAAGAGAAAGAAGCCTTATGAGTGTGAATAAAAGCATGAGAGTTGTGCCCAATAAAAGAAAAGAAAAATATATATATATACACACTTATTTTCCAAAAGTACCCATCTTTAGGCATGGTAGATCTGGGGCAGTGGTACGTAGGATGTGAAATCACTGCTCTAAAGCCAACTGGCTTGGACTGCAGGGACCACTTGCCCGCTAACGGATCCTTACCTGGATGGACTGATGGGAAAAAAGAAAAACCCCAAAAATCCTTAGCCTACCCTTACACAACTTTCTACCCCTAAAGTTGTTTTTTGTGAAAGCTAACTTTGGAATCATACACCAAAGTCTCGCTGAAGCTGTAGAGAAAAAAAAAATACTGAAATAATAAGGCAGGAAACGCAAGGTATTTTGTTCGTAGTGAGACAGAATTATCTCTAAAGGCATCATGATTCTTATTTTACCTCTTGAACTAAAAGTTGCACCGAGCAAGAAGAAGCATCACCAAATAAAGTTTAAATATTGATTAAGGACAATAAAAATGCTAAGTTTGGAGGAGTTGCTAACACCAATTTTTGTGATGTTTTTTACCTTTATTTTGTTATCAAAACTTCCCTTTTAACTATTTTCCTCTCTTTTATAAGTACTTTTGCAATAATTGGCCAAACGACGCTCTTAATTCAATATTTCCATCTTTTGCAGAGTTTTTCCTCCATTTTGATACATTTATCATCAATAAGGCCGTCCCGGCCCACAAACAAGTTCCACCTGCATCAACCTTCCAGATGGCCGATACGATCACTGCCCGACAGGGTAGCGCAACACAACGACACGCGACATGGGGATGTCGTGCAAGAAGGAACTGGCGGGCGACACGTCTTTTACCCGACAAGGAGCCAAGCTCGCCATGACAACTCAAGCTTGTCTCGCGATACTGGCCACCCACCGGCAGGCGCCGCCCATCACGTGACCGATAGCCGACATCCTGGTGTCGGGCGATACCAATATCGGTCGTCCACCGACCCCGCAAATAAGGAAGACATGTGGCTCCCTGAGCACCATAACTTCCTCCAACCACTGCCTATAAATAGCAGCTATAGAAAGCCGAAAAGACAGGTCGGAACCCTGAGCAAATCTTCAGAGGAAAGTTGCAAGAGCAAGAGTATCGTGCCTTAGTGTTCGTGCTGGGAAATTCTAGGTGATCTCTTCCCCATCCCGAGAGGGAGGGAATGGTTCACTTAGGATCATCTCGGGCATCACTGCAGGCCGATATCGGCCAACGAGGATGAACGACATAAGTGACCGAAATTAGATGCGTCGCTCTAAGCCCGACACGATACTGAACCCCGATACGTATCACGCGACACGGTGTGTCGCCCGAGAGGGTGCCGCCCGACAAGAGCATATCGGGCCAGGGTCCTTGTACGATACAATCGGCCTGTCACAGCGTGTCGCGTGAGAGGGTGTGCTGCCTGACACGGTTGTATCGGGCTAGGATCCTACCCGGTATCGGGATGGAGGGTCCGCAGTAGTCTATCGCCCTTCTACATCAAGAAGGTGACATCTATCTTTATTTCAGTCATTTAATTCTTTACTTATGCAATGTAATCAAAACCTTTATTGTTTATGGAAATAGAAGAGCTTAATTACCTGCTACTTTATGTTTGGTGCAATTGTTGGATGACTGCTATGTTTAATATCTGAACTCTAGCTTGCATGTTTGGATCACATTTTGATTAGCTACCGAATCATGTTTTCCCGTTGCAACAACTTCGAGAGAGGTGTTTTTGCTCTAGTGTTTGGTCCGATTCTGGAGTACGAGAGTGCCCAGAATCAGAGTTGCTTCAGTAACTTTTCACTCTAATTTAAGTCCAGAAACCTCGAGAGGGGTGTTGATGCTTGGTTAAAGGTACCCGCTCTGAGAGGAGGGGTACATGATGTTCATGCTGCCTCTTTTTTTACCGAAGTTTTCTCCTTCACACCTTGCTTTATCTCTAGTATTATCTTTTTGTTTCTGTTGCATGAAAACCCTTAAAAACTGCTAAATGACTAAAACCTTAAATCTTTCTCGTAGCTCCAGTTGGAGATAGTCTTCTTTGTTTTATTGGTGTTATCTTGTTGTTTCCTTAGGGGAATTTTACTATCTCTTTATACCTATCGGAGTGTAGCGTGTCGATTCAGCGTTCTCAACACTACCACCCCTGTCCCTATGTTCGACCCCATAAGCAAAGTTGCGGGGGCCTAGAAGGTTTCAGGTTATAAATGTAAAAGTCCGACTACTTCAAATCTGCCTCCATTTTTGGATGCGCGATTTAGGCCGGTCAATTACTATGGTGGACTTAGCACATAATCACATAAATGATGGGCCCTTCCCTATGTACCTTGTACTCTAGTGACCTCCTCGTATACCGTGTACTCTAGGGAGGTGCTAGTCAACTTTAATTCTTTCCCTCTCTAATAGGGAGCTTAATGAGAACCACTAGTAACTATGTTTCATTTATCATCATTTATGTTCTTTACTGTTCAAGGCGGAATTGACAATTACTCATATATCTACATCCATCAATGTACTTAAATTAAATGCAAGCAAGTACATATATTTATCATCCGGCAAAATCTAGTCATATAAATACATCCATGTACCTTTAAGTTCAGATCTGAATTCCAAAAATCCTAGATTATGAGAAAGAGAGTAGATCACCCTGAAATGTAAACAAAAACCTAAAATCACCATGGTTTCTCATCATTCCACATTAGGGTTTCTTATTAGGGTTTAGGTCATTAAGGGTGTCTCCTTAAGAATTAGAGTTAGATCTTGGGTTTCCTTAAGAAGTTCATGTCTTAAACTGCGTTAAGGTTAAAGGGAGCATAAATCCAAGTTTTGGGGTCAGGATACGGATGAAGGTGCTTAAGGAAGTTGGTCTTTGCTTAATCACCATTAGTTAAGGTGAGAGAAAAGAGAGTCACTTAGGTGATATAGGTTTGAACCTCATTATTATAGATCAACCATTTAGAACATCAAGTTAAAAGAATCAGGGTCAGATTAGTGCTTCAAAGTTTTACAATAGGTATGGTCATTTTTTCCCAACTTTACTTTTCACAAATTTAATTAAGAAAAGAATCATATCGCCATGTTAAAGAAATATGTTTCTCTATGGTTTAGCACAGGTTCAGGTGATAATCTTTATATATTCTCCTCATTTTTCTTAGAACAAGGCTATTTTATGGGGATTTATTGGCCATCAGAGCTATTTTTAATCATTTATGCAAGTTCTGACCAATAAAGTAATTTCTAATGAAATAATGAAAAAAAAAGGTGGTCGGATTCGTGGATCAGGGAAGGCATCCGACTCTGCAAATCCTCTCCTTAACATGCGAGCCATCCTCGTCAAACAGGTCAGAGTTAGGAGGCATAGGACAAAAATCATCCTTGCGGGTAAATGTGTTGCATGACAGCACATGGTCATAGAGGGGAATTTACCCCTTTGATTGTTCACTCGCGCTATGGTAGCGGAGAATGAACAATGTAGGCAAAGTGGAGGTAGCTCAATCTAGCTAGGGGTTGCCTGGGAGTGTGAGGATGGGCAGATCCTCTTTGCGAGGTTCCCCCGAGTTCAGTGAGCTCAACAACTCGATCGGAGGTGGACTACAGGTCGAAAACGATTGCTAACATGTGCAATGAATGGAAAATGGGATTTGGAGCCTTACCTTCCCTCAGGCTTGATTGAGGGTGCTTGAAGGTCCGCGGTGGTCTGCTGGAGCGTTTGTGATCCTCCCTCGGCTCCGAGAAGGCTCCAACCTCGCCAGCAGTGATGCTCTTAGAGCTTGGTTGCACGGCTCATTGACCCAACACCCCGGGCTTCCACAGCTCCAACGAGTAGTGGGGATCTCCTCGTCGAGGTCCCACAATGGTGCAGTTGTGTTTTATTGGATGGTGGAAGTCACTAGAGCGAGGAGGAGGTCAGGTCAGGTGAGGGTGAGGGAGCTTGAGGTCGGGGAGGAAGGGGCGTGCTTCATCCGAATTGAGGGTCAGGGATGATTAAAGGGTTATCGGAAAATCTCTTAGAGTCCTTAAATAGGTACAACGTGGTTGTGGGAATGGAGCACTAAAATGGGCGCCGCAGCTAGTGTGAGGTGTGAGAAAGAGGGAGTTGGTTCTCCCTGATCCGTGGATGAGGGGGTGATGAGTAGAGGGTCGTTGGGTTCATTTTGGGGAGGAGAAGCCATCCTCCAAGTATCTCGCAGAGTGGGGACGAGAGTCGAGCGCGAGGGGCGTTGGATGGACCGCTGTATAGTTGGAGATGGAGACCGGGTCTTGTGGGAGGTTAGAGATGACCTGGGGACCATTGGATCTCATGAGATCCTTGATCAACTGATCGGACGGTCGTGGTTGATCCCTGGTTCATAAATCTACCCTCAACCAAGAAAAATGGGTGTGTGACATATATTTATCAAATGGGAATGGAAACTTAGGTCCTCGTGATTAATAGATGACATAATACACATAATATTCAATTGTGAATAACTCCTAATTGGTACATCTAGTTGTAATGCGATTTTAGGCATGATTTTATAATGTCATGATGTATTTATGGTGCAAGGTTGGAGTTAAAATTTGATTGTTGATTATGTCAATTGACTAAATGTCATATTGCATGTAATATGGGTTTATATGATACTAGAGATGTCATCATATGAAATTGATAGACCATTTAATCAATTTGAAGTGAGAGGAAGTTGAGGACATAATTGGAATAATCAAATTTATAAGAGAGAGAAAAATATATAAAAAACTCACTCCGTCACAATGCATCTCAATGCTTAGATGAGTAGGATATTTAGTAGTGTTGCTTCTAATATTTGACTCTTGTCGATGCCTATAATATTTGGTGATTATCCAAAATTGGATGTTAAGTCATTGTGGATGGCCTCAACTAACATGCATGATTATATCTTTACATTAGTTATCAAGGCATTTTCCTAGGGGCACTAGGCTTATGATTATGCCGCCTTAAGCTAGAAGTCTAGGCCCTTAAGTGACTGAAGTGAGTAACTGAAATTAAGTCATCTAACGGTCACATAAGAATGGATTGGGTCTAAACATGGTCAAACAAGATCCAGTTAGGTAATTTTAAGGTAGATATAGGTCTAGTTTAAGGCGTAGGAGGTCTGTTTAGTAAAAATCATGTCTACTTTGCGGAAAATAATACTCATTTGTGTAAACAAGCTCTTGTTTGGGTAAATAAAGTCCAATTTTGACAAATTATGTCTCATTTAAGACAATACAAAATGAGTTAGAGAAACTAGATTTGCTTAGGTCATGTTATGCCAAATTAGGTCTGACTTTGGCAAATATAGGGTAAACCAGGTACAAAGTATGTGTAACTTAAATAAAGTGAGGTCGAATTAGGGCCAATTTGTTTTAGTGTATAAATGAATATAATGTTAGGAAAATGGGATATGATTCGGAAAAATCAAGTCTAATTTGGGGAAAACAATTTTGAATTGGGGGTAACCAGTCTGATTTGGCATGATTTTGCCAACTTAGGTTTCATTTCAAATAGTTTGGTCTCACTTCAATTAATTGTAGTTGCAAATAACATCTTAGATTCGTCTATGATAGAGTAATACATTATTAAATTCATTTATGAAGGGGTAATACATTAGCAAGAATCTAGCTAGGCATTCACTTAAGCAGTATAGTCCATCTTTACTCAAAAACAACTTTAGGCATCTGCCCTATTCATTTTATCTAAGTTGCAACTCAGTTTCTTAGATGAGCAGGCTAACTAGTAGTGTTGTTTCTAGTGTTAGGTTCTTGGCAAGGCCTACTTTATTTGTAGATTATCCAAAATTGAATATTAAGTCATTGTGGATGGCCTTAAATGACATGTATGATCCTATCTTGACTTTAGTTATCAAGGCATATTCCTAAGTGCACTAGCCTTCTGAGTATGTTGCCTTAAACTAGAGGTCTAGGCCCTCAAGTAACTGAAGTGAGTGTCTATGGCCTTTCTGGCCTAAATTAAGTCACTTTAAGTCCACATTAGAATGGACAGGGTCTGAAATTGGTCAGATTAGACCAGGTTAGGTCATTTTAAGGTTGAATCAAGTCTCATTTAAGGCGTATGAGGTGAAGTTATTGAAAATCAGGTCTACATTGTGGAAAACAGTTCTCATTTGGGAAACTGGGGTCTTATTTAGGTAAATAAATTCTGATTTCGACAAATTCTCTCATTAGAGTGAATACAGGATGAATTAGGGGGACCTAGGTTTGCTTAGAGCATGTTATGCCAAATTAAGCATGAATTCGACAAGAATAGGGTAAACGAGTCGTATCAGATTGATTCTCTTTCTTCCCAATAACATGACAAACTATGAAGCCTCGAGGAGTAGTGATGACTAAAGGTGTATGGGCGGTGGTTGATATCCCCACCAAAATGGTGGTACACAATGCATCTTCTCATTAGGTAATTGGTAAGTCATGTTTGTCCTTGCTTTATTAGCATAATGGATTGATTCCGTTTCTCTCACAGATGCTAGCTTTCACAACTTTCAGATGGTTATAAAAATACAGAGTTATAACTAGTATCTTCAGTGGTTGATTCAATCATATTGTAGCATTCACTACAATATACCATTCTATGTTTCTCGTAGAATGCAAGTCACTAGATAATTTCTCCCGCATTTTATCCCATTATTGCACGATCTTGTCGATTTTCGTTGATGGAAACAAGAGAACATGATGATATCTTGACTGGTCAGTGGGGACACATTAGTGGTCTAGGTCATGATTTGTTTGATGAAGGCGCATAGAACTTCACCAGCCAACATAAAAAGTTTAGCAATTCGGTCATCCTAGAAATGGAAAAATAAATCGAGTATCCACCAACCTATATGAACCATCATATCCAATCCATTCATTTGACATCCAATTGTCCCCATGGATTCTGATTCAGCTAACAAAAAAAACCCACTTATTTGGTGTGGTTGAAGGTGCATATCTTAATGTGCTTTTCTCCATCCTCTTCCAAACATTGATTCAGCAGTGTCCACCTGGTGCCACTCCATAGTTTCGGACGATTTGTTCATCCTAACTAAATATAAATATTACTAGTTCATGTGTAGGTTGTGATGGTAGCATGGATTTGCGGAGACGGTAGACCGGTAACTTTGACTATCTCCTCATGACAGTCCAATATCTGTGGACTTTCAATGGTCCTTGTCTTGGTATTTGCCGCTTCGGGATTCCGTTTGGCAATACTATCCCAATAATGGCAATGGTTTCTCAAACATGGAGGATGACAGGGCACAAGGACCTTACAAGTTTCTACTTCTGGGAAAGCAATGATGTTGTGTGTGCTGCTCAGGCTTTGCCATTAGTGTGGGGACAGAAGCTCTGTATAGAGAGTAGAATACATCATTCTTACCTTCCTGGTCATATTTAGTTTGTTCAACCCCCTAATCTCTTATGTATAACTTTACTGCTCCCTCGGCCCCCTAATCTCTTATGTACAACTTAGGGTTGGGTCCTCCTTAAGGACAACCATCAAGGTACAAGGCCTCATAACCTGCTACAAAACCTTTCTAAGTCTAAGGAACTCTCCTTCCTACCTCGAAGGGTAAACCTCTCTACCATAGGCACGTAGGCACCAGATGCTTCATCTTCATGTCTAGGATTTGGTCCCTCTAAAGGCAACCAAGATATCATCAACTTTCAGGGATCGATCATGAGGCAACCACTATCATCCATTGTTCAGGTTTTAGGCTTCCAACCTTCTTGCTGGGTTTCCTACTCTCTCTAGAGCTAACCCCACATCCAACCTCACTATTAGAGGTCCTTTCTTCATGAAGGATCAACCTCAAAGGCATGCTCTACATGGGTGAAGCCTAGGTTCGAACTTATGGTTGCTTGAAGATCATCCATAACCCTTTATACTCTATCATAATTCCTTATCCAGGGTTTCATCCTACCGTCAGCACTATGACATGCCCTAGGTGCCATCTATACCCTACTTGCACAAGCCCAGAGGGTTTCTAAGGTCCTTCACTAACCTCATCATCTAAGGAGTCATCCTTTACCCTAACATGCATGACCCTTCCCAAGGTTGGGTTGCCAAAGGTGTTAGGTCATCCATGGATCATATGGCATCCCAAAGGCATGTCCTTTCAAACACCTGGTCCAACTCATCTCTCTCTAACCTTCATTAGGGTTGGGGTTAGCATCATCCCCAGAGGATGTGCCATGTCTCTACCCGCAATGGAGATCTCTATCTCCAAGACCGACTTATCCTCCTGACAAGAAGGTCTAGCCTCAGGTCTCTTCTGAGGACATGACAACCTATGCCATACGATCTAAGCATGTATCTATTATTTATTTTGCGCTTAATCTATTAAGATTATGTCCATGATATCTTATTTACATGCCTTTCATTAATTTAGTGGAGGATTCCTTAAACCTTATTAACATTACCCATACCTCAAGAGGGTGAGGAGAAGAAAGGAAACCCTAATCCTTTATGTCCCTATCAGAATTTTGTGATGAGAAGGGATGAATAAGATGAGAAGTCCTAAAGGTATCTTATTTCGATTCATACCCTAAGACTTTGGCCAGGCGGTCACACGGGTCCGGGAGTCCTCGTATTCCGACTAGCGGTGCGGAGGAAAATCTTTCCAGCCCCCGGTCGTGATCCCTTTCTAGACACCTCCGTCTTTTGGATACTCCTCTAATAACTCCCTTGGGTTCTATGGAGTTTGTAAAATTTAATAATTATTAATGGTTAAATGAGGAACCTACGCTCTGATACCAAATGTTACGACCCCACCTCCTGATAACCCCCAATTAAGGGAGACCGAGAGGTTGAATCCGCACCCATTAATCCCGGATCAAAGGTTCGACATATAACCATAAACAATTATTAAATTCTAACAGTCTATACTGAAAATGGTAATAAAATTTTTCTTTACATACCTTTTGAAAACTTGGATCTCTATTCTTCTATCCATAATGATACTAATCTATCTAATCCTCATTTGCACTTTAATTCTCATTTAGTATCACATGTGCCACTTTAGTGTTTGTTCTTTTCATTGTACCTAAAATGCTGACAAACAAAACATCAGTCAGCTGTAGCTGGTATGTGGGGGAAACAATAAACATGCAACTATGATAACAATGTAATCATTCAATTACTTGTTTAAAAACCAATATTACGTTTTAGATATAACTCCGCGACCCAAGGGTATCCTATCCTCTGTGTTATCCCCATTAAACCCCTCATGATCCACCTATATGTGAACCAATTTCTAGGGTTGAGTCACATGGCACTACTCGTAAGTAGTCCACTCCTTAACTCAGGATTTGCTAAAGAGTCTCTAACTCACGGTAACCTAGACCTTACTCTAGGATTACCCCTTTTTAGCCTTTTCAAAATAACAGAGGTGGACCCGGATCTAGCCAGTTATATTATGCACCTTTATAGTGATAATCATAGTCACTTTATATGTTGCATGAAATAAATAAACATCCATCAGTTTAGTTGCATTCAGTGCGATTAAACATCCGAGAATCCATCGGAAAACTAACTCGGGTAGTCATAAGCGTAACCACATACCTGATTTGATGAGTCATGCAGATTATTGAACATTTACTTCATGTATATACAATCAAGCCAATCAACATATCCAAGCAAGTAATTCAATCATCACTTATTTCCTGAAAAGAATATGTACTCTATTGTTACACTCTTCATCGAGAATCTACTCTATTTACTTGAATTCACTTTCTCGGGTTTTGTGTCCTATTTTAGGGTTTCATTATACAATTAGGGTTTCCCTTTATCTTTCACCGCATTAAACCCTAATTTTATGCGATTATTCAAAAACCCTAGTTATCTTATCTATTCTTCAATACTAAGGTTATCTCAACAACATATAACCTTATTTCCATATTTAAAAGCACATTAATCATCAATTAATTTCATTAAACTCCTTTTACATTAAAGATACTATTTTTATACCTTTTAATTCATGACAAGATCATTAGGTGCATCTATCATTAATTCAAAGCTCATTAGGGTCTAATTAATATATGACTCATTTTTCCATCAATTCCATATTTTATTCATGAAAAGACCCTAATTATTACTTTTAGGGTATTTATTCAGAATTATGGATTTTCATATACAAATAACTTAGAAATATCATTTAAAAATCATATATTCACATTTTCCAATTTAAATATGATCTTATCTTCTTTTACCCTAAATTAGGGTTTCTAAATGCATTATCCTGTAATCTTGGCTTAAAACCTTAAAACATACAATTTCTTATCTAGATAGATTCGCATCTGATATTATCCTTCAACAAGGTATCATTATTCAAACTAACCCATTAGGCATCATATATTCAACCTTTAATTCACAAATAGGGTTTTTATCTTTACTTTAATGCACTTTTCATTAACTTATCGTACTTTTGCAATTAGGAACGAAATATATATTTAATACCATTTTTATTGGTTTTCTCTCGTTCTCCCGATCAAAATTCATATATAATTTGTGTTGATCGGAGCTACCAATAGCAAGATATGATTTTTACAAGAAAATTACCTCTCGGCCAATCTGATGGCGCCACGTCATCTCCTCATGCAA
This sequence comes from Alisma plantago-aquatica, assembly GCA_963693085.1. Classification (NCBI taxonomy): domain Eukaryota; kingdom Viridiplantae; phylum Streptophyta; class Magnoliopsida; order Alismatales; family Alismataceae; genus Alisma; species Alisma plantago-aquatica. Next base: position 712,534,685 of record OY856410.1, read on the forward strand.
CGTAGGTGCGGCTCTTTGGGAAACATTTCGAAAAGTCTTTTATACCCTTGATAAGTCAGGCAGATCTTAAGCCCACAGAGGGGCAAACCCGTCCAACGGGTCTTAGCCTTCTTCCTCCTCGCGCCCGCGGCAGGCTGCCGCCCTAGCAACGTGTTTGCGGCTTCTTCCCTCAACCTTGGACCTCCACGACCACCGGGGATCGATCCCCTACCTCCGTCGTGCCCCCTTACAGGTGCGGCTCCCTCAGGCATGGCCGCAGTGGCTGGAAATATACTCCGCAAGCCTGCGGCTCACAACCCTGCTGCAGCCATCAAGTGGAGCTTCATGCGGGCTGACCTCCCTTCCTTAGAGCACGAAGGACACCACCCTTAGTCCCTTTATGCCCGCCGCCTTTCCCGCACTCCGAAGAACCCGAACTATGGTCGAAAGGGCACAGTTCCAAAAGAATCGGACCTGCAACCTGCAGTCGATTTGCAGCTCTCCGGCAAGTGCTATGCGGTGTTAGGACGAGTAGGTGAGGGTCCAGATCCTCTTTGGTGACGTGGGAACATCTTTCTTCCATCACGGACTCCATCATGGCTTCTTGTCGTTCCATGGGTCGCACTACCCCCCCTTCCTTGGTTAGGGTTTTGAAAGAAGAAAAGGGAGAAGAGAGAAAGGGATGCAGGGATCTCTTGGGCTCGACCCAGGGTTCTAACCTCTTATAGAGTAGGGCACGAAGCCTTAGGTGGGGGTATCCATGAGTTAGCAAGCCCCTCTTTTAAGGATACTCTTTTCCTTCACTGTGAAGCAAGTGTCTCTCTCTCTTTCTCTTTCTCCTAATTATCCTCTTTGATAAACATTATTCCATGGTTAATTTAGAAATACGAAAAACCACTTTCTTATTCTCTTTCATCTTGCTTTTTAAACCATTGGCACAAATTTCCATATTTCTTTAAGTAGAAAATACTACTTCTTTAAGAAAACCATGAAATTAATTAATTATGCATCATATTGTCCTCTTATTCAACTTTATTTGCTTTTTCTCTTTCTTTCCCCCTTTATTGGAACTCCTTGGATCCTAAGTCACTCCATTATTTCGAAATTCCTTTTATTGGATACTTATTATCCTTCTAGATGCATCTTTATGCATGATTTCACATTATCTAATTTATTTCTCATTAATATACCTCCTTTTGAGAATTTCTTTTTATTTCTCTTTTATTTTCCTCATTGGCCTTCCTTTTATCATTAGAAATTTCATGGATACGAAATTCCACAATAGATCACCTAATTATACCTTTTCCCACTTATTTTCCACATTTTCTCATTGTTTACAATTTCTTTCTTAATAAAGAAATACAAAATTAATCTTTTCTTTTTCTAATTGATTTTATTTGCAACTTTAGACTCCTTGGAGCCCAAGGAATCCAAGAGGCACGAAATCCTCTTTGGATTTGCCTTCTAGAGGTTTCTACATATTTCTTTTCTTATAAATTCAATTATTCATTCACTAATTGAATTTTCTTTGTTATTTCCTTGTTATTGGGCCCAATAGCCAATAAAGCCCACAAATCAAACAACAAGGCTATTTTAAAAAAAAATCCAATTATTCTCAACCAAATATATGGTTATTTGTTCAAACATCTTTAATATGAGAAATTACATTTCTCATCAATTGAACCCAAAAATTGGGGTTATAACATCCTTCCCCTCTTGTAGAAATTTTGTCCTCAAAATTTAGGCAAGCAAACAAACAATTCAGGATAAGACTTTTCCATGTCTATCATTGGCCCCTATGTGGCTTTGCCTTACCCATGGCACTTACAAAGAACCTTTATCATCACTTATTCTTTTCTCTGAGTCCTTTCACTCTGGCGTCTATAAACTGCATAGGTGACTCAGGTCATTTCAGCCTCCCTTGGGGCTCACTAGGTTCATTGCTCAGCACATGATCAGGTACCTCACATAGTGATCTAAATTAGACACATGGAAAACATCTCCCATTACTCTATCCTGAGGGGTAGGGTCAAACCTAACCTTCTCCACCCATCCATCTCTAATGGACCCATGTATCGGGAACTCAGCTCTCTTAATTATAACTTAGAGGGGTCAGATTTTCATGTCACATTTTCTCCCACAGTAACTTGTATGTTAGTCTACTTTGCATCTGCTCACGACTCTTATCGTCTCTAGGCTCCTTTCATCCCTTGAACAATCAAAGTGACTTCATCTACACGCACTGTGGTCCTTTTCTAACCATCATGTGGTCCTTTTCTAACCAGCATGTGGCCCTTTTCACCAACATCACCTTGCTGAAGTGGTGACTGACACAACCTCCTTTAAAGAGCTTCATATAAAACCCGATACTGGCTATGGTGGTCATTGTCACATCTTTCGTATGAAAGAAAAAAAAACTATCTCTAGATATCACCCTGAACGAGCACACATGCCCTCATCAGACCCTTTAGTCTGGATCATACTAACCATAGTTAGGGGTGATAAACTATTGAGTTCTTCATGTACCTACTTCCACTTTATGGAAGCAAACTTTTAGGTCAAACTCAAGAATCCTTTGAACTTGCTTCATGGTATAATTGCACCATCTTTCTCATGGGTAGTTCAACTAGCTCTGTCCCTTAACAGAACTCTTCCTTTCTCATATTATCTAGGTAAGGCGACCCACCATAACCCATATGGTATCTCGACCTTCTTTGGCCTAGGAAAGACCTATTACAACATCCATAGTGTTGAGCTCCCATTCCCTCTCAGGGACTCTTTTGTCCTCTATATCGATCCCTTGGGTTACTGGGGTTCGTCCTTTACCTCCTGGCTTGCATGGCCATACACCACATGCATCTTCATCTTAAGCATCCAAAGTGCTATTGCCATTTTCCACGGTGTATGATGATCTCCAACCATGACTCCATGTATGTCATGATTCTTTCAAGATCAACTCCTTGAACCCTAAACCACTCTAGTCGGGGTTTCATCACCTTCTCTTCCAAAGAAGTGTACTTGAGGTTCTACCATCATCCTTTCATCATATCAAGGACTAGACTGGCTAACCAAACAACCCTTAACTTTTCAACTTATCTCGTTACATCTGAGTGTAAAAAAACACACCTCTCCTTTCCAAACTTAGGGTTAGCCACACAACCTCTTTTAGCTTCTAATCACCCAAGTCTTAATCAGATCATTCATTATCACTTCACATCCTTAGGTAACATTACACTTCCATGTATTTTGCTTATCATGTCACCTTAAACTATATGTTTATCTTCATAAGAACATTCTCTGATTCCGTCATCGTGGTGATCAAACTCAACCTGGTATAACTTGTAAATTCTACATAGCTCATCATAGAAGCTTCCTCATAAGGGGACTACCTCATTCCTCTTTGTGTTTGCAAGACATCCATCATTCATTCACTTTACCATGGTAAGATAGCTTCTCTATCCCCATTTCTCGTGGCAACGCTCCAACCTACATCATCTCTTATCCTTGGTGTATGACATGCATAATGTCCTATCTCTCACCCCCATAACAAGAGGAAATAAGCATTTGGCTGCAGTCCAAATGCAGAGTTCTTCCCATTCCAAGAGTAGAGATGGTACATCCCACCTTGCCAGTACACCTTTAAATCTAAGTTGCAACGTGCCACATATGTCTCTTTACCACAAACATCATGATATCAAACTAGTCTTGAACCTACTGAGGTTTATATCCTTGGTCATCTCCTCTTGGTCTATAGGGTACCGACTCTTTTGGGGTCATCCCTCTTCCCTCATGCATCAAGAGAGTGCCCTACTCATCTGCCCTTTGGGTCCCATGAGTTCATGAAGGTGATCAATCTCCTAACCTAAGGCCCTCAGACAATGATAGATGTTACCTCCCGACCCTATGGTCATGTGCAACTGGGGAATTTGGCAACTCCTACTTTCATCGATCTTATCCCTACCTGACCCTAGGATAGACTTAGGATTCTCCATTACAGTACATGTTCACTTAGAACCTTACCCAAGTCTTCATCATCTCTCTTTCTGCATTCATGGGATGACCTTCATCCTTTCATTGAGATCATCGCAACATGCCTACCTTGGTCAAGCCCTATACCGGTTACCTCCATGGTAACACATCTGCATGCACTTAGAGATGGATATCTATGGGTTTATAGGTTCATTCTCATGCCATGTACTTTTCACTTAGCTTCTCAAGATCCTAAGAGACCTCTTTAGGTCACCTTAAACTAACCAAAACTGATATACACCCTTCCAAAGGGGTCCCTCTCCCAGGATGGGAGGAAAACTATCTCTAAGGTCACAGAAGCTCTTAGGTCTAGGGTTTACATCTACACGAGCCTACTTAACCCTAGCAAACCATTATGGCATAAGCAGCCCACTTACTATACCATGCTAGGTCATACTTGTCCTCTTTCCTCAATACTGGATCAAGATCATTCTTTCCCTTATCATCAACCTAGTTGTGAGGGGTTCATCAAACACACCTTAAACCTTAGGGGCTTCTCTTTTCCTCTATTCATGAGGCGTACCATGCTCAAAACTATAGAAACTTAATTCTCATCATGAGCATTAGATATACCACTTCCCCTCTTAGGCCTAGGAACCCTAGGTTCACTTTTAGGTGTCCAACTGCATGCCCTATCTCTTAACCATGAACCAAGCATGCAAAAGGCATGACATGCACTTCTTGTCATCCTTCAACATGAGCAGCACTTAGGGTTGGGTCCTCCTTAAGGACAACCATCGAGGTACAAGGCCTCATAACCTGCTACAAAACCTTTCTAAGTCTAAGGAACTCTCCTTCCTACCTCGAAGGGTAAACCTCTCTACCATAGGCACGTAGGCACCAGATGCTTCATCTTCATGTCTAGGATTTGGTCCCTCTAAAGGCAACCAAGATATCATCAACTTTTAGGGATCGATCATGAGGCAACCACTATCATCCATTGTTCAGGTTTTTAGGCTTCCAACCTTCTTGCTGGGTTTCCTACTCTCTCTAGAGCTAACCCCACATCCAACCTCACCATCAGAGGTCCTTTCTTCATGAAGGATCAACCTCAAAGGCATGCTCTACATGGGTGAAGCCTAGGTTCGAACTTATGATTGCTCAAGATCATCCATAACCCTTTATACTCTATCATAATTCCTTATCCAGGGTTTCATCCTACCGTCAGCACTATGACATGCCCTAGGTGCCATCTATACCCTACTTGCACAAGCCCAGAGGGTTTCTAAGGTCCTTCACTAACCTCATCATCTAAGGAGTCATCCTTTACCCTAACATGCATGACCCTTCCCAAGGTTGGGTTGCCAAAGGTGTTAGGTCATCCATGGATCATATGGCATCCCAAAGGCATGTCCTTTCAAACACCTGGTCCAACTCATCTCTCTCTAACCTTCATTAGGGTTGGGGTTAGCATCATCCCCAGAGGATGTGCCATGTCTCTACCCGCAATGGAGATCTCTATCTCCAAGACCGACTTATCCTCCTGACAAGAAGGTCTAGCCTCAGGTCTCTTCTGAGGACATGACAACCTATGCCATACGATCTAAGCATGTATCTATTATTTATTTTGTGCTTAATCTATTAAGATTATGTCCATGATATCTTATTTACATGCCTTTCATTAATTTAGTGGAGGATTCCTTAAACCTTATTAACATTACCCATACCTCAAGAGGGTGAGGAGAAGAAAGGAAACCCTAATCCTTTATGTCCCTATCAGAATTTTGTGATGAGAAGGGATGAATAAGATGAGAAGTCCTAAAGGTATCTTATTTCGATTCATACCCTAAGACTTTGGCCAGGCGGTCACACGGGTCCGGGAGTCCTCGTATTCCGACTAGCGGTGCGGAGGAAAATCTTGCCAGCCCCCGGTCGTGATCCCTTTCTAGACACCTCCGTCTTTTGGATACTCCTCTAATAACTCCCTTGGGTTCTATGGAGTTTGTAAAATTTAATAATTATTAATGGTTAAATGAGGAACCTACGCTCTGATACCAAATGTTACGACCCCACCTCCCGATAACCCCCAATTAAGGGAGACCGAGAGGTTGAAGCCGCACCCATTAATCCCGGATCAAAGGTTCGACATATAACCATAAACAATTATTAAATTCTAACAGTCTATACTGAAAATGGTAATAAATTTTTTCTTTACATACCTTTTGAAAACTTGGATCTCTATTCTTCTATCCATATTGATACTAATCTATCTAATCCTCCTTTGCACTTTAATTCTCATTTAGTATCACATGTGCCACTTTACTGTTTGTTCTTTTCATTGTACCTAAAACGCCGACAAACAAAACGTCGGTCAGCCGTAGCTGGTATGTGGGGGAAACAATAAACATGCAACTATGATAACAATGTAATCATTCAATTACTTGTTTAAGAACCAATATTACGTTTTAGATATAACTCCGCGACCCAAGGGTATCCTATCCTCTGTGTTATCCCCATTAAACCCCTCATGATCCACCTATATGTGAACCAATTTCTAGGGTTGAGTCACATGGCACTACTCGTAAGTAGTCCACTCCTTAACTCAGGATTTGCTAAAGAGTCTCTAACTCACGGTAACCTAGACCTTACTCTAGGATTACCCCTTTTTAGCCTTTTCAAAATAAAAGAGGTGGACCCGGATCTAGCCAGTTATATTATGCACCTTTATAGTGATAATCATAGTCACTTTATATGTTGCATGAAATAAATAAACATCCATCAGTTTAGTTGCATTCAGTGCAATTAAACATCCGAGAATCCATCGGAAAACTAACTCGGGTAGTCATAAGCGTAACCACATACCTGATTTGATGAGTCATGCAGATTATTGAACATTTACTTCATGTATATACAATCAAGCCAATCAACATATCCAAGCAAGTAATTCAATCATCACTTATTTCCTGAAAAGAATATGTACTCTATTGTTACACTCTTCATCGAGAATCTACTCTATTTACTTGAATTCACTTTCTCGGGTTTTGTGTCCTATTTTAGGGTTTCATTATACAATTAGGGTTTCCCTTTATCTTTCACCGCATTAAACCCTAATTTTATGCGATTATTCAAAAACCCTAGTTATCTTATCTATTCTTCAATACTAAGGTTATCTCAACAACATATAACCTTATTTCCATATTTAAAAGCACATTAATCATCAATTAATTTCATTAAACTCCTTTTACATTAAAGATACTATTTTTATCCCTTTTAATTCATGACAAGATCATTAGGTGCATCTATCATTAATTCAAAGCTCATTAGGGTCTAATTAATATATGACTCATTTTCCATCAATTCCATATTTTATTCATGAAAAGACCCTAATTATTACTTTTAGGGTATTTATTCAGAATTATGGATTTTAATATACAAATAACTTAGAAATATCATTTAACAATCATATATTCACATTTTCCAATTTAAATATGATCTTATCTTCTTTTACCCTAAATTAGGGTTTCTAAATGCATTATCCTGTAATCTTGGCTTAAAACCTTAAAACATACAATTTCTTATCTAGATAGATTCGCATCTGATATTATCCTTCAACAAGGTATCATTATTCAAACTAACCCATTAGGCATCATATATTCAACCTTTAATTCACAAATAGGGTTTTTATCTTTACTTTAATGCACTTTTCATTAACTTATCATACTTTTACAATTAGGAACGAAATATATATTTAATACCATTTTTATTGGTTTTCTCTCGTTCTCCCGATCAAAATTCATATATAATTTGTGTTGATCGGAGCTACCAATAGCAAGATATGATTTTTACAAGAAAATTACCTCTCGGCCAATCCGATGGCGCCACGTCATCTCCTCATACAACGTAGGTGCGGCTCTTTGGGAAACATTTCGAAAAGTCATTTATACCCTTGATAAGTCAGGCGCATCTTAAGCCCACGGAGGGGCAAACCCGTCCAACGGGTCTTAGCCTTCTTCCTCCTCGCGCCCGCGGCAGGCTGCCGCCCTAGCAACGTGTTTGCGGCTTCTTCCCTCAACCTTGGACCTCCACGACCACCGGGGATCGATCCCCTACCTCCGTCGTGCCCCCTTACAGGTGCGGCTCCCTCAGGCATGGCCGCAGTGGCCGGAAATATACTCTGCAAGCCTGCGGCACACAACCCTGCTGCAGCCATCAGGTGGAGCTTCATGCGGGCTGACCTCCCTTCCTTAGAGCACGAAGGACACCACCCTTAGTCCCTTTATGCCCGCCGCCTTTCCCGCACTCCGAAGAACTCGAACTATGGTCGAAAGGGCGCAGTTCCAAAAGAATCGGACCTGCAACCTACAGTCGATTTGCAGCTCTCCGGCAAGTGCTATGCGGTGTTAGGACGAGTAGGTGAGGGTCCAGATCCTCTTTGGTGATGTGGGAACATCTTTCTTCCATCACGGACTCCATCATGGCTTCTTGTCGTTGCATGGGTCGCACTACCCCTTTCCTTGGTTAGGGTTTTGAAAGAAGAAAAGGGAGAAGAGAGAAAGGGATGCAGGGATCTCTTGGGCTCGACCCAGGGTTCTAACCTCTTATAGAGTAGGGCACGAAGCCTTAGGTGGGGGTATCCACGAGTTAGCAAGCCCCTCTTTTAAGGAAACTCTTTTCCTTCACTGTGAAGCAAGTGTCTCTCTCTCTTTCTCTTTCTCCTAATTATCCTCTTTGATAAACATTATTTCATGGTTAATTTAGAAATATGAAAAACCACTTTCTTATTCTCTTTCATCTTTCTTTTTAAACCATTGGCACGAATTTCCATATTTCTTTAAGTAGAAAATACTACTTCTTTAAGAAAACCATGAAATTAATTAATTATGCATCATATTGTCCTCTTATTCAACTTTATTTGCTTTTTCTCTTTCTTTCCCCCTTTATTGGAACTCCTTGGATCCTAAGTCACTCCATTATTTCGAAATTCCTTTTATTGGATACTTATTATCCTTCTAGATGCATCTTTATGCATGATTTCACATTATCTAATTTATTTCTCATTAAAATACCTCCTTTTGAGAATTTATTTTTATTTCTCTTTTATTTTCCTCATTGGCCTTCCTTTTATCATTAGAAATTTCATGGATACGAAATTCCACAATAGATCACCTAATTATACCTTTTCCCACTTATTTTCCACATTTTCTCATTGTTTACAATTTCTTTCTTAATAAAGAAATACAGAATTAATCTTTTCTTTTTCTAATTGATTTTATTTGCAACTTTAGACTCCTTGGAGCCCAAGGAATCCAAGAGGCACGAAATCCTCTTTGGATTTGCCTTCTAGAGGTTTCTACATATTTCTTTTCTTATAAATTCAATTATTCATTCACTAATTGAATTTTCTTTGTTATTTCCTTGTTATTGGGCCCAATAGCCAATAAAGCCCACAAATCAAACAACAAGGCTATTTTAAACAAAATCCAATTATTCTCAACCAAATATATGGTTATTTGTTCAAACATCTTTAATAAGAGAAATTACATTTCTCATCAATTGAACCCAAAAATTGGGGTTATAACATCCTTCCCCTCTTGTAGAAATTTTGTCCTCAAAATTTAGGTAAGCAAACAAACAATTCAGGATAAGACTTTTCCATGTCCATCATTGGCCCCTATGTGGCTTTGCCTTACCCATGGCACTTACAAAGAACCTTTATCATCACTTATTCTTTTCTCTGAGTCCTTTCACTCTGGCATCTATAAACTGCATAGGTGACTCAGGTCATTTCAGCCTCCCTTGGGGCTCACTAGGTTCATTGCTCAGCACATGATCAGGTACCTCACATAGTGATCTAAATTAGACACATGGAAAACATCTCCCATTACTCTATCCTGAGGGGTAGGGTCAAACCTAACCTTCTCCACCCATCCATCTCTAATGGACCCATGTATCGGGAACTCCGCTCTCTTAATTATAACTTAGAGGGGTCAGATTTTCGTGTCACATTTTCTCCCACAGTAACTTGTATGTCAGTCTACTTTGCATCTGCTCATGACTCTTATCGTCTCTAGGCTCCTTTCATCCCTTGAACAATCAAAGTGACTTCATCTACACGCACTGTGGTCCTTTTCTAACCATCATGTGGTCCTTTTCTAACCAGCATGTGGCCCTTTTCACCAACATCACCTTGCTGAAGTGGTGACTGACACAACCTCCTTTAAAGAGCTTCATATAAAACCCGATACTGGCTATGGTGGTCATTGTCACATCTTTCGTATGAAAGAAAAAAAAAACTATCTCTAGATATCACCCTGAACGAGCACACATGCCCTCATCAGACCCTTTAGTCTGGATCATACTAACCTTAGTTAGGGGTGATAAACTATTGAGTTCTTCATGTACCTACTTCCACTTTATGGAAGCAAACTTTTAGGTCAAACTCAAGAATCCTTTGAACTTGCTTCATGGTATAATTGCACCATCTTTCTCATGGGTAGTTCAACTAGCTCTGTCCCTTAACAGAACTCTTCCTTTCTCATATTATCTAGGTAAGGCGACCCACCATAACCCATATGGTATCTCGACCTTCTTTGGCCCAGGGAAGACCTATTACAACATCCATAGTGTTGAGCTCCCATTCCCTCTCAGGGACTCTTTTGTCCTCTATATCGATCCCTTGGGTTACTGGGGTTCGTCCTTTACCTCCTGGCTTGCATGGCCATACACCACATGCATCTTCATCTTAAGCATCCAAAGTGCTATTGCCATTTTCCACGGTGTATGATGATCTCCAACCATGACTCCATGTATGTCATGATTCTTTCAAGATCAACTCCTTGAACCCTAAACCACTCTAGTCGGGGTTTCATCACCTTCTCTTCCAAAGAAGTGTACTTGAGGTTCTACCATCATCCTTTCATCATATCAAGGACTAGACTGGCTAACCAAACAACCCTTAACTTTTCAACTTATCTCGTTACATCTGAGTGTAAAAAAAAACACCTCTCCTTTCCAAACTTAGGGTTAGCCACACAACCTCTTTTAGCTTCTAATCACCCAATTCTTAATCAGATAATTCATTATCACTTCACATCCTTAGGTAACATTACACTTCCATGTATTTTGCTTATCATGTCACCTTAAACTATATGTTTATCTTCATAATAACATTCTCTGATTCCATCATCGTGGTGATCAAACTCAACCTGGTATAACTTGTAAATTCTACATAGCTCATCATAGAAGCTTCCTCATAAGGGGACTACCTCATTCCTCTTTGTGTTTGCAAGACATCCATCATTCATTCACTTTACCATGGTAAGATAGCTTCTCTATCCCCATTTCTCGTGGCAACGCTCCAACCTACATCATCTCTTATCCTTGGTGTATGACATGCATAATGTCCTATCTCTCACCCCCATAACAAGAGGAAATAAGCATTTGGCTGCAGTCCAAATACAGAGTTCTTCCCATTCCAAGAGTAGAGATGGTACATCCCACCTTGCCAGTACACCTTTAAATCTAAGTTGCAACGTGCCACATATGTCTCTTTACCACAAACATCATGATATCAAACTAGTCTTGAACCTACTGAGGTTTATATCCTTGGTCATCTCCTCTTGGTCTATAGGGTACCGACTCTTTTGGGGTCATCCCTCTTCCCTCATGCATCAAGAGAGTGCCCTACTCATCTGCCCTTTGGGTCCCATGAGTTCATGAAGGTGATCAATCTCCTAACCCAAGGCCCTCAGACAATGATAGATGTTACCTCCCGACCCTATGGTCATGTGCAACTGGGGAATTTGGCAACTCCTACTTTCATCGATCTTATCGCTACCTGACCCTAGGATAGACTTAGGATTCTCCATTACAGTACATGTTCACTTAGAACCTTACCCAAGTATTCATCATCTCTCTTTCTGCATTCATGGGCTGACCTTCATCCTTTCATTGAGATCATCGCAACATGCCTACCTTGGTCAAGCCCTATACCGGTTACCTCCATGGTAACACATCTGCATGCACTTCGAGATGGATATCTATGGGTTTATAGGTTCATTCTCATGCCATGTACTTTTCACTTAGCTTCTCAAGATCCTAAGAGACCTCTTTAGGTCACCTTAAACTAACCAAAACTGATATACACCCTTCTAAAGGGGTCCCTCTCCCAGGATGGGAGGAAAACTATCTCTAAGGTCACAGAAGCTCTTAGGTCTAGGGTTTACATCTACACGAGCCTACTTAACCCTAGCAAACCATTATGGCATAAGCAGCCCACTTACTATACCATGCTAGGTCATACTTGTCCTCTTTCCTCAATACTGGATCAAGATCATTCTTTCCCTTATCATCAACCTAGCTGTGAGGGGTTCATCAAACACACCTTAAACCTTAGGGGCTTCTCTTTTCCTCTATTCATGAGGCGTACCATGCTCAAAACTATAGAAACTTAATTCTCATCATGAGCATTAGATATACCACTTCCCCTCTTAGGCCTAGGAACCCTAGGTTCACTTTTAGGTGTCCAACTGCATGCCCTATCTCTTAACCATGAACCAAGCATGCAAAAGGCATGACATGCACTTCTTGTCATCCTTCAACTCGAGCAGCACTTAGGGTTGGGTCCTCCTTAAGGACAACCATCAAGGTACAAGGCCTCATAACCTGCTACAAAACCTTTCTAAGTCTAAGGAACTCTCCTTCCTACCTCGAAGGGTAAACCTCTCTACCATAGGCACGTAGGCACCAGATGCTTCATCTTCATGTCTAGGATTTGGTCCCTCTAAAGGCAACCAAGATATCATCAACTTTCAGGGATCGATCATGAGGCAACCACTATCATCCATTGTTCAGGTTTTTAGGCTTCCAACCTTCTTGCTGGGTTTCCTACTCTCTCTAGAGCTAACCCCACATCCAACCTCACCATTAGAGGTCCTTTCTTCATGAAGGATCAACCTCAAAGGCATGCTCTACATGGGTGAAGCCTAGGTTCGAACTTATGGTTGCTCAAGATCATCCATAACCCTTTATACTCTATCATAATTCCTTATCCAGGGTTTCATCCTACCGTCAGCACTATGACCTGCCCTAGGTGCCAGCTATACCCTACTTGCACAAGCCCAGAGGGTTTCTAAGGTCCTTCACTAACCTCATCATCTAAGGAGTCATCCTTTACCCTAACATGCATGACCCTTCCCAAGGTTGGGTTGCCAAAGGTGTTAGGTCATCCATGGATCATATGGCATCCCAAAGGCATGTCCTTTCAAACACCTGGTCCAACTCATCTCTCTCTAACCTTCATTAGGGTTGGGGTTAGCATCATCCCCAGAGGATGTGCCATGTCTCTACCCGCAATGGAGATCTCTATCTCCAAGACCGACTTATCCTCCTGACAAGAAGGTCTAGCCTCAGGTCTCTTCTGAGGACATGACAACCTATGCCATACGATCTAAGCATGTATCTATTATTTATTTTGCGCTTAATCTATTAAGATTATGTCCATGATATCTTATTTACATGCCTTTCATTAATTTAGTGGAGGATTCCTTAAACCTTATTAACATTACCCATACCTCAAGAGGGTGAGGAGAAGAAAGGAAATCCTAATCCTTTATGTCCCTATCAGAATTTTGTGATGAGAAGGGATGAATAAGATGAGAAGTCCTAAAGGTATCTTATTTCGATTCATACCCTAAGACTTTGGCCAGGCGGTCACACGGGTCCGGGAGTCATCGTATTCCGACTAGCGGTGCGGAGGAAAATCTTGCCAGCCCCCGGTCGTGATCCCTTTCTAGACACCTCCGTCTTTTGGATACTCCTCTAATAACTCCCTTGGGTTCTATGGAGTTTGTAAAATTTAATAATTATTAATGGTTAAATGAGGAACCTACGCTCTGATACCAAATGTTACGACCCCACCTCCCGATAACCCCCAATTAAGGGAGACCGAGAGGTTGAAGCCGCACCCATTAATCCTGGATCAAAGGTTCGACATATAACCATAAACAATTATTAAATTCTAACAGTCTATACTGAAAATGGTAATAAAATTTTTCTTTACATACCTTTTGAAAACTTGGATCTCTATTCTTCTATCCATACTGATACTAATCTATCTAATCCTCCTTTGCACTTTAATTCTCATTTAGTATCACATGTGCCACTTTACTGTTTGTTCTTTTCATTGTACCTAAAACGCCGACAAACAAAACGTCGGTCAGCCATAGCTGGTGTGTGGGGGAAACAATAAACATGCAACTATGATAACAATGTAATCATTCAATTACTTGTTTAAAAACCAATATTACGTTTTAGATATAACTCCGCGACCCAAGGGTATCCTATCCTCTGTGTTATCCCCATTAAACCCCTCATGATCCACCTATATGTGAACCAATTTCTAGGGTTGAGTCACATGGCACTACTCGTAAGTAGTCCACTCCTTAACTCAGGATTTGCTAAAGAGTCTCTAACTCACGGTAACCTAGACCTTACTCTAGGATTACCCCTTTTTAGCCTTTTCAAAATAACAGAGGTGGACCCGGATCTAGCCAGTTATATTATGCACCTTTATAGTGATAATCATAGTCACTTTATATGTTGCATGAAATAAATAAACATCCATCAGTTTAGTTGCATTCAGTGCGATTAAACATCCGAGAATCCATCGGAAAACTAACTCGGGTAGTCATAAGCGTAACCACATACCTGATTTGATGAGTCATGCAGATTATTGAACATTTACTTCATGTATATACAATCAAGCCAATCAACATATCCAAGCAAGTAATTCAATCATCACTTATTTCCTGAAAAGAATATATACTCTATTGTTACACTCTTCATCGAGAATCTACTCTATTTACTTGAATTCACTTTCTCAGGTTTTGTGTCCTATTTTAGGGTTTCATTATACAATTAGGGTTTCCCTTTATCTTTCACCGCATTAAACCCTAATTTTATGCGATTATTCAAAAACCCTAGTTATCTTATCTATTCTTCAATACTAAGGTTATCTCAACAACATATAACCTTATTTCCATATTTAAAAGCACATTAATCATCAATTAATTTCATTAAACTCCTTTTACATTAAAGATACTATTTTTATCCCTTTTAATTCATGACAAGATCATTAGGTGCATCTATCATTAATTCAAAGCTCATTAGGGTCTAATTAATATATGACTCATTTTTCCATCAATTCCATATTTTATTCATGAAAAGACCCTTATTATTACTTTTAGGGTATTTATTCAGAATTATGGATTTTCATATACAAATAACTTAGAAATATCATTTAACAATCATATATTCACATTTTCCAATTTAAATATGACCTTATCTTCTTTTACCCTAAATTAGGGTTTCTAAATGCATTATCCTGTAATCTTGGCTTAAAACCTTAAAACATACAATTTCTTATCTAGATAGATTCGCATCTGATATTATCCTTCAACAAGGTATCATTATTCAAACTAACCCATTAGGCATCATATATTCAACCTTTAATTCACAAATAGGGTTTTTATCTTTACTTTAATGCACTTTTCATTAACTTATCGTACTTTTGCAATTAGGAACGATATATATATTTAATACCATTTTTATTGGTTTTCTCTCGTTCTCCCGATCAAAATTCATATATAATTTGTGTTGATCGGAGCTACCAATAGCAAGATATGATTTTTACAAGAAAATTACCTCTCGGCCAATCCGATGGCGCCACGTCATCTCCTCATGCAACGTAGGTGCGGCTCTTTGGGAAACATTTCGAAAAGTCGTTTATACCCTTGATAAGTCAGGCGCATCTTAAGCCCACGGAGGGGCAAACCCGTCCAACGGGTCTTAGCCTTCTTCCTCCTCGCGCCCGCGGCAGGCTGCCGCCCTAGCAACGTGTTTGCGGCTTCTTCCCTCAACCTTGGACCTCCACGACCACCGGGGATCGATCCCCTACCTCCGTCGTGCCCCCTTACAGGTGCGGCTCCCTCAGGCATGGCCGCAGTGGCCGGAAATATACTCCGCAAGCCTGCGGCTCACAATCCTGCTGCAGCCATCAGGTGGAGCTTCATGCGGGCTGACCTCCCTTCCTTAGAGCACGAAGGACACCACCCTTAGTCCCTTTATGCCCGCCGCCTTTCCCGCACTCCGAAGAACCCGAACTATGGTCGAAAGGGTGCAGTTCCAAAAGAATCGGACCTGCAACCTGCAGTCGATTTGCAGCTCTCCGGCAAGTGCTATGCGGTGTTAGGACGAGTAGGTGAGGGTCCAGATCCTCTTTGGTGACGTGGGAATGTCTTTCTTCCATCACGGACTCCATCATGGCTTCTTGTCGTTCCATGGGTCGCACTACCCCCCTTCCTTGGTTAGGGTTTTGAAAGAAGAAAAGGGAGAAGAGAGAAAGGGATGCAGGGATCTCTTGGGCTCGACCCAGGGTTCTAACCTCTTATAGAGTAGGGCACGAAGCCTTAGGTGGGGGTATCCACGAGTTAGCAAGGCCCTCTTTTAAGGAAACTCTTTTCCTTCACTGTGAAGCAAGTGTCTCTCTCACTTTCTCTTTCTCCTAATTATCCTCTTTGATAAACATTATTCCATGGTTAATTTAGAAATACGAAAAACCACTTTCTTATTCTCTTTCATCTTGCTTTTTAAACCATTGGCACGAATTTCCATATTTCTTTAAGTAGAAAATACTACTTCTTTAAGAAAACCATGAAATTAATTAATTATGCATCATATTGTCCTCTTATTCAACTTTATTTGCTTTTTCTCTTTCTTTCCCCCTTTATTGGAACTCCTTGGATCCTAAGTCACTCTATTATTTCGAAATTCCTTTTATTGGATACTTATTATCCTTCTAGATGCATCTTTATGCATGATTTCACTTAATCTAATTTATTTCTCATTAAAATACCTCCTTTTGAGAATTTCTTTTTATTTCTCTTTTATTTTCCTCATTGGCCTTCCTTTTATCATTAGAAATTTCATGGATACGAAATTCCACAATAGATCACCTAATTATACCTTTTCCCACTTATTTTCCACATTTTCTCATTGTTTACAATTTCTTTCTTAATAAAGAAATACAGAATTAATCTTTTCTTTTTCTAATTGATTTTATTTGCAACTTTAGACTCCTTGGAGCCCAAGGAATCCAAGAGGCACGAAATCCTCTTTGGATTTGCCTTCTAGAGGTTTCTACATATTTCTTTTCTTATAAATTCAATTATTCATTCACTAATTGAATTTTCTTTGTTATTTCCTTATTATTGGGCCCAATAGCCAATAAAGCCCACAAATCAAACAACAAAGCTATTTTAAACAAAATCCAATTATTCTCAACCAAATATATGGTTATTTGTTCAAACATCTTTAATATGAGAAATTACATTTCTCATCAATTGAACCCAAAAATTGGGGTTATAACACACATGTTTGCTAATGATATAAGATACTGAATTAAATGGTCCGTGATTTATAGCTGGTGAAATGAATCAATCGATCGATCGATTAAGGCTTCCGAATTGAAATAGGGAGTGGATTCAGCGTAGAGCTGATCGGCTTGGTATAGAGAGCTGACATAAACAGTATCGATCGGTCGACTGTTAATTAGAATTGTACTTTAAGTAGCTAAGATCGCGTGCAAATAAATAAAAATGGTAATCGTCCGTTCGGTTCGCCTCGTATATGCGATCGATCGAGCGACTGTTAATCAGAATTGTACTTACTTACGTAGCTGGGATCGCGTGGAAATAAATAAAAATGGTAAGCGGAACTGACCGATCGAGTAGATGCATGGTTGAGAAGAGCCGGTGGCCGCCCTCCTCTCGGCGATGATGAGGCACTGGACGCAAGCCGATGATTAGTTCGCCACCACCAAGCACCTTGAGGCTTGATCTGGTGCCTGCCTGATCCCTGCTCCTCCGGCGCCAGCAGCCGCAGCGCGCGGCAGCTCTTTCCATGTTGTGGGGGTAGGTCCAGTGCGATCTCGTCGACCTGAAAAAATAAGAAGACACGTACATATACAAAACATTCGAGAATGTTCAATAATTGGCAGTAGATCGACGTGTCGATTCGGTTATACCTCTCTCTTCCAAGTACGCGACGGGTGCAAGGACGGCCGAGAACCGCGGCCATCTTCAAGAAGTACGCGACCGGGGCACGGACTGCCGAGGCAAAGAAGTGCCGCCTGTATATGACGATGACGAGCGCGGCCATCATAGTGAAGAGGTAGCGGCCCGCGAACGCCACCACAGCGGCGGCGCTGTCCATCGGTGATGGCAGCATGAGGCGGGCCCTTGCGCTGTTCATTAATGAATCATGAATCACGACCATGAGTGCTGACACCAAGACGCCCTGCATGAGGAAGTTTAAATCCAAGATATATAAGAGTTTAGAGACTGTGGAAAGATTCAGCGATAGAGGAAATAGAAAACCGTTTATGTCGTGTCGCTCGGTGATCCTGTATCGAGCTACACATAGGGCACGTTTGGTTTGGTGGATTAGCCTGGATTTGCATTAATCCAGGATTATCAAAATACAGGAAAATGGATTGCTGGATTGCAGGAATCCTACAGATTATTTTTCTTAGGTTTGGTTTGCTGGATATTGAAAACTTGTATTATAAAATTTTATGTTTGTTTTGTTGGATTTTGTTACAGGATTTAGACTCCACGTTGCATGTGTGTAAATATTGAGTCAATTATACACGAAATTTGTAACTATTATGTTATTTCATTACAAGCACACGATTTAAAATATTTGGGACTTCAATTAAAATATTCAAATTCGGATTTTGATTACAAAGACTCAAGAATACACGCAAATGCACTCAAGTAGAAAAATTATAATGCACCATTTGCGTAATGGCTACTTCAAAATTCAAATACAATTTTTTTACAAAAGTCCAAATGATATGAGGACTTATTTATCCAAAATTTAAACCAAATTCATACATACACATTCAGCTTTAATTTCAAACGATTGCAACTACAAACACCCAATAATATGCATATATTGTTCCATACATTCTCATGTCAAATATTTTGGACGTAACCCACACCTCGGGGAGAATATTCAGATATTGTTCCATCCAAAGATATATAAAAGAAGTTTGAAAAAGTTTGAAATACTAGCTAAGCATCATCAACTTTTACATAACATTCATCAATACATTGCATAATCAATTTCATTGACTCCTTTTATCCATGAAGACAAATGCCTTGAGATATAACCTGAAACACAAGCAAAAACCAACAAATTTTAGAGAAAAGAAATAGTAAGAAGCACTATTCTAGACAATATCATAATGAAAATGAACATCTGCCTTTGGCTCCAAATAACTGAATAAATAATTTGATGAACGATGGATAAACAATTATACATGGATCTATGTTTCCTAAAAACTCTTGTTACAGTAAAAATCCGTAAATAAATAAAAATCTGATGAATATGTAACATATCAACTTCATCTAGCATGTTAGGCATTTTCTCATCTTTAGCTCTAAGACACCAATAATCAAGTAAAGGACACTTATCCAAATTGAAGCACAACATAATTAGTAAGCTAGCAAGGTTAACTAACAATGTGTTTATGAAACAAAAAAAGCATAACCTTGCCGTTCAGGAAACAAGGAAATTCAGAAAAGGGGCAAAAAGAAAAGGGGCGAGACGAGGTAAGAAATTACCGGTAAACTGCTTCACAGATGAAGCAATCACGAAATCTCCACCACTGGAACCTCGATGAGCAGATTTCGATGGGAGGAAGGAGGCTAGGAGATGATATCACCACGAGCTGCTACCTTTTGCTCCGATGAACTAGCGAGACTGCTGCGGTTGTGTTGCTTACGGCCCTACGAGCACCTCCAGTGGAGAGAAGACCTTCGACGGGCTCTGGAACTCCCTGCGTGACGGCGCCCTCTCGGCCCTCCTTGCAACGATGCTAGAGGAAGCTACGGATGTGAGGTTGTTGTCGTGCAGAGTAGCGGAGGCGAGGCAAGCGAGGCTCCTTCCGAATAGAGAAGCTCGCGACAGGCGATGTTGGTCGGGGGATCAAAGGACGAGGGAGAATGATGAATCGGGAGTCGCAGTCGCGGGTAGCTGGCAGGGACTCGGGGTGGGAGTCGATCTGGTGCCCGAGGAAGTCCAGGTGCCCGAACGGACCGAACCGGTTGTTGTTATTGTTGTCCCCGTCGCCGTGGTTCTGATTGTGGTGGTTTTCATGGTTGTGGCGGACGAGACGGATGGCCTGCTTGAGGCAGAGCGCGACGAGGCTGGAGAAGAGGAACGAGGAGAAAGACAGCACGAGGGCAAGCTTGGGGTTGAATTTCTGAGAAGGGAGAAAAAATTGAGCTAGCGATTCAAGTAAAACCCCTAGAACAGAGACGTGCGAGGGAGAAGGAAGATGAGAAGGCGGAAGAACAGAAACAAAGGGGAAACGAGAAGCACTCCACCTTGGTAGTAGGCACGACTGGAGCGGCAGGAAGATGTTCACCTTGCTGGCTCCACCTTGGAGTCGATCGGGAGACGTCAGATGCAGGAGGGAGATCAGGAGACGTCGATCTCCCTGTAAGAAATGGCGTCCGTGAGCGGTAGGAAGATGGTGGGGAGGAAAGTCGGGAGGAAGGCAAGTTCTAGGGTTGGAGAGCGATTGGGGGTGTTGCTGATCGCTACATCGATGTAGATCTAAGATTGCGCCGGTGAGCAGCTCTAGATTTGCGGGGAGGAGAGCCGGAGGACGAAGGAAGAAGTGGCGAGAGTCGGGGAGTCGCGCGGGGGTGGGAGTCGGGGGCGAGAGTCGGGGAGTCGGGGGCGGCTCTGGATTCGCGGCGTCCGGCAGTTTTGAGATGTAAGCCCTAATCCCGCACTCTCTTATATCCCTGAAAGTCCTGGATTCAGCTACTTTTACCGCTCCCACAAACCAAACATAAGTTTTGTCTTGCTGGAGTCAAAACTCCAATCCAATCCGGCTGACTCCAGCAAACCAAACGTGCCCATAGGGCACGTTTGGTTTGGTGGATTAGCCTGGATTTGCATTAATCCAGGATTATCAAAATACAAGAAAATGGATTGCTGGATTGCAGGAATCCTACAGATTATTTTTCTTAGGTTTGGTTTGCTGGATATTGAAAACCTGTATTATAAAATTTTATGTTTGTTTTGTTGGATTTTGTTACAGGATTTAGACTCCACGTTGCATGTGTGTAAATATTGAGTCAATTATACACGAAATTTGTAACTATTATGTTATTTCATTACAAGCACACGATTTAAAATATTTGGGACTTCAATTTAAATATTCAAATTCGGATTTTGATTACAAAGACTCAAGAATACACGCAAATGCACTCAAGTAGAAAAATTATAATGCACCATTTGCGTAATGGCTACTTCAAAATTCAAATACAATTTTTTTACAAAAGTCCAAATGATATGAGGACTTATTTATCCAAAATTTAAACCAAATTCATACATACACATTCAGCTTTAATTTCAAATGATTGCAACTACAAACACCCAATAATATGCATATATTGTTCCATACATTCTCATGTCAAATGTTTTGGACGTAACCCACACCTCGGGGAGAATATTCAGATATTGTTCCATCCAAAGATATATAAAAGAAGTTTGAAAAAGTTTGAAATACTAGCTAAGCATCATCAACTTTTACATAACATTCATCAATACATTGCATAATCAATTTCATTGACTCCTTTTATCCATGAAGACAAATGCCTTGAGATATAACCTGAAACACAAGCAAAAACCAACAAATTTTAGAGAAAAGAAATAGTAAGAAGCACTATTCTAGACAATATCATAATGAAAATGAACATCTGCCTTTGGCTCCAAATAACTGAATAAATAATTTGATGAACGATGGATAAACCATTATACATGGAATTATGTTTCCTAAAAACTCTTGTTACTGTAAAAATCCGTAAATAAATAAAAATCTGATGAATATGTAACATATCAACTTCATCTAGCATGTTAGGCATTTTCTCTTCTTTAGCTCTAAGACACCAATAATCAAGTAAAGGACACTTATCCAAATTGAAGCACAACATAATTAGTAAGCTAGCAAGGTTAACTAACAATGTGTTTATAAAACAAAAAAAGCATAACCTTGCCGTTCAGGAAATAAGGAAATTCAGAAAAGGGGCAAAAAGAAAAAGGGCGAGACGAGGTAAGAAATTACCGGTAAACTGCTTCACAGATGAAGCAATCACGAAATCTCCACCACTGGAACCTCGATGAGCAGATTTCGATGGGAGGAAGGAGGCTAGGAGATGATATCACCACGAGCTGCTACCTTTTGCTCCGATGAACTAGCGAGACTGCTGCGGTTGTGTTGCTTACGGCCCTGCGAGCGCCTCCAGTGGAGAGAAGACCTTTGACGGGCTCTGGAACTCCCTGCGTGACGGCGCCCTCTCGGCCCTCCTTGCAACGATGCTAGAGGAAGCTACGGATGTGAGGTTGTTGTCGTGCAGAGTAGCGGAGGCGAGGCAAGCGAGGCTCCTTCCGAATAGAGAACCTCGCGACAGGCGATGTTGGTCGGGGGATCAAAGGACGAGGGAGAATGACGAATCGGGAGTCGCAGTCGCGGGTAGCTGGCAGGGACTCGGGGTGGGAGTCGATCTGGTGCCCGAGGAAGTCCAGGTGCCCGAACGGACCGAACCGGTTGTTGTTATTGTTGTCCCCGTCGCCGTGGTTCTGATTGTGGTGGTTTTCATGGTTGTGGCGGACGAGACGGATGGCCTGCTTGAGGCAGAGCGCGACGAGGCTGGAGAAGAGGAACGAGGAGAAAGACAGCACGAGGGCAAGCTTGGGGTTGAATTTCTGAGAAGGGAGAAAAAATTGAGCTAGCGATTCAAGTAAAACCCTAGAACAGAGACGTGCGAGGGAGAAGGAAGATGAGAAGGCGGAAGAACAGAAACAAAGGGGAAACGAGAAGCACTCCACCTTGGTAGTAGGCACGACTGGAGCGGCAGGAAGATGTTCACCTTGCTGGCTCCACCTTGGAGTCGATCGGGAGACGTCAGATGCAGGCGGGAGATCAGGAGACGTCGATCTCCCTGGAAGAAATGGCGTCCGTGAGCGGTAGGAAGATGGTGGGGAGGAAAGTCGGGAGGAAGGCAAGTTCTAGGGTTGGAGAGCGATTGGGGGTGTTGCTGATCGCTACATCGATGTAGATCTAAGATTGCGCCGGTGAGCAGCTCTAGATTTGCGGGGAGGAGAGCCGGAGGACGAAGGAAGAAGTGGCGAGAGTCGGGGAGTCGCGCGGGGGTGGGAGTCGGGGGCGAGAGTCGGGGAGTCGGGGGCGGCTCTGGATTCGCGGCGTCCGGCAGTTTTGAGATGTAAGCCCTAATCCCGCACTCTCTTATATCCCTGAAAGTCCTGGATTCAGCTACTTTTACCGCTCCCACAAACCAAACATAAGTTTTGTCTTGCTGGAGTCAAAACTCAAATCCAATCCGGCTGACTCCAGCAAACCAAACGTGCCCATAATAAGTACCATACCTCTCTGCCAAGTACGCAACCGGCGTGAGGACGGCGCTGACGAATAACTGTTTGCTCGGGCCTGTAGGTGACGGTGACGTAGCACGGTTTGGAGACGAGCGGTCCGTCGACGGACGCGTTGATCAGTCTATCCCAGGCTGACGAACGTAGTTCGAGCGTAGCCCGGACGGCCACACGTTCAGGATGAGGAGGAGGAGGAGTCGCGGTTGAAGCTACGGAAGGGGACAAGCTCAACGTGGTGATTGCGGAAGAGTTTGAGCAAACGGCGGCCGTCGACTTGCAGATGAGGAAGGAGATGAGACGGAGGAGGAATACGAGTCGATGGAGGGGCATTGTCTTATTGGAGGTTTTCTTCAATCACCCAGCTAAGGAGACCCAAAACACCTGAACGGACGAAAACGATGCACCACTTAGGAATGCTGCCAGAAGTTGCCCCAAACACTGAACAACAGAGTGCTACAGAGAGGGTGGTGACTACGATGATGTTTTTCAGGCAGTTCATCCTGTGTTATCTTAAGCTAGGGAATGGGACGACGCCTGAAGACCGCTCCTTATTATATAGTTGAAGTTTCAGGGCTTACAGCTGGGCAGCACGGAGTGTATTTCGTATATTGATTACAGTTTAAGCAGTGTACAGTGGAGAGAGACATTCCCGGTAGGGAGTGGTGACGGGTCGGTTGAGAGCGATAAGGGTAAAAGTGAATGTATGAAAACGAAGTAGAGCATTTGTCGAGAGTATGACGGCGACTCAACACGCACCAACTGCTTTGAGGTTCAGCCAGCCCGTCACCGTCATGCGATAATACGCCGGAGACGGTCCTGCCTGCGCGAATCGAAGATTCGAAACCCTTGAAGCGGAAACCGCAGGGTAAAAGCGGAGAGGTTAGCTGCTACAGGTCAGCTAGACAAGGAGATGTGGTGCTCCCTTATCAGTTAACCCCTTCCGGCAAACAACCGCAAACGCGGCAGAGGAGAGAGAATGGGTGCGTTAGAGGACTGTTGTAATACGTTGTGGTTCCACGTCGATATATGGGTAATTGCATGCCATAAATGACTAACAAAATCTACCGGACAGGCACTAATTACTCTAGCAAAGGCCAATTACCATGAACAAGGCAATTGACAAGCAAGGAAGCTAATTAAGTTAACCAATGAGTAGTCAGGTTTCAAGCAATTAATTATGGAAATGAATCATTTGTGGGTAAATGTGATTCTCAACCTAGCCAAGGTCACATATTGCGATACATTCAACCAAACCATGTTATCAAATCAAATGACGGACAAGAAGGAATATGACAATTATCATTAGGCGAAGCAATTAAAGAAGACAATCGCGGTATGGAGTGGTGACGGTTGGATGAAAGCGATAAGGGTGAAGGCGTTCGAAGTGAGTGTGGTGTGGGCTTATAGAGAGAGAGAGAGAGAGAGAGAGAGAGAGAGAGCGCTCTGTTCACGTCAGCAACTTTGAGGCGGCTGGCAGCGCGCGATCGCCAACTGTTGTAACCTTGAGTTGCTCGGTATCTCTTGCTGAGTGGAGTCGTGACTCACATGCGATAAGACACCGGACAAGTCTTTGTCTTGCGCGTGTCAAACAAGAGAATGGTTCATATGCTTGAACCTTAACATATTTTTGATGCACATAATGGTGAGTTACTCATCACTAATTATTAATGTACTTAACGTTGACCATGTCACCCTAACAGTATGGTTAGTATGATTATGGAACTAGTGCATGCTAAGGATGTATAACATGTAATGGTCATGTTGACCCAAATCCTAATGTAATCATCTAGCCCTAACAATATATACATCTATATATAACCCTTAATGCCTTTCATGATTCAATTGTGACATTAGTCGTCATCATCATATAATATCCCTTGATACATATATGTAGGCATATCACCTTGTTCTCTAATATACATCTCATTAGTTACCTTAGCATAACTTGGTATATGAATCAATTCATATATATAATGTGTTCCATCTTATTCACTAAAACACATGTAATGACTCAAATATGATGATGAATAATTGGATTCACATGTATATGCATACATGCCTAATGTGATGTTAAATAAGTATAATTCATATCATGGAGTGTCATAGGAGAAAATGGTTAATGATGTCTGGATATGAGTATGAAAGAGGTGGTGACAATGTGTAATATAATTGTAAGAAACTAATGTGACATTTTTTTTATAATGTGACATTATTTGGAATTATGGTAGACTTTATACATTGTTGATAATATTATCTTTTCTTATAAAAAAAATTGTGGTATCTATACATGATAGTTTTATGAGGATAATGGGGAATGAATTCATGTTATTAAGGTTTGTGACCTAATACATTAATCATTTTGAGATTTCTTTGTAAACCCTAATTGTGCTTAAAATCCTTAATGGGATAAATAAGGGTAATACATGTGTGCATAATGTGGAGATAAAATCCTTGTTAAGACAATGCGAGAATAATATGACACAAGGGATAGAATATAAAGATGATGCTTTTTCATGATGGAGATCATTCTTATAAGCCAAAGTGTTAATTATGTCATGTTTGATAAAAGGTAATATGAATAGTGGAAACCCTAGTGAAACCTAAATCATGAGTGGATCATGTGAAGTACCATCGATTAGAGGTAGCCATCTAGTTGATTAAGGTTGAGATGTTATGTACTCACCCTTCCCTCTTGTTGAGATTTCAGGGATGAAATCCTCTTTAAGGGGTGGAGTGCTGTAACAGACTGAATTTAAGGGTTATTCTTGCAATTTATCCATTTTCATGCTTTTATTTTCTTTCATATCCTTTTGGACTTTTTTTCTAAATTTCTCTATCTTTGGTAGCCTTTTTGGCCTCAATGTTGAATTTGAGCCTTATTTGATGATGTGATCTATATTTACCCACCTTCATGTCAATGAATGGGTTTTTGTACAAATAATCCAAATAATGTGATACTTGGGGACTAATAATGCAATATGACCATTAATGAGAGATAATTAGTAGATAATGTTAATTTACACCTTTTATATCTTTTTGGATAAGATATGGTAATAATGTGTATATGAGTTAATGTATGAGAGTAATTAACCTTTTTCTTTCTCTCTCCTCAAATATGATATTAATGCATGAATAGATGGTATTATGATGAGATATGATTCTTAATATTGGTATGTATCTAATATCTCAAATTTCACCCTAATATGTCATTAAAAGACTATCTTCATATTAATCACTCTTTTTATACATTAATATATGTATTGATATTCAATACAGAATTTAAGGACCAAAGTGTGCATAAAATGAGAAACTAAATGTATAGCATTGATCTAGGAGTCGTGATTAACCTATGATTAAATTTTGGTGCTTTTTGGACTTTATTTGACCCTTCAAATGCATTTTACAAGTTTCAAATAAAGTGTGACTTTACAATGAATGTATATAATTTAAATGATGATTTACTCCAATGTCAGTTTGATTTATGTATCACGCGCCCTTTGGACTCCATCCAATGGCCAAGATTTGATCACCGCTCGATCCAACAACAGCCGTGTCATCACTAACCTCCAGCCCGATTAGTTCTTCAGACGCCTCCTTCATTGAGTTCGTCCCCTCGAGCCACACCATTTAAACCCTGGCATGTTCGCCCCGATACACCATGGCTGAAACACCCAATGGCGTCGACCATGCCTTCTCCTCTCCCACTGCGTTCCGACGCTTCACACTTCCTCACCTATTTATAGCACTCCGCTCAGCTTCACCGGCCCATTGTGAATTGTTTCCCCGAACCAATTTGTCCAGAGCACCCACCATTAGCCATTGACACCCCAACCTCCTCCCAGCCTTTACGGCGAGTTTCCTGGCTACTCGGTGATAGCAGCCTCCCGATAAATCACATTGGTGAGTTTGTCTTCTCTTGGGCATAGTTTCAAGTACTTGTGTGTGTGTGTTTTGGTTCAGAAATGAGGAAACACCTAAAATGGTTGAGCTTCCCCTTCGTGGCCAAGGTGCGTAAGAGGAAGAAGATGACTCATGGTGATTTTCCAATTTTGCCCTCCCACGCTTCTTGTTTCATGTTTTAACGTTGAGGACATTTTGGTCATTTCTCTCTCTTATTCGCTCATTTGACCAGCACCACGCGTGGTGCAGACCGCTGATTGGGCCATGTTCCTTTGGCCCAACTCACACAAGTCTGGCCTATGTGGCTCGCACCCTCGCACAAGCCACTCAGCCCACGTGGCATTTTCTCGCCTCCTGATTGGTTGGTTTTGTTTAATTCATAATTAATCGGTCCTTTCTCAGAAAAATACAAATAAATACTCATTGGAAAGTATTTTTAATGTAGAATACTAATTTGTGGTTCTTGAGTCCTAATTTTATATTTCTTTTTCTAAGTTTACCTTGGATTCCTTTTTGATGATATAAATGTTCTAAAATAGGTAATCAAGTCATTTTAACTCCAAATTGGGAAAGTCTGTATGTTTTCTTAATCAGTGAAGTTTAAGGAATGTTTTGGGATAGGTCTTGAGTCCTAAATTGAATGTTTCTATAGAAGGTCTAAAAATGGTATTTCTTTACCCTTTATGCTTTATAAATACTAATTCATGTGAAATATTTGTAACTAGAGTAAAATGGATGTGGATATAATCTATTGGTGAAAAATGATGTTATGAATCTTCAATAAGGTATGTGAAGCCTACTAATGTATGTAACACCTATTTATGTGGAATATATGTGCAATTAACCTATCCTTCAGTTGGGCTTTTACTCAAACCCTAATTTCCTATGTGGAATCTCTATTTTTGCCTTATTTGGCTCTTTATTTATTTGAATCTTCTATTGCCTATGTTGGCTCATTTATGTAATTATTTTATGGGTTTTATTCTCCATTTACTATGATGTAATGTTATTTACATTTTCACTATTGTCAAGTGAATTATTCAACATGATGTATTTTTATCCAAATGACAATGTAGTGTACATGAGTACAAACCACCCATAGTGGGCATGAGCCCAAGGGAATGTGAATTTCTCCCCATGGGAATGTGATTTTCTCACTGTTTTACATATTTTTGAGGGATGTGAATTTCCCCTCGCATTATTGAGGTTTGGGATGTGAATTTCCCCTCTCCTCTTGGTGTAGGTCTGGTAGGTGCCTCACCCTACATTGGTATGGTTTTGTGCCATTATATATTCATGTTATGTTGATTATTGTTATGGATTGAACAATGGAAGTTTCTATTTCTTATATGATTACTTGCCTCATACTCTTGAAATCTCTTAGTATAGTGAATCATTTTATTATGCAATTTTGTGATTTATCATTTGTCCATATTCCTTTTGATTAACACATACTTTTATCTCTCTCTTGTTGGATGATCCCAACCATCCAGATATAGGATCAGAGTGTGCAGTTGAAGCTTGATAAATCTACCTAAGGATAAGGATAAGGAGTTCAGCCTTGTATCTTGGACATAGCTACATATATATTAAGTTGTTTTTCTTTGGAGACAATATTGATTTGGTTTTAGTCTTCCTCTACCTAGATCCTTGTAGGTATAAAGCTTGTACAACCATTTAGAAATTTTGTAATGCACTCTTTATACACTTAAGTATAGTCAAAGTTTAAAATTCTGCTATTTCACATTGGTATTTTTGTTTACCATACTCTTAGTAGAGTGTTGGGTTATTATCTTAGCTCTTTACAATACAAGTGGCGGAATTAATACAAAAGAAAAACCAAGATATAGGAAGATGCACATGATCATGTGGCATATAGAGTCTGCAGTGGATAGAGGCAGTCAAAAGAAGATATTGTATACATGTATCTTTTTTCCATGCATATTGTAAAATAGGGGTCATATTAATGTCCTCCCCATGTGTACTCATTTTTTAAAATATAAATAAAAGTATCATTGTTGACGTTGTAAGAACATCTCGATCTTGATTAACATTCATCTTTTTTCTTTTTGAAAACCCCTCTATATTAGCAAGCGAATGATTGGGTACATAATGTCTCTTACTATATATATACACTACAACAAATCTAGCCTAAGTCGGCACTTATTATTGGCAATTTTTTTTAACAATGTCGGTATGGTCGTCTCCACAAAGTTAGATGATAGCAGGGCTGCAAAACCCCATCTCTACGGTAAGCCATGTGCGGGAGAAGTCCACTGGCGCGCAGTGGAACAATTATTTCTCGTCTAATTATTCATTATTTGCAAAATCGCTTCACCCACGCTATCTGCCCCAATTTCCGCTCCCTCTCCCCCGCCGCATTGGTCCTCATCCCGCACTGCTCGTCTGCTCCTCTTCTGTTTCCGCACTCACACGCATCGGCTCCTCCCCCTGCGAGACGTGCTTCTCATCCTCCTCTGCCACTCCTCTTCATGCTCTCTGCTCCAATTTCCGCTCCCTCTCCCCTGCCACACTGCTCCTCATCCCGCACTGCTCCTCTTCCATTTCCGCACTCGCACACGTCGACTCCTCCCCCTACGGACTGCTTCTCATCTTCCTCTACCACTCCTCTTCCCCATAATTCCTCTATCGTAGGCCACTTCCCTTCCTGACTACCTTTCCCCCATATCCGAACCCTCTACCACATCTATGAGAAACCCTCAGCTCAAAGCGACGGTCTCTGCTTCCAAGGCATTAGAATCTGACATCCAATCAAATCACCAGAGTCTGGAGTCTACAATTGAAAGGAAGGACTATCCTTTGACTGATAGCCGGCCAAGGAGTCCTGAACATATAGTCAGTAAGTCCCAATATCTATACTTACTGTAAGAATGAAATTTTCTCTATAGATATACTATTTAGTTTCTTGTTTCTTGTTTCATTTCAATCATTTCAACAATGTTCTACATTTTCCCAAGTCCATATTCTCTGAAAAAAAATACACAACATAGTAGAAAGAGTGAACATGATTATCTAATTCTGCTCCAACAAACACATCTAAGCCTACCTTTTTTGGGTTGGTTTATTTTATAATGTTTAAAGCTAAGGGATTATATTGACACTTGGTGATTGGTTCATATTGTTATGGAATTTTAGTAAAACTCAAGAACTTCATAATCAATGCCTAGAAGATTGGTGTATAATAAAATCAGACAAATTAATTGATATTGAGAGACAATATTTTATATATAATGGGGAATGAGGAGTCTTGTTAAGTGTGATTTAAAGAAAATTTAAGACTACCATTTTTTAAACTATAACAAGGATCATGTCGTCACCTTATCCATGTAATTGAGGGAATAGGGGAAGTAACTAAGAGGCTCAAGGTTTTTGGAAACTGTAGTTGAACAATTGCCATTCACAAAGATCTTGTCAAACTTTTTCAATTTGTCTTTCCTTAGTATAATACAAAATTTAGGATCGATAATATTATCCAAGAAGTTGTGCTTAAGTCGACTTCCTTACCCTAGGAAGCACAAACACTTCTATATAGCCCCCGTGTCTGTGTCATACATTTAGGATCGATTAGATTATCCAAAAAGTTGTGCTTAGGTTGACTTCCTTAACCTAGGAAGCACAGACACTTCAATATATCCCTCGTGTCTGTGTCATACACATTTTGGACACGGTCCAAAATGTTTTGGACACAACCAACACGTGTCTTGTCCATTTTGGTCCATTTTTGCAGCCCGGACACTTCTTGGACACGACCCAAACATTTCTTGGACACATCTATGCAGTTTTACCTGCTACCGCAGCCCATATTTGAGTATATTCTAAATATACAACTCCAATAACTATACTATCATTGAGAAAATGTTACATAAAACTGTATTCTAATTTATATTGCATATTCCAACTTAAATTGTATATTAAATACCTTAAGAGAGTGAACGTGAAAATTCTAAGATGAATTAGATATCATAAATTGCATATTGATCGAATAAATTGATTGATCGAATAAATTGATTGATCAAGTAATGCAAAGTCATTTACTATATCTGAAATTCTGCTCTGTTTATTGAAAATAATGCAACCGTCAGTTGGATACTTCATTTTTTTTACTAAAGATGCATTATTGTATACAACCATTTCAATCATTTTAATTATTCTAAAATTTTGCTATATCTACTTAAAGTAATGCCACAATTAGGCATCTACTTCATATTGTTTCTATTGTACACACAAACACATGCATACTTCAAAATCATATACTATTGTACATATAAGTTTTCAATAAATTTAGATACATACAAATATGTAGAATTCTAGATAATTTACAATAAATTTAGATGCATATGTATTTCAGTATATACATATATGCATATAATACATACATCATACACATTTGTTTGTATATATTAAAAACAATCCCCCTCATCTAAAGCCGTGTTCATGTCCTATATTTTAGAAAATCGGCATGTCCCGTGTCTGTGTCCAGAAATGTGTCCATGCTTCCTTGTCCTTACCTAATTCTTTATATAGTAAATATAAGGATTAAGTTTGATACTATTTTTATCCATTACTTGTTTGTCTTTTCCCAATTACTTATGCTCTTTCTTTTACTTTGATCAACCTTCTCGTCCATACTCACAAATTTCACCTTCAGCCAATATCTGACCATAACATGCTTCATTTGGGTACAAAATTTTGTAGCTCCCACTTAACAAAGCTACAGTTTTCCATCTTATTTGTTAATACTCTTTATCTCATTGTATCTTCATTATATAAAAGTCCACCTGAACCATAGTTTTGTATGACCTAGATTTTTATTTTAGCAAATTTTAAGATCGGTTTATCCAGTAGTTGTGCTACACTTGTCACACTTAAGTCAAATAAATATGATGGTTGTTAACTAATTAAAGCAATACTATTTCAATCATTTATTATGTTTATGAAAATCTGTTCTCTCAATGATATTTCCCTAACTTAGGATATATAAAGATATTTTTAAAGCAGTGCATCATTTCAAATGAAAAGGAGCTCTCTTCAACCAAGAGAACTGAGTGAGTACAATTCCATGATCATGTCATGTTAGTTTGTATGTATACAATACAAAGTGCTGTTTTTTTATATTCATGAATAAATAAATAAATATATATATATATATATATATATTGCTCATAAGTACAAGAAGTCCTTTTTTTACTTGTAGTAATGTTATATCTTTCATTAATGGTTTCTCCTACTGGAAGTTCCCTTCATATTATGTGCCAATGGATTAAAAGGGAGAAGATCAAGCAACATACCATAATATTCTTTTTCATATGTTTTAGT
Source organism: Alisma plantago-aquatica (assembly GCA_963693085.1). Lineage (NCBI taxonomy): Eukaryota > Viridiplantae > Streptophyta > Magnoliopsida > Alismatales > Alismataceae > Alisma > Alisma plantago-aquatica. Next base: position 712,567,397 of record OY856410.1, read on the forward strand.
AGTGATTTCTAAATTGTAGGATTCTATGGCTGGGATAGATAAAAGTTGGATGAAAAATAAGAATAGGTTATCTTCAGAATACATTAATGTAGTTGTGGAATTTATTCCATTTGTGTCTAAAAATATAGAAGTCGATGGTTACATAACATGCCCTTGTGTTAAATGTAATAATGCATGTTTCAAGACAAAAGATGAGGTTTCAGCTGATCTTATAGTGAATGGCATAATTGAGCAGTACACGTGCCGGATAGCGCACGGTGAATCAAATGAATTCATAAATTCTAATACTAGTGATGATGTCAGTGATGATGTTAATGATGTTGTTCATGATATACATGGAATGATAAGATATGGTCTAGGGTTACCTAATAGATTTGTTGCTACACCTGATGATATGGATGAAACATATGATAGTGATGATTTGAGCAGTGAATTGTCTATGTTTTGCAAGCTGATGAAAGATGCAAAGGAGCCACTTCATGATGGGTCTGGAGGATTCTCAAAACTATCTTTCACGATGTCATTGTTGCAACTCAAAGGGTTTCATGGTCTGAGCAATAATTTTTTCAACAATTTGATTACATTGTTATCCAAGGCATTTAAGGGTTGTCATCTTCCAGAACCCTTCTATGAAGCAAGAAAATATATCACTGATCTAGGGCTTGACTATGTGAAGATAGATGTTTGTAAAAACCATTGTATGATGTTTTGGAAGGATCAAAAGAATGTTGATATATGTTTGAAATGTGATGCATCTAGATGGAAATTCACCTCTTTTGATGACATCATCAATGACAAGTCTCCTAGAAAGAATAGAAAGAAGTTCAAGTTGGCTAAAAAGATTCCTGCTAAGACTTTATGGCACTTTCCATTAATACCACATTTAAAACGTTTATACATGTGTTATCAAACTGCATCCGAGATGAGATGGCATAAGGAAGAGAGAAAAGATGATGGAAACACTACAACAAAATTGCCCATTAGTGGCATTTATTCTAGTGGCATTTATAAAAAAAGCCACAATCTATCTAATGTACAGACATTTTTAATTAAAATGCCTCTAAACCACCTATTATAGAGTTTATAAAAAAGACTTAACATTAAAGGAATTCTTATATTTAATTAGTGGCAATTTTAAATTGCCAAACCAAATGACGCGTGCGAAGTATTATCTATCGGAAATTTTCATTTCACTTCTCCCGCTTTTCCTCTCGCTTTTCCTTCACGCTCCCACGTATGTAATAGCTAGTATTGCGGTGACTATGGCGATTGATCTCTCCAATCCTTGTCGATATTCTTTCACCTGACAACGCGTGGAAGAGATATAGCCTCCTGGTCGATCGTCGCTCGCCCTAGCTAATAGCGTCTTGGAGGATCGAGTGCATCGACTGACTGGTGGTGGCACGTTGATCGTAGCGTGGAGGATCGCTTTCGACTACTGGCTTGCAAAGTGCCACATTGTCGGCACCGAGGAAGCCAGGAGTCTACTTTGCTGACGTCGAGGAATCCAGTTAAGCCACATTTGCTACATTGGCGCCAGGTGATTACAAATAGATTCTCTTCCCCAACCATTATCACCATCACAATCGGCTGCTCTGTATTGATTCACACTAGTAGAGGAAGAACCGTCTCTGTAAGATATATTCCTACCTCTACGATTTTCTTGCCCCTCCCTTAATTTTGCTATATTCTTTCTTTATTTTGGATTGATTTCAATTTCGAGCAAGATCTGGACTGAAGTTAGAGTTCTTGGTTTACTCATTATTCCTAATTCCATGACTGACTTGGTTAATTGCACTAGCAAGGAGAATCATTATTTGGCAATGTGCATCCTGTACTGGTTATGGAGGGAGAGGAATAATAGAGTTCATGAAAATGTGGATATGCAATCATGGGTTTGGTGATGGGTATCTAAACACCACTTTCTTTAGTGGTCTAACTCTTACTAATAGACTGTCCATCAATGTAGATTTTGATATCAAGGAGGAAACGACAAACAAGATAATGTCAGAAATAACTCAAGAATTGTAACCAGCACCAACTTATATAGTTATAAACATAAGATAGAAAAGTATTCAAATAATCAATTCTCATTACTTCCATTAATTTAGGGGACTAAGACTTAAAAAAGTATAGGATAATGGAAATTTGATTGTGGGCATTACAATTGAGTCGATGTTTTAGTTGCAACCAGAACACCTCTAAGATACATGGATTTTAATGAGGCCAAGAATCACTAACATTTATGCATAACAACTTCCAACGAAGTACAAATTAGGATTTTATAATCTTTGGAATGGTTTTGAGACAAGGAACCTCCTTGACATTAGACCTGGTATGCCATCTTGATTCCCATGTTATAATTAGAATCTAATTTTAATGAAGTGTAATTATTCATGGTTATGGTATATACATGAAATTAGGTTTGATTAGGCTTAGCTATTTTTAGTATACATTGTGATATGTCATTACCCACACCAATTTCCTTCTATGTTTTTATATTAGTGTATATAAATAGGTTACGAAACAATGTCATTTTATTGCTATAAGTTTCCCTTTAATATAAGTGAGAAATCTAATATATTCTCAAAAGCACAGAGGCCAAGAATGATTAAGCATCTCATCATCATCACATTTAATTTATATACCAAAATTCATGGGTTGATCCACTTATATAGTAGAAACTATACTTCAAACGAAATTTCTAAAAAGTAGGGGCTTACTGAGCATCATTGACTTCTAAACAGGGGGGGTAGTCTGAAGATGATACAACTAAGAAATAGCAAAGAAAAATACACAATTTCCCTTCACCATGAATTGGTTACATGTGAGCACAATTATATTCTATTCATTTGATTTCCCTTGTCAAAGGGCGGGCGGTTGCTCCTCTTGTCATATTCTGTTCATTCTGATTCTAGACTTTTGGATGCTATGCTTCTATTCTTATGCTTGGTCAAGGTTCAGTACTTTTCTCCCACCTCTTGTCAGGCTCTGCTGGTTGAAGCTTCTGTTGGTTTTGATTGGAAGGTCTTGTATGCTATTTTCTTTTGAATCCTTTTTTCTGATGTGGTTTTGAGTGATCTTCTACTATTTTCTTCTGTTGGTTATCGTTGGCTGACGGATATGTGATTTGTCCTTGGGTTGGTTTGTCTTTTCCCTATTTGATGTCATCCAAGGATGGGATCCTATGTTGGCTCTTGCCTATGGAAGTGCTTGAAATGGCTTCGTATGGTTCTCCTTTTTTAAGGCTTTTTTGGGATTCTTTGAAATGATATTCCTATACTTTGAAATAGGAGTTTCGGCCGACCAAAAAAGGAATATAGCCATGATTGAGTACCATGTTATGAAGAACATACACCTTGGTGTTCAGCTTCATATCAGGGATTGTATCTTTGGTATTTGGTTGTATAGATTCCTACTTTCTAGGTGTATATGTTCTAAAGGTTTCTAGTAGGTGAGCTTGTAGAATTTGAGGTTGTAGGTTTGGAAATCATGTTGGTGGTTTTGAGGTTTATGAATTCTCCTTTCATACTGGAAGATAGGACCCATGCTCCTGTTCATTTTCTGATTCAAGTCAAAATGATTAGAATGTGCTTGGGTCCTTATTATAAGTATGTTCTTTTATCCTTTTAAAAAGTATTTCAAATATAGTGTCGTGTACTCATAAAACTAAAGTGGCAGGAATCTATCCCATTTACATATAGGTCAGAGAATAATAACCTCACATAACTCATTTAGAAAATTTACAATTTTTAGATGAATCCATCTTGTAACTCATTTAGAAAATTTACAATTTTTAGATGAATCCTTCTTGTCATAAACTTTGTGGTACTATCAAAATAATAAGATGATAAGATATCTTGTAGTAGTGTTTTGATAAACACAGAAGTACAAGACTATAGTGAAATTTTGGAAAGACAGCAGTAACCTCTTTAAATAGGTCGCACACCTTCTATAGTAGTGCATCGATACTCCAAATTAAATAGGTCTCACACCTGTACAAAATAAATCAGACACCATTAACCTCTTTGATAATCTAAAATATGAGTGTTGATTCAACAGATAGATAATAAGTGGCACCTCATTGTATGAAATACCAAGATACATCAAATTATAGAAAATACTAGTTACTTCATTGAAAATCTCAAAGAAGGATTAGTGAGCATTGGACCAATTGCAAAGATATAGCCTCGATATAGGACATGATCTCCTATATTAGATTTCTTTTCAAGCTATCATGTCTACCACAATAAAGTTGGTTATGACAAGAAATAAAAGGTTAATTGCTGTTATACAACTTTTTCTGAAAATATATAACATCGTTATATGTACTTACAATTTGTTAATACTAATATTATGTAGTCTATGTCCACCCACAACAGTCACTATGAACTGGGCCTCTATGTCAATGTTAACGTTCCCTATTGAAGAACAATTGGACATCATCCTAGATGATCGTTCCTTAAACCAATTGGCCATACCCAAACATTGGCGTTTTCTAAAAGGAAGACACTACAGGCCTGGTGAAGTGACCCTAAATTTTGGTAATTATTCACATGTTATCGAGGTTGAGTATGATTTGGCGAGAAATCTTGTATCGAAATCCGGTTGGCGTGATTGGATTAGAAATATGTAGTGGGTTGTAGCGACATGCTTTTTCTCCGTTCAGTTGGCCATAATACCATCAACGTTTGGATAACCATCATCAACTGCGAGACCCCCGATCATCTACGGCGGTATGAGCGCACGACGGAGGATATCAGCTCGAGCTTAGACAAATCTGATTATGAGGCCCCTGTCAGTTCAGATTTGTCTAAATACAGTGAGGAGCTCTGTGACACAACACAATCATTAAAAAGTCCACGGTAGGTCCAATTAACAAATATAATTGTTAAGACAAAAAATTTGTGTTTACACTTTTTGTTTGAAAACAATCAATATTCATAGCTGCTTTCTTTTCTGAACTTCTGGAGAAGATCGCCACAATGATAAGTCCTCAAAGTTACTGATGCGGGACCATGTTAGTGTAGTATTTAGTTGTCTATCTATCTAGACTTTTCTATATTAATAGTTATTTTAATTATGTGCATGTTTAGGGGTACACCATCCCCTTTGTTTAGTTACTGTTTAGGGGTACACTCCTGTGTGTGGATGTAAAAAGAGATGAATGAATGGAACTTAAAGTTTCTACATGAATGCTTATAACTGAAGTGTGTGTTCCCATGAATGTTCCAAATTCACAAATCCATCCTATCTAACGACACATTTGAAACCAAACAACAAAAAGAAATATGCATATCCTATTATGTTACAAATTATTGATAAATTTCATTATAAATGTTCTTTTATCCTTATTATAACTATGTTCTTTTATCCTTATTATAAGTATTTCAAAAAATGCTTGGGCACCCGCCTAGTCGGATAGGCTCACGTGAACTTCATTTGCATGATTACACTAGTATTTTCTCATATTGTATAGTCTATTTTAATATGACATACTTACTCATATGTTATATTTTTTACTATTTTTATAGAATGGATAAGTCTTGGATAGCAGAGGATGACTGAACAAGCAGTAAATATTTATGTGGAGTATCAAAAATTTTGGATTTTGCTTTTGAACATTCATCAATTGGAGACAAGATTGAATGCCCATGTAGAAAGTGTGCTAATGTATACCAGGTCACCAGAAAGACTGCATTGAGCCATCTACTGTGGCATGGCTTCTTACCAAGCTATATTTCTTGGGCTTTTCATGGTGAAGATGCTGATGTTCAAATGGATGCTCCTACTGATCAGGGAGATTTCCTTCATGTTGAAAATTTACAAGATATGTTGCATGATACTTTTCCGAGTTCCAGTGAAGATGGAAATACAGAAGGAGTGGAGCCATCTAGTGATCAACATTTCAATACTGAAAAATTTTATATCTTTTTAAGGATTCTGAGATAGAATTATATCCAGGGTGTAAGAAATATAGCAAACTTGCCTCCATCCTAGAATTCTATCACCTAGTTTGTCTTAATGGCTTGAGTAAGAAAGCATCATCTATGTTTCTTACGTTCTTTAAGAAGATGTCACCAGAAGGAGAACAATTACCTAATTCATTTATGAGCTAAAAAAGACGATTACGGGGTTGGGCTTAGATTATGTGAAGATTCATATTTTTCCAAATGGTTGCATGTTGTTTTGGAAGGATTCTACTGATAAAGACGTCTGTGATACATGTGGAGCATCAAGATGGAAATCGATTACAATCCCAGATGATGATGACGAGCTTGAAAAAAAACCCAAGAGAATACCTATCAAAGTGCTCAGACACTTTCCACTTATACCCCGCCTAATGTGGTTATTCATGTCATCAAAAACCTCATCCTTAATGAGGTGGCATGCAGCAGAATATGAAAAAGATGACAAGTTAAGACACCCGGTTTGTTACAACCCCAATTTTGGGTTCATTTGGTGAGAAATGAAATTTCTCATATTAAAGATATTTAAACAAATAATGAAATAATTTGCTTCAAATAAATGGATTTCCTTTCACAATAGCCTTGATTGATTGTGTTGTGGGCTTTATTGGCTATTGGGCCCAAATAATAATGAAATTCAATTAGTAAATGGATAATTGAATTTTTAAGAAAAGAAATATGTAGAAACTTCTAGAAGGCAAATCCAAAGAGGATTTCGTGCCTCTTGGGTTCCTTGGATACCAAGGAGTCCAAGGTTGTAAAAAGAAAGCAATGAGAAAAGAAAAGGTTAACTAAGTATTTCTTTATTAAGAAATAAATTGAAAATAATGGTAATATGTGGAAAGCAAGTAAAAAGAGAAATAAATGAGTTAGCCTTTGTGGGATTTCGTATCCCAAGGATCCCTAATGATAAAAGGAATATCAATGATGAAAAATTAAAGAGAAATAAAGAGAAATCTGAAAAAGGAAATATTTCCAATAAGAACTCAACATGATAATGTGAAATAATGCGTTTAAATGCATCTAGAAGGATAATGAGTACCCTTCAAGAGAAATTTCGAAATCTTTGAATCCCTTTGGTTCCAAGGAACCCCAATGGAGAAAAAGAAAAAGTAAATAACAATAATTGCAAAATAAAAGAATAATGTGATACATTAGTAATGAATAGTTGAGCAATTAAGGTTCATAAAAATGAAAAGGATATTTTAGGGTTTGTTAACTTAAAAAGGATAAAGTTTGAGAAATTGATCTAAGAAACCCTAATGAATAGTAATGAAACCTTAATGCGGATTAGAAACCATAGAAAGTGAATCCAAGTTAATAAAGTAGATTCTTGATAAAGCGTGTAATAAATAGAGTACATATTTATTTCAGGATTTATGTGATGATTGAATTACTTGCTTGGATCTGTTGATTGGTTTGATGATATATACATGAAGTATGTGTTGAATAATCTGCATGACTCATCAAATCAGGTATGTGGTTACGATTAAGAATAACCACTTTAGTTTCTGTGTGGATTCCCGAATGTTTAATCGCATTGAATGCAACTAAACTGTTGGATGTTTATTTATTTCATGCAACTATAAAATGACTATGATTATCACTATAAATGTGCATATATAACTGGCTAGATCCGGGTCCACCTCTGTTACTTTGAAAAGGCTAAAAAATGGGTAATCCTAGAGCAAGGTCTAGGTTACCGTGAGTTAGAAACTGGGCTACCTACGTGTAGTGCCATGAGACTCTTTAGCATATCCCGAGTTAAGGATTGGTCTACTTACGAGTAGTGTCGTGTGACTCAAACCTAGAAACTGGTTCACTTATAGGTGGATCATGAGGGGTTTAATGGGGACAACACAGAGGATAGGGTACTCTTAGATCACAGAGTTATATTTAAAACGTAATCTTAGTTGTTAAATGATTAATTGAATGATTACATTGTTATCATAGTTGCATGTTTATTGTTTCCCCCACATACCAGCTTCGGCTGACCGACGTTTTGTTTGTCGGCGTTTTAGGTACAATGAAAAGAACAAACAGTAAAGTGGCAGATGTGGTACTAAACGAGAATTAAAGTGCAAACGAGGATTAGATAGATTAGTATTGGTGTGGATAAAAGTTTAGAGATCCAAGTTTTCAAAACGGTATGCAAAAATTTATTTTCTTACAGCTTTCAGTATAGTATGTTAAAATTTGATAATTATTCTTGGTTAATTTCCGAACCTTTGATCCGGAAGTCATGGGTACGGCTTCGACCTCTCGGTCTCCCTTAATTGGGGGTTATCGGGAGGTGGGGTCGTAACACAGTTGATTCACCTACATGGAAAACATTTGATGTGATGCATCTAGAATTTGTTGCAGATGCTAGAAACATTCGATTGGGACTTGCAACTAATGGATTTAATCCTTTTGGGACAATGAGTACTTCTTACAGTACATGGCCTATTGTGATTATTCCATATAATTTACCTCCTTGGTTGTGCATGAATCAACCATATTTTATGTTATCCCTACTCATTCCTGTACCAGCTTCACCCGAAAATATAGATGTGTACTTGCGTCCATTGATTGAAGAGTTGAAAGAACTATGGGATACGAGTGTACATACATATGACGCTGGAACCAAGGAATTCTTTCAGATGTGTGCTTCTTTATTATGGACAATTAGTGATCTTTCAGGATATGCACATCTATCTAGTTGGAGTACTAAAGGCTAAAAAGCATGTCCCTATTGTAATAAAGATACTATCTCACATTGGTTGCCACATAGCCGTAACGTTTGCTACAGAGGACATCGTAGGTTTTTTTCCATCTAGCCACATATTCTGAAAAGAAGCAAAGGCATTTGACGGTGAGCAAGAATTTAGGTGTCCACCTAAACCTCTATCTGGAGCTCAAATCTTTTCACAATTGGAGGACGGAAGAACAGTAATTGGTAAGAAAAGGCCAAGAGGTAAGAATTCAACACACAATTAGGAAAGGAAAAGCATATTTTTTGAGCTACCATATTGGAAAACTAACATTGTAAGGCACAATCTCGATGTCATGCACATTGAGAATAATATATGTGAGAGTATTGTTGGAACATTGCTAGGTTTGAAGGATAAAAGTAAGGACAACTTGAATGCAAGGAAGGATTTGGAGGATATGGGAATCAGATTTCCGCTTCATCCAAAAACTATTGGTAAATATACCATCCTACCTCCAGCTTGCTATATAATGAAAAGAGATGAAAAAATATTATTTTGCAACCTCCTAAAATCTGTCAAAGTTCCAGACGGGTATGCGTCTAATATATCTAGATGTGCACGGCCAAAGGATCAAAAGATGCTACCAATGAAAAGTCACGATTATCACGTGCTGATGCAACAGCTTTTGCCATTAGCTGTCACTATGTCCTTACCCGGTAAGAATGCTAAGTCATGTATTATTAATCTTTGTCGCTATTTTCAAAGGTTGTGCACTAAAGTCATAGATCCAATTGATTTTTCTGCATTGGAAAATGCAATAGCTGTTACACTTTGTGAGATGGAGAAGATATTCCCTCCATGTTTTTTTGACATAATGGTGCAACTATCAGTCCATCTCTCTTATGAAGCTAAGATAGCCGGCCCTGTTCAGTATCATTGGATGTATCCAATTGAAAGGTAACATTTCACACGTCATGATGACTTTACCTATTGGAATGTAATTTATCATAATATTTTCCTCAACTTTGTTTTCAGGTATCTGATGACCCTAAAAGGATATGCTCATAATAAAAGATATCCAGAAGGATATATAGCTGAAGAGTGTGTAACTTTTTGTTCAAGATACTTGGATGGAGTTGAAACAAAATTAAATCAGAAAAATAGAAACGATACTGACGAAGCAAATTTGGAAAATGAGCCAACACTTGACAGTGATGATTGGTCTATTTTCTCGATAGTAGGTCATGGTATTGGTAAAATGGTAACATGTGTCTTGGACGAACATACATTGAAACAAGCCCATAAGTATGTACTATGCAATTGTGAAGCAATTGAACCCTACATTAAGTAAGTTAGTGTCAACTGTCTTCTATTAATAAAATGCTATAACATATTCCAATAACATATTGCACATATTTTGTATTCAGGATGCACTATGATATCATTAGGCAAAAACATCCTCAGAAGTCCTTAAAGGAGGTTTAGAGAATACATAGTAACTCATTTGATGGATGGTTTAAGGAACATGTAAGTTTAGTTTTGGTAATTAAATTAGTTATGCTTCATGAATAAATTCTAACAAACTTTTCTTTTGTTAGATTGAGACACTCCTAAGAACAGATATGGTAGATGATAAAATCAAGTTTCTTTCTCAAGGTCCACATCAACTGGCCATTAAGTACAAGGGCTATGTTGTCAATGGTCACAGATTTCATACCAAGGCAAAAGATGCAAATCGGACAACACAAAATAGTGGAGTCTTTATGGTAGCTAAGACTGATTGTTATTCTAAAACCACTGACCGCAATCCAATTACTAGAGGTAACCTAGTATGGTGTTTTGAAGGATGTTATTGTGCTCAAATATTATGAACACTTTAAGGTGACATTATTTAAGTGTGTTTGGGTGGACATCTACTCAACGAGGGGAATCAAGCATGATGAACATGGGTTGACTCTTGTTAATTTGAGACGCCTTCAAACTACAGGAGAACCGTTTATAGTGGCATCTCAAGTTGGACAAGTATTTTATGTAGAAGATGTCACTGCAAAAGGGTGGCATTTTGCTGTAAAGATTGCCCCACGGGATATGTTCAACATGGAAGAACAATCTTGTATTGAGAATGTCGAAGCTTATGTGTAAGGTGAAACTGGAGATGGGCCATCAATGACATCATAGGATGAAGATACTGATTGTGACATAGTTAGATTGGATATGGAAGGAATTACTATTGCTAGTTCAACAACTGAAAAAGACCAATCCCGAATTCAGCAAGATGACGAAAGTGTATCTCAAAGTGATGATGATGATTGTTCTGAATGAGAAGATTACAAAATAGCAGCCAATGTTTCTTTTTGTTTGTCATTAACATTTGACTTAAATAAGCCTTTTTTGGCTCAATGTATCTCTTTAATTTTCTGTATCACATTTTGCTCTAGCTAGTGTATCAATTTTGCATGTCTGACATTATTCTTATTCATATTTATCCTTGTCTCTACTGTTGTTTATAACTATATTTGATTAAATATATGTGTTTCATTTTTAAATATTATTAATAAAATTGTTATTATGTTGTTCAATATTTTTCTAAATGTGACCATTTTTATGTGACTTGATATACTTAGGATGAGAGAACAGTACAGTGACAACTACCATAACATGACAGCCGCAAGCAATGATAAGAACAACAATAATGACTCCTGTACGGCGACTCATTTGCCTAGCATTACTCGACATGGTTGTTGGAAATCTTTGAACATGTCATCCTCAAATCGCTCCAAAAAATTTTTAGCTTCCCTTCCAACTGAAATTCATAATGATAGAGCAAACAAATTCAATAAAACCGCTGCTAGCTCTGCAAAAAATGCCCAATCAGCCACGTCTCCCCAAGACTATAATATGGTTGGTGGTTCGAAATCCTCTCAAACACGCACAACTGAAAAGGAGATGGGAACAAGGTTCCAAAATTAGCAAAATAAAGAAAGTGGCGATAAAGATACAAGATAAAGAATTTCACAGCTACCCCGTGTGCCTAATGTCAATGCTTCCGTGTCTATTCATTCAAGAATTTTAGAGAATAGAGCTGCCAGTAACCAAAATAGCAATGTATTTCCTGATAAAATGGACCAAAATGACATCTCTGATCACCATGTTGAGTCATTGAATGTTACAACAACACCTTCTGATGGGCTAGGTAATCATTTCATTCATATCATTATATTTATAGTGCTGCATTTAATCATATATAATTATGCATATATATATTTTATCTTTATGAATGAATGCTTAGGTCAAAAACATCGAGCAAACAAATTCAATAAAACTGTTTCTAGCTCTGCCAAAAATGCCCAATCAGCCACGTCTCCCCAAGACTCTAATATGGTTGGTGTTCGAAATCCTCTCAAACATGCACAACTGAAAAGGAGATGGAAACAAGGTTCCAAAATCATAAAAACAAAGAAAGTGGCAATAAAGTTACAAGATCAAGAATTTCACAGTTACCCCGTGTGCCTAATGTCAATGCTTCTGTGTCTATTCATTCAAGAATTGTAGAAAATAGCAATGTATTTCCTGATAACATGGACCAAAATAACATCTTTGATCACCATGTTGAATCATTGAATGTTACAACAACACCTTCTGATGGGCTAGGTAATCATTACATTCATATCATTGTATTTGTAGTGTTGCATTTAATCATATATAATTATGCATATATATATTTTATCCTTTATGAATAAATTCTTAGGTCAAAAACATCAAGCACGTGGCCAAACACAATGTTTGAAAGTTTGGAAAAGAAATCCCGACGATCCAATTCCCATTGAGAAAAATCAATTTGGACAACCAGTAGGTGAAAACCAATGTCACTTATCAAGTTTTCTGACAATCATTGCAAGAGATCCCAATCTTTGTCCACTAAACTATGAGGACTGGAGACAATTTCCAGCAAATAAAAAAGATTCTATATGGAATTTTTTGAAGGTATATTATTAAATTTTCTTTTTAAATGGTTAAATGAAGCATCTAATTGATATCCTTTATGTCGGTAGAGTAAATTCTCAATGGATTTAGATATGAAGGAGTGGACAATGAAGAGAATAGGAAAGAAATGGAAGGATCACAAGTGCGAGTTAAGGAGACTATACTTCGTAGAAGATAGTCCATACGAACAACAGCTTGAACAAGTTGTTCCCCGCGTGGACAAGTCACATTGGAAATTTCTTGTCGATTATTGGAGGAGTAATAAAGGAAAGGTAATATTATTTTTTCTATTCGTTGATACTTACATCACCGCACTAATAATTACTATGCACAATACTGCAATGTTTTCCACAGAGGAAGTCTATAACTAATAAGACAAGCAGAAAATTTCAAAAGGTTAGCCACACAACAGGAACCAAGTCGTTTGCATGTCTGAAATGTGATGTAAGTTAGTAATTTTTGTGATCCATTTAGATAATTTGATGGCATCCGTTTATTTGATGTTTAACCTTGTTTGAATGATAAAGATGGAGAAGGAAATAGGCAGAGAAGTAGATCCCATAATGTTTTTTGAGAAAACTCATCGTAAAAAAGATGGGAGCATAGTTGATGTTGAATCCGCAAAAATTTTGGTACAACACATAATATCCTATAGTATTATGTTACATTTACTAATTTCATAGAGGTATATATTTGGTATAAATTACATCTCGTATGATTTTTTGTATGTAGGAAAAATTTTCTTAGGTAGGAGAAGAGTTGCGAAGAAAACAACCTGATGTTACTTCAGATGAAATTTATAGGCATGTTATGGGAGAAGAGAGACCATGATATGTTCGTGGTTATGGACTTGGACCATCACCTTCTGATATCTGGGGCAAGAACCGTAAATCCCGAGAAGCTGAAGAAGCACAAAGGAAGCATTTCCAGGATAAGCTTGAAGAACAACAGTTGGAATTTGATGCAAAACTTCATGAACAAAAGGATGAATTCAACCAAAAATTAGAGGAGTTACTTGCCTTAACTAGAGCAGGAAACAGTCAAGAACAGCATGTTGGCACTGGCCAAGTATGAATACATTTTATACAAGATGTGTGGTATCAATTATTTTCCATGTTGACTTTTATGGACTTATGACAAAAATAAAATAATTGTGCAGACAAACTTATTAATGCAAACTCCACTCCATATAAGACATTTATCATTTAAGAAGGGACAAGTATGTTTGTATTACTGTGAATTGCACTTCATTTTACATTTATATAAATTTGTTATGTAAACTGTATTTTTTGTAGGATGTGTATTTGCTGAGTTTTATAGATCCAGATGCTAGAATTTCATTCGGTTGAGTCTCTGAGGTTGACCCCATGAAAAGGGTGGGAGGTGCAATTTTAGGCTCATCATTTGTTACTGTTTTTGTAGATGTTGCTTTGTTGGGCAACGATCCTCTAGTTAGACCTTATGATCAATATCAATCTATTGATGATGTGGTTGGCAACGTCATAGCATGGCCGAAAACACATACATTACCAAGGTGAGCATAAAGTATTGCTTATACTGTAACATAATTGAAAACAAAAGTAGTATCTAAAGTTGTTTCCATTTGTTGCAGGACATGAAGTTTAAATTTAATTGCATTCTTGGATACTATCTAAAAAGAGGAGAGCTATAGTTGTTTTTATGTAATCCACTTTATTATTTGTACATGTCGATCCAAAGTAATGGTGTTTCATGTCCATTGTCGTAGACAATGTTGCCAAATAACAATCATATTTTGTTTTGTCCTACTTTTAATTTTGTTATGGAGAATCTTAGTATTAAGGATGATACACACATTATGATTGGTTTGTGGTTTTTAGCTATGAGCAGTGTTTTAGCTTCTTGTTTGTGGGTGCGGATGAAAATTTTAGTTGAAAATGAGTTACGGTTATTTGATCCATTTCTTTCCATTTTGTAATTACTCATATAGTAAATGGATTATTATGGTTTGGATTTTCAAAATTTACAACTAATGTGGATGGGTGATGTGGACTGAATAATTCTTTTTTAATGTAAAAACTGCTGCAGTAAAAGGGTAATTGTTCCTTTGTATGGCAACCACACATCGTATACCATGATTTTCTATTTCCCAACCTATGCAGGTTTGATTCTATTTGATAATATCTTGGAATGCAATTGCTTATATAAGCAGGAATGCATATTGCGGGTGCTTCATATTTGTGAGCTTCATATCCAACTTGCATCATGTCAGATCATGAGGTGTGTTACTTGTATGAGTGTTGTTCTGTTTTCTCACTGCGTTGTTTTTTAATGTTTTGTTTTTGGTACTAAGTATAATATAGCGTGGTGTTTTTGCATTTTGCAGAGGCACACTAAGTCATTGTCAACATTTCAGAGGTCTGCTCTGGTTGAGAAGTCTAGGCAAAAGCCTCAAGAAAGAATGGGTGTTCTTAGTAATGTGGGTTCCTCCTTGTTCCCTTAATTATTAAAACAACATTTATATATTTGTCTTTTTTCCTTTACCCCCTCCATCTAAAATAATACCCTTTCTGTAACATGTGGTTGTGATGCAGGCCCTAAAAGCCAATAACTATGGTAATGATCCTCTGCTAACTGCAGCTCTGTACTTGGAGATTAATTAAAGGCCAATCTCGAGATCTGAAAACCTCTGTATTGATGGCTTGTCCGACTACCCAAGGCTCCCATGGGACACATCCATTTCTAGTATAATAGTTGGCACTTGGGAGATCTTTGGCATGGATGGAGGATGCTCATGGCTGTGGTGAACTTCTCTGTGCAATGTGACACCCGTAGGCATATTCAGGATCTCATTCGCTGTAGAAACATGAAGGGTGTTGTAAGTAAAATCTTTTAATGTATTTCGTTTAAATTAGTTAAACGAAATACATAATTTTTTTTTACTAACAACGCACTTCATGTTTCCACAATGAATGAGATCCTGAATAAGACTACAGAGAAGTTCACCACAGCTGAGCATCCTCCATCCATGCCAAAAATCTCCTAAGAGTCAACTATTATACTAGGAATGGATGTGTCCCATGGGAGCCTTGGGCAGTCAGACAAGCCATCAATAGCTGCTGTAAGTTTTGAATTTTGACTCCTTAGCATATGTATGGGTTTTTAAATGCTTAAGAGATACAAGTTAACTAAAACCTAACCATAAGTTAAGAGTCAGGTACATTTTTCACTTTTTCCTTTGTCATCCATGAAGTTATTTTATTTTGGTGTCCTTCAATGTCATTAAGCTAACACGAAATCATCATGATATAGTATGTGTTTATGAGAGGACACTATTAGTTTTGTGTTCATTGATATTTAATTTTGTCTCCATTAGTATTTTTGATAAAATTTCATGTTACTCCCATATGATATTCTTTTTTTGCTAGGACAAACAACAAATATAGAATGTAGTCCATGTTAAAATGTTTTACATGCCAAATATAGACTTATAATTAAATACAATACATTATAGCTTGTAAATTTATAATAAATTTATGCAAGATATACATTGAACATTCTCTTATAGACAAAAATTCAATTATAATGGATATTCTTATTGGAATTGGAGGCTGATCTTTACCCCTTTGTGTTACAGTTCTATCTTGATGCTGGAAAGGGACATGTATACATGTACATTTTTGTGAAGATCAAGTTGCATTGAATTTCAAAGACTCCTTTTATTGAATGCATGTCTTAAGCTTTCCATGGGCATGATAGACATTCTATTAATGCTAAGTGTGCACAAAGATGGTATGCTACTAACTTATAATGATACATATCATACAGGTGAAACAGAATTTACCATCATTATTGATGCCCATGCTTTAGTGCTTCTATTCCCATCATTTGATTTTTAAAGATACCAAACTTATTTACATATCATTTCAGTTTCCACTGGAGAATCTTAGAGTGGAGAAAAATGTGTTGAGGGCTCAATTAGAAGAGAAGGATGAGCTGAAGAGGGAAGGTTATTCAACATGTCACTTTGTAAGTGTAATTGTAATTTTTTATAAATTGCCTTCAAGTGACCACTCGAGCTGTTGTGATAGTTGAACAATCACATGTGTTTTTGCATATGCTAGATTTTGTTGGAGGTCCGTCTGTCTATGAGGCTTGCACCATTAGGGGTGACAAGGCTTCCTCTGTATATAATATGAACTGTGCATGCTCTGTTTTGCATCTACTTTAAGCCAAATACGGCCAAAAGCCCTGCAGTTCTGCATTCCTATCCCTGATCTCTTTCCGATTAACACACACAACTCCAAAGGTGCACCCAAAGTGGTGGATTGAGGAAAATACAAACTTTCCAGGCCTTTTTATGTATAGTTACTTTCATGTTCTTGAACTAGACATGATCAGGTTAGAAGTGGAGCCAACCAAGACCAAACTAATTTTTAGCTATAGGGATGACTAGTGGTTGAATACAATCCAAGACAACCCAGTTGCAGCCTTGTCAAATATGTGAGATAATGACTGGATTATAGGTCAGATGGTGAAATTTCCTTCTGCATTGAGGGAAGCATTGCACTTTGTACAATGAGTTGTGGCAGCCACATCTTTGGCTAATAACTACATGCTTCTGAGGAGTATGCTCGGCTTCCCTGTAGGACAATCATGTTTGGTGCACATCTTTTCTACATCTCTGTTTAATAATTAACTCATGAATTTACCATTACATATTCCACACATTTTTTGTAGAGCAGGAATCATTATTTACCTTGTTATTATGTCTCATTCTTCACATGCCTTCATACAAATTGCCAAGGGAATTTCATCTATTGGGAAGTTTTTATATTGTTCTCTGTTGAATAAGCAAACATCACTCATAATTATTGAAGTTAGTTCTCTTATTGCTTTGATAGAGATGGAATGTAAATTTCTTTTTAATTTGATGAATAAGCAAACATGAACATTGCTTTGATAGAGATGGAATGTAAATTTCTTTTTAATTTGATGAACCAATGTACTGTCATGCTAACTGTAATCATGTACTAGTGATATTTTTTTATGAACATCGCACTTCTATTGCTGCAACTTGCAAGAGGAATTAACAATTCCTGAAAGTTTTTTTTTGGTAATGGTTTTTTCTAATTTTAGAGCTAAAACCTGAGAAAAGCATGAAATTGCATTAGGTCCTTGGAGGAAGCTATCAAAGGAAAATGAAATTGCAAAGAAAGAAAGAAAGGTTTGCTTGGCCATTTGTCAGTTACTCTGTTGGTGGATTCGACTTGGATGTTGCAGCTGCTCTGTATTAGGACACTTGGTGGATTCAACATGGATGTTGAGTACAACTGCATATGTATTGGTAATGGATATGTTTGGACGTATTGTTGATAATGCAGGTGGCATTGTTGAGATGAGTCAGCAGGAAAATTATTTGCCCTTATTATTTTCTGCTTTACACTATTGTTGATAATGCAGCAATCACACAGTTGTTTACCCAGAGTTGGATGAAATAATAGAGTTTGTAAACATCCTGGTGGATGCAGAGAAAGATGACCTGCACATAAACAAGGATTTAGTCCAAATCTCTACAGTAAAGGAAACCAAGGAAGCCAATATGGATGTCACTCTAGAGAGATCAGTAAGTAGGAGAATTAAAGGAAGTGGCACAAAGATGAAGAGGCAAGGGTCTGCGAGAAAGATTGAGACTAACAGAAGAAGTCCAAGACTAGAGGATTTTCAAAATCTAGCAGTGACATCTGCAGTAGATCAAAGTTTAATCACACCAAAGTCGATCTGTACAACCTAAGGAATGAATACATACTTAATCAAGAGAATCATGTTGCAACTCCTACAGTTTCTGGTTTATAAGCGGCTATACAGATCGTTAATTCAATTAATTCAGTCATTCACGCCTCCCTACTATTGTTCTTTTAAGTCAGTGAAGACTATATTGGCAAGTGAAGCCATCCAAGTTCAATGGAGCTTGGTAAACATTGGTGTTGTATTCAATATAAGGGGCAAGGTAAAATGTCCTCCCCGTGTAATTCAATATAAGGGGCAAGGTAAAATGTCCTCCCCATGTAATTCTCAATTGATTATAAATAAAAATTATTCATACTTTCAGAAAAGTGAGTTCATCTACAATTGAAATTCATTTAGAAATAATGATCATGAATTGAAAACTGAATGACTAAAAGCCATAAAAATGTAGTAATACAGAACTAGTAGTCATTAGTGGCTTTTTTTATATGCCATTAAACTCAATAAGAACATTTTCATACACCAACATAATACTAAATAGTGGCATTTGTATAAAAGCCAATTGATGGATAGTGGCTTTTTTATAAATGCCAAATGATGGTTTAGTGGCCTTTATGTGGCATTTATTCAAAGCCACTAAAGACAAACCTTTAGTGGATTTTATAACTTAAGCCACTATCTTCCTAGTGGCATTGGCGCTAGAGGCATTTTTTTAAATGTCAACAAATGTCGCTAAACCTGTTTACTGGCTTTTATTTTTTTTAGTGGCATTTCTGAAAGGCCGCTAATGAGTATGCTTGTTGTAGTGAAAATTACGCCACCCTGCTGATGTAGAAGAATGGAAAAGATTTGATGTGAATTATCCAATGTTTTCTAGTGACTCTCGTAATTTTAGGCTAGGCGTAGCATCTGACGGCTTTAATCCATTTGGAAACATGAGCAATTCTTATAGTATATGGCCTATTATCCTCATCCCATATAATTTACCTCCTTGGCTTCGTATGAATCAAGATTATTTTATTCTATCAATTTTGATTCCCGGGAAGAAGTCCCCGACCTATAAGATTGATGTTTACTTGCAACCACTGATTGAGGAGTTAAAAGAGCTATGGGATGTAGGGGTCAAAACATATGATGCAGTTTCAAAGAAATATTTTGACATGCATGCTACATTGTTATGGACAATAAATGATTTTCTTGCATATGGATATTTGTCTGGGTGGTCAACCCAAGGTAAATTAGCATGTCCTTGTTGTCATAAGGATACTTGGTCTCTCAGATTAGAATATGGGGGAAAGTTTTGTTACATGGGCCATCATAGATTCTTACCACTAGATCATAGATGGAGGTGTGATGAACATGCATTTGATGGGAAAAAAGAAACAAGACCTCCTCCCCAAGAGATATCTGGAGAAGATGCTCTGATACAATTGAATGAAATATTTATGTCTATTCTTGGAAAAAGAAGGAAGAGATCTCGAATAGAGAAGCTAACACATGCTTGGAAGAAAAAAAGTATTTTCTTTGAGCTTCCTTATTGGAAGACTTTTCGTTTGCGCCACAATCTTGATGTCATGCACATTGAAAAAAATATTTGTGACAGTTTAATTTGAACAATAATGGACGTTGATGAAAAAACAAAGGAGAATTCAAAAGCTCGTAAAGATTTAAAAGCTATGCAAATTAGGAAAGAGCTCTTACCTAGATATGTAGATGGAAAACTAGAAGTTCCAGTAGCATGTTTTACTCTATCTGAGGAGGAAAAAAAGATCCTTTGTGATTTCCTAAAAGAAATCAAGTTTCCTGTTGGACTTTGCTCTAGTATGTCTAAATGTGTGAATGTTAGTGAGCGCAAAATATCTGTCATGAAATCTCATGATTTTTATGTATTTTTGCAAAAAGTCCTTCCCTTTGCAACGCATGGGTTATTAGAAAAACCTATATCTGAGGCATTAACAGAACTGAGTATATTTTTCAATGAGTTATGCTCTAAAGTTCTATCTGTAGAAGATCTGCATAGATTGGAGAAACATATCACTGTCACAATGTGTAAAATGGAGCAGATATTTGTACCATCATTTTTTGATGTGATGATGCACTTGCCCATTCATTTGGTGAAACAAGCAATTCTTGGAGGTCCTGTTCAATATAGATGGATGTACCCCATTGAAAGGTAACATCTATAATTTGTTTATTTTTATTTTATAATATGGTATAAAAAATTGGCTGGATCTTGTAGGTATCTTCAAACTCTGAAATGATATGTGCGCAAAAAAAACCGACCAGAGGGTTCAATAGCTAAGATGTACATCACTAATGAATGTTTAGTCTTTTCCTCAATATATATGAAAGAGAATGAAATTAGTTCTCATCAGCCAAGATACAATGATATAAGAGAAACAACAACGTCACCACAATTGTCAATTTTTAAGCAAATTGGAAAACCGTTATCAACAGGAACCATCAATAGCCTTAGTGTTACCAAATGGTTACAAGTGCACAAGTATATTCTGGAAAATTGTGATGTTATATTACCATTTATAAGGTAACTTAGTTCAATTTTTTAGTCTTAGATTATTATTTTATCAATTATATTGTTATACTCGTCATTCATGTTATTTTAGAGAGCACAAACAACTTATCCAAGAATTGGGTGTCGACAATATCAACGCGGTACATGAGAAGTTCTTCTTTGAATGGTTGGAGAGGCGTGTGAGTATTAATTTTAATCACTCCAACTACTTTGTGAAACTAAAATGATGTTTATATGAATTTTAAATTATCTATTTTTCTAGGTGTTTCAATTGCATAAAGAGGGTAAGGTGGATGATGAACTTCTAAGCTTGGTTCATGGACCTAATAAGGAGGCATCATTTTATACTGGTTTAGACATTAATGGATTCAAATTTCAAAATCAGTACCGTGACCAAAGGTTGACAACACAAAGTAGTGGTGTTGTAGTCAAAGTGGAGACAGAAAATGAACCCTTTTTTATTATGGTGTTTGGGATGAAATTATGGAGTTGACTTACACTGGTGGAAGACGAATTCACATTAATAGATGTGAATGGTTGGACATGCATGATATACAAAGAGGCTTTGTGCAAGATAAATATGGATTTATTAGTGTAAATATGAAGCGTAAACTGAAAACCAATGAACCATTTGTTTTAGCATCTCAAGTGGAGCAATGCTTCTATGTTAATGATCTTTCTAGAAAGAATTGGGCTTTTGTTATTAACGCATCACCACGTAACTTCTACAACATGGAACATGAGAATGAAGGATATGAAGTTGTTCTTGAAACTGAAAGTGCATTTCAAGAACATGAGTCTAATACAAATATGACTTCATCATTTCCATTAGATGCATTTGAAATTTGTAACTGGAAGAGGCTTGATGTTATGAAATCCTTATCCACGGAAGCTGCTAAGAAACATGGATGGCTAGACAAAGATGGAAATCATTCTTGGGAATCGACTACTTGAATATGCTATGTTCAACAATTTGCTTGTAATCGATTCATTGATTTTTAAGTTTTTTGGAATTTTTGAATCTGTTATAAACCACATTTGACATTAAATTATTTTCAAGTGATTTTAAATATTTTCTTTTGATTTCATCAAAAATTTCAAAATCAATATTTTAAATATAAATCAATACATTTTAGATATATGCTTACAATGAATTTCTTGAGACACATGTAGGAAACATGGTCAATCTATATAATGCAAGAAACAAATTTGTAGGTAATCGGGAGGTTCTTGTGGCAAACCGTTGTAGCAAAAAGTAAAGTAAGTAGTATAATATTATCAATCTGAAAGGTGTTTGTTATGGCCAACTATTGTGTTAACTCAATATTACTTTTATATTTTTGTACATATCCTTTAAAGAAGGGAAATTCTAGTACAACAGTGGCCCAAACTGGTCATGGTAGTAGAATGGAACAACAGATGATTGGGGAACATGGTATATATTTTATAATCAGAAATTGTTTTATGCTAATGAGGTAGTATTCTTCTTGGGAGTTATTTTTCAGATCAAATTTAATTTTAAATATACTTTAGAGCTTCAACATAAGGGAGAAAGATCCATCCAAGAATCTGAAAATGGACTTCCATATGCCACAAAGGGAGATGATTTTATGTTGTATTTACAGAACTATGGATATCTTTTGAAGAAACAACTACACCAAGGTCATGATTATTATTTTATTATATTATTTCTGTGTATGAAAACATAAAAAGAGCTAATAAATGTAGAAAATATTGTAGATTAAATTTAATTAATAAGCTGAAATAGATTTGTTCCAGTTGAAAATTTTTGGTTGATTCTACAAACGAATAAATTCTATTTCTGTTAGATTTACTTTCCCCACTACTCTGACACTAATAATATTTGTACTTCTAAAAAACTACTTCTATTTAGGACCGAGTCATGCCACTCAGGGGAGATAATCAGACATGACAAGTCAAAGTTATCGGCCTGAAGAGACTAATGTTGATAGTTTGAAATTTGGTATGTGTCTAAGTAATATTCAACTAATAAGTAACATTTGCCTATGAATTATTCAGTCATTATTTTCAAGAATGTAGTGTATTTCAGCTACAAAATTTACTATTCACATCAACTTGCATTTTTAGGATTTTTGCAAGACAGTACATGGGCATTGAATGATGAGGAACCTTATCTAAGTGACATGTAGCGTGAAGAAGTGACTCACATTAAGGATACTAATACTGAAAGCCATATGGAGGAGGATGGTGTTTCAATATGGAGGATACATATGGGCAAGAGGATCTTAAGGCCACAAGCTATAAATCTGCCCAAAGAGAATCCCATTAAAAATTAATCTTTGATAAGTATAACTTTTGAAACAGTACCCTTTATACCCTCAAATGTTTTATAAATTCTTCTTGCTTAAAGTGCAGTTAGTTTGAATGACAAGGTTTTTCGTGCATATAAACTTCATGTTTAGGTGTTATGAATAAAAAAATAGGTGCACAACCTAGTGAGGATCTTCATATATATGATTTGTTCCAGGAAGCCACCTCAAATGTACAACCTAGAGAGGATCGATGTAAAATTTATGCATAACTATATACATGTGTTATATTATGTATTTATATGTAGTGATAAAGTTTCAATTATATTTCAGCCTTTCAACATGATTAACATGATTTTACCACAGATACAATCCCTACAGGTAGAAAAATTATATTTTCTCATGGCATGTGTTATATTATGTATTTTTATGTGGTGATAAATTTCTTATTATATGATAGATTTTCAACAAGAAGAACATGATTTCACCATGGATACACAACATGAACATTCTGTGGGCAGTGATGATTTTGGACTATGGGAGATAAATATCCGTAAGAGGCCTTTAAGGTTGCAGACCATTCATAGTCAATCACATCAAGATGCTAATCCAAATCATGTCGTGGAAGGGGCATATATTAACCATGGTAAAAGTACTTATATTTTCTCATATTTTGTAGGTTAATATAAATGAAATACCTATAAGTTGTTTTCCATGTCTTAGAACAACCCAAAAAATAGAGGGTTAGAGGGAAAGAAAAAAACTTATGTTTGAGGAGGATCGGAACAAATGCTAAAATAAAGATAGAATTCAACAGTGATGGTAGTCTGATAGATAGAGATGGAAGTCGACTTTTAGCAAGTCGGATTGGAGCTATTGTTCAGAACTCGTTAAATGCAACACTTAGTTATTCAAGATGGGATCGCGTTCCAGTTGAAAAGAAGGAAAACAATGCTACAAATGATCCAGGTTTAATTTAATTAGCATAAATTTGTACTCTATATTAGAGAAGTTCCATTGACTATATTTTATTAACACAATTCCACGATCATTTCATTATTTATGATAATGAGTTATTACCTGAGGAAAATAATTTAAGGACGTGTTTCATATATCAATCTTTGGAAAAGGTGTGACATGATTTTAAGGGTGAACTGTTTAAACTCTATGAAAAGTACGCCACTGACAATGAAGCTCTAAAAAATTTTCCTTCATATGTTACAAAACCTGATTGGGAGTTTCTTATTAAAAAATATTGGAAAAGTGACTACTTTCAGGTACATATCAGATAAACATTAGCTATTATTCATTATGTTGGCTATGTTATTTAATTTGTCATTTAATTCCTTTCTTGCCCATTCTCAAGGTTGCTAGTGCTCGTAACAAAATCAGACATTCTAAGCAGTCAATGCTTCATTGCACCAGAGAACTCAATTTAGTGTTGTAGAACATGAAGATGTAAGAAATATGATATGTTTTTTTATGGTTGTACTAGTGTAAGGGTATATTTAAGAAATAATAATCTAGAATTGCATCATATTTTAGGCCACCAAAAATAATGGGATTACACCAAGTCGAGTGAGGATGTTTGAGTTGACTCGAACACGAAAAGACAAGAAGCTCGTAGATGTTGTTACTGAAGAAAAAATGGTATGGTTTTTTATATGTAATATTGTCCAACCTGCTAAATAATTACTATGTAATAGTCATATTAATAGTTTTGTTGGTTTTTCAGGCTCAGATTAAGGAATTAGTGTCTCAACTTGAAGAAGGAACATTTGATATAAGTGATGAAGAAATTTGTTTGAGGATCTTTGGACCTGACATATCTTGCCATATACGTATGTGAGGTAGTTCTTTGGGGGGTCCACTTTTACATAAAAATCCTACTCATATCAAAGAAATAGAGAAATACAAGAAACAAGCAGAGGATGCGCGAGTGTGACTAGAACAGGAAGAAAATATAGTGCATGATGCACGGGCTAGGGCAGAAGAAGCCAATGAGAATGCTGATAAAGCTCACAAATGCATCAGAAACTTATATGCTATTATACGGTCTAGAAAGGATACATATTGGATGGATGTCGATGAGGTACATATTATTTTATAAAACATTTACGAAATACACACGGAGGTTCTTGTTTTGCATAATAATACCATTTAATTGCAGGTTTTGGAGCATAATGAGAATACATGAATCCAAAATTTGGATTGAAGACATATTGTATATTTGTGCAACCAACAAGCATTTGGATTTATAGATTATTAAGTTTTTTATTATTTGTCTATATGAAAGTGTAGAGAGGAAATCTAATTCTTGTTTAGTGCTAGGGATGTTGTCATCTTCTAGATAGATAGGTTTTGCTTTGTTATGTATTTTCACATATTTCTATTATTGTGAGTAACTTCCTTCTTATTTGAGCTATGTTGAAGACTTTTTTCAGTCAGGGTTTGTGATTGAATTCTAGACCATTTTTTTGTCTTTCCTATCTTATTGATAATGCGGGGGTTTGTGCCTTGATGGTTCCTTAAGGATGTATTGATTTCAATAAAATCTTATCTATACATATTCTATACTATTACAAAGTATGAATTTATTTATAATATGAATTTATTCATAAACATTTGGTTTTTGTTTTCTTATAACTCTAGCTTGAGGTCATAGCTTTTTTTGTCATGCTTATGCTTATTGATTGTAGAAAGATTGTTTATACTATTTTCTCGTTTGGTTCATTGGGATGACTTATAAATTTTAAGAGGTGACTACACGTTGTTATTGATGATTGATATATGTTGTGTTTAGTTTCTAAATGTGTCCTTTCTTGCTGTTATGTTCTTCAATCATTATTCAATATGAAGAATGAAGATTATGTGATTAGCTATTCTATAATGTTAAGTGCATGTTGGCTTTGAAAGATAGTGCAATCCTCGAGGTAAGTAGTATTTTGTTGATTAAACTATGCTAATTGCCCAGGTACTATTCACGATACTACCTTGCTTATGCAACATTTCCTGCACTATGAAAATAAAGAAAGTCAACCTGCAATATATGTGGACAATCAATCCCACAAGGTAAGTACAAAATCTCAAATTCTTCCTATTTTTTTGAATTTGAAAATTTCCATTCCAAACTAAATGTTTAAGTTAGATAGCAATAAATGTGGTTTCCATTAAGTATATGGATCTAATAAATGAGAAATTATGTATGTATGAAACATTAGGCAATGATTTTTATATGTTGTTATTGATTTCATAGAGGTTTTGAAGATAGGAAGTGGGTCAGTGGTGCCTCTAATTCATTTGTTCTTCTATTTTCTATGCACAAATCCAGGAGATTGGATCCAACTCAATGGAAGAACTTCCTATAGAATGAGCATATGTATAAATATCTTTAGGAATTCAATTTGACAAGAGGAATGGGGATTTGTACGTTGTTGATGCTTAATTTGGGCTTCTCAAGGTTGGTTACATTGTGGCCAGGTTGCCCAGTTCGCTATAAAAGTTGAAGTTTTACCCTTCAAACTTTAGCAGTGACTCAGACAACAATGGATAATCTAGGGAACAATTACTTCACCAACAACAGACATTACTAGTGAAGGTATGTTATGACCATCGCTATTATTGTTATTTTTGTTGGCATGGAATTTCTTTGTTACTTCATTAGATTTGTTGGTGGTGTTTCTCCTTTGTGTTTGTCAGGAACCGCATGCAATTTATGTTCACTACTAAGTATTTTGAGAGGCGGTTGAAGTATGGATCTATTACAAAGAAAACCAGACTTCAAAATGAATGGTTGTTAGCTAACTTTTTTTGGATTACATAACACAGAGACTTGTTCTATGAAAACAAGCAATGGAGGCAAAGTATAGTAGAAAGAAAAACCAAGGTATTCCAGTAACCTAAAAATTCATGATGAGAAACTGGAGTGGATGATCTTTATATTTTTTACCATTACCTGGCGTTGGGATATGTAGGAATGTACCAATAAGGTCCATATGATATTCTACCTCTAAAATGCGACTTTAACAAAAAAGAAATCTAAATTGTAGGCACTAATTCGTATAATACAGTCCAACCTATTGTCCTCTTTCAAAGGTTTACTAAAACAGACCGCACTGTGCTATGATCGAGCCACAATGGAAGAAATTAGAGTAGATACTGAGCTTGCTACTACTTTTTAAGCTTGCTTGTAGAATGAGCTATGATAATGAAAATGTGGTATGCATATGTTTATTGAACTTGGCTATATTTTATTGCTTTTTAAATTCTATGAGAAAGCCTTATATCATCTAACCATGTGCATGAATGGGAGGAGAGGGTTTTGAATTTTCTTGATCATTATTGACAATGCCATGATACACCCTGTACCATTGCCTTGTATACAGGCTTCACACACATTGCATTGTACACATGCCTCACAGATATTGCCTAAACAAACAAGTTGATGCATCACATATGAGTAAACATGTGAGTGCTTATATACTCTATAAAAGTTAAATAATAAACTCGCCTTTTGTTTTCTTGCATGTCAATGTAGTAATTTGTTCATTTATGACATACTTTAATTTGACTTACATGCCAATCATGTGGTGATCTAGGTTTTTTGGAATCTCTTCTTTCTTGCCCAGTTCAATGGAGAAATAATTCGAAAAAGCATCAAAATGCTTATGGGAGCAATCCAAATCGAAAGCTTTTCAAAGATGGATACACGTTTTGGCCATCAAATGAAGTCTTAAGGTCGCAGGATTCAATGAAATGGAAGGTACTTAGTAGAGATGTATTATCAATAGCTATTCTTTTTGTTGTCAATTAGATATCACATTTTGAACTGAAACTATGTATGGACTCTTTTGGCAGTGCATCAAGGCTTCAAATATTTGCGGTTGTAGTCCTACAATGTTTATTTTTAATACAATCATGCATTTCTAACAAAGATTCCAGTGATAAGAGAAGTTTGCTGCCTAAAAATCCACAGAAAGTGCAAGCTCCGAAATTGGATGATTCTCATCTATTACCAAAAACACATCACGTGAGTTGTGTCACCCCTTTATCATTATATTTGGAGTTAAGTACAATTATTCTACTTTCCGATTTTGACATCTGAAAGTAAATTTGTATTATTGTTGTTCTTAGTAATCTTACTGTATGTTTTCTATTGAATTCCTCTTAACAACCATGCTTGATCCTATGATCATAGGGTGCTTTCCTAGAGCAAGTGGAACATGTAAAATCAAGTGTCATCCTGTTACAATTGTCGAATATCATGTGTATGAATGAAGATACATGTAAAGATTCATGAATGATACCAAGGGAACTTCATCCTGAGATCTGCTCAAGACTGGGGTCATGGCTCAATTCACTGAAATCATCAAAGCCAACTACAAATAGCATTACTCTATACTTCATTCTCGGAGGGAATAGTAATTTCAGTGAGCTAGCTAGACTATCCATTCTGTCTTGCTAATTTAGTAATCTAGAAAAAATCTTTATGGTGTTTATATTTGGTTTAGTTTATGATGAACTGTTGATGAATGTACTCAAGAGAGCTTGTATCTTTCAATCCACTCCAGAAGCTGCTCTAGTCCTTAAAATTCCATCCATCGAATTATCTATCAGGTTACACAGTATGTAGTGAGTTTATATACATGGCTTTTCCTAAGATGTTATATGCTTGGGGTAGTAGTCTACCAAATTTATTGGGGCTTGCCTGAGTCATTTTCTGGCAAGCTAAATTAGTGAAAAATTATTAACTTCAACAATGTTACAACTTCTTTCGTCAAAATGCTTGTTTGGGATGTTGGGGAGTCCTTACTATTTATCTCATTCCATTAATTTAGTTGTTGAAGTTGCTCTTTTTCTATAGCATGTCATTTATATACGAATGTGGAATAGGTGCTTTCTATTTTCAGTTCTTCACTAAGTTGAGCTTGCGATGGGGTGTTGGGGCGGGATTGGGTGAGAGTGGGGGCTTCGATTCAGCATCACAGCAAATTTGTGCTTGTGTGAACTAGGCATAAAAAGCAAGGATTTATGTTATTTTTTTCTATGATCAATGGCTTGTTTGATCGATTTGCCCCATTGCATGGCAAAAAATCATTTTTCTTTGTGCCCAAAAGAGGGCCAGTTGTAGGGATTCCATGTCTGGCTCTACGTAGAGACATGTGTTTTAAGTATTCTAGAAATTAGTTTGATGGGTTAACATAGATATTATTCTAGCCTATATCGTTCAGTTTGTCTCTGTGTATAGCTCTGGTTGTTGTTTTTGAGAAAAATATGTAAAAATATTTTTCTATTTCCTTTTGTTGTCTCATATATGAGCTGTTTGGTTTACAGGATGTAGTCATGGAGTAGCTCTATCCATTTCCTATCAGTTCCCGAACACCTCAGGAGGATGCAACTATTGGCATACCAAATCCGGAGGCAATGCTTCACACGTTCTACAATCCATGTTGGAGAGTTGCATATGAATCTGAATGACACTCAAAATGAAAAGTTACGATGCCAACTCATGCTGGAAGCCATATTCAGTCTGTTTAAAAAGGAAGATTTGGACATTGATTTAGAAGAAAATTTAGTGCAAGACCTTCAATACAAAGGAGAACACCTCAAATTCACCTCAAAAGAAGCAACCTTGGTCAAGCAGTTGGACTCAAGAAAATGGGCAAGCAGGTCCTCTGCTGCATGCACGGGGTACCAAAATGAAATGAAGTGGGAGGATTCCAAGCATTGATAATTGCTTTGATTGTGGTTATGGAACCAAAAATGAAGATTTACAAACATTAGCGAATTGATTCCATTGCAGCGCTGCATTATTCCAGCTCATACTCCATTACCGCTATTTTAAAAATTCAATACTCTGAACCTATATTAATGTGCATTAGTGGCCATGTATATACATGTTTTTGTAAACGTGAAGCTATTGGAAAGATGAATATATGAACATATTGATCTATTGCATTTCACAGATCTAATGTGTATACCAGCTTGACTTGAAATAATATCCAATGTTTATTCAATTTGCTACTTCAAAGTATTCATGGTATGTATGTGTGCTTACATTAATATAAGTGCAGATCAATACGAAATAAAATACATGACAGAAATTAAAATATTCTAATAGATAAATTGACCACTACACACATTTGAAAGCTTTTAATACAACTGAAAATGCTTGTTTTATTAGTATAATTGTCTGGCATCTTTGCACGAAATTGGAGTTATTGTCCGGCTTCTTTGCAAGCCGGTTTTGTTATTAATCCGGCATTACTGTCCGGCATCCTTGTAAGCCAGTTATGCTATTAATCTGGCATTTCTGTCCGACATCGTGTGATGTCGATTTTTTATTAGTCCGACGTCTTAGGAAATGCCGCAGCCAGAAGCGGCACCATTAAAAATGGCATGAAACCGGCATATTCAGAAACGCCAAAAAAGATTGAATCTGACACAAATCAGGCCCAGTCACGACATTTTAAGCTATCGTAGAAATTTTTGTTGTAGTGATATGTGTAGTATATGGTGTCTTTCACTACACACTAGCTAAATTACATGTGTAGTAAGTACTAATTTTTTTTTCTATACATGAACTACGTATACAAATTGTAATCAATGCCATCTCTCCCTACATATCATAACTACAAATTGAATTGTAGTTATATATTTAGCTACAATGGAAACTACATTTTTATGTGTAAGGACATTTTTTATATACAATTAGGGTTAAATATGAATTTATAGCCAGAGGAATAACTAACTACAACTTTGAAAAATATAGCCGGTACATGGGTATAAGCTATATATTATAAATGTAAGAATAAATGTAGTCAAAGTTTTTAGCTTGAAATTTTGAGGTTTTTGCTACAAATTTTTTTTTTTAGTTAAAGATCATATTTTTTGTAGTGTGTGGGTTTAGAGAGAGAGAGAGCGCGCTCTGTTCGGGTCAGCAACTTTGAAGCGGCTGGCAGCGTGCCATCACCAACTGCTATAACCTTGAGCTACTCGGTATCTCTTGCTGAGTGGAGCTGTGACTGACATGCGATAAGACGCCGGACAAGTCTTTGTCTTGCTCGCGTCAAATAAGATTGGATGACACCCTGGAAATGGAAACCGCAGGGTAAAGCTAGCAGAGGAGAGGGGAGGGAAAGTGGTGCGCCTTTTATCGTTTAGATCCTGCCGGCAAACAACCGGAGGATGGAAACCACGAACCAACGCGGCAGAGGAGAGAGCTAGGGAATTAGAGTAACATCGTGGTTCCAGGTCGATGGTATGCTAATTTCATGCCATATACGAACAACACACGGAACTGACGACACTGACTGGGTTCATATAGTTTAAGTTATATCTAAAGTGCAAATATGAGAGAAGATTGGGATCGGTTTCCTAGAATCAACGCAATATAAATCTAGTGAAATCTAACTCATTGGATCAGATTCAGTAAATATCAGACAAAGAGGGGGAGGGGGTGGAAGACTCCGATAATAATATTTATCTGTAATATATTAGCACACAAGTTTGGTTAATTTGACGCCATATTAATATTTATCTTAAATCCAGCATGTAGATTACAAACAAGCCGTGTATTATATCTCAAATTAAATACAAGTAGCTATTGCTAATAAAAATATGGGAGCAATTTATGGTACATGGAAAAGGAACACGTAGAAAGAAAAAGTTCCGTAGCCAGGCGAACCGAGCGCACACACAAATGAAGTCATCATCTCACATTACAATTTGTATGGAAGTAATACAATGCTGTATCCATTAGAAAAATGAAGAACAACGTCATTATCTGCAGACTTGCTTATATCTTTTTTCATCAAAATAATTAGTGGTAGTCATAAGTAGAATAGAAAGCTCCATACAATGTAAAAGCAGGTTCACAAAGGTTGAGGTATAAAAACAGTTATCATTTATACAAATAAACATTTGTAATTTAAAACTTAAAAGTTGATCGGCCAAAACTGTTCAAGGTCTACTTTTTGGTTGCCGTTGCCAAATATGGGCGGGGATTTTCCAATCACACGTATACATTCTCTACTCTACAACGAGAAAACCGATCTGAACCTGCCTTGTTCAATATATATACATAACTGGTAATTGGATAACTGGAAGTAAATGTTGACGTGGGTGAATTGACGAGATGGAGGCGAGGCAGTAATAGATCCAATCCAAAGTCGGTTGGTGAATTTGGATTCATTCCACTAGTAAATCGACACCCTAAAAGTATACTGTAGTGGTGGGTGCTCGACACACTATTCATTGGCGTCCACCACACCACACGACACTACACCCCGGGGTGGCCTTAGCTGATTTTGGGTCAAAGTAATATATACACCAAACTATATTAATCAATGGTACCACCTGAAATGAAACAAAAATCTGGAATAACCATGACCTTTATGACCTTAACCGGTAGGACGTTTATCGTATCTCTTCAGCTTCTTGCTTCGTGATCTGGCAAAGTTTTATTAGCAGCGGTGACTGGAGGTGGAACATGCCAAATTTAGGCAGTAGGCATTCTTTCAGGCCTGGCCAATCTAGTCAGCAGGTTTTCTGTGTTTCATTCATGAATTCAGAGAATTGGTGGTGTGTTTCCAGTCACGCCAAGTAAGAAACCCAATCCCGACATGGCTTGTTCACAAATAAGATTTGCGGAGAAACGAATTGAGCGCGTCGTCATCGAAGTTTAAATTTGGCAAAGTAATAAAGCAAGTTAATTTCAGTGGGATCAATTAGATTCCTTGAGCAGGTAAGTGGATGATAAGATATATAGGCAGCCTAAAGCGCTTCTCTGGGCACACGACAGTCCATTAATTGGTCCACCAGCAGAACGGGACTTAACTGGTTTTGGTCGGGACGTTCCACCACAAGGAAAAGCAAGTTACGGTATTTTGGCGTCTGCACCTCTTTACATACACTTCACTACTGAAAAATAAAGTATAGGTGACATTTAAGTATGTAACCTTTTACCAAAAAAGTAACATGATTAACTATTACCTGAATGTCACATATTTAGAGTGGGCTTTGTGCAATGTAACTTGAATAAACGTCATCTAGTGGTTTTCACATTTTAAAATAGGACAATATACGTGACATCATAGTATATCACCCACATTAAAAGAACCACACATATTGATGTAACCCATTTCATCAAAAGTGAAGACAGTTATTATCAAAAAGTTAATATGTCACATGAATGTATGTAGGTGTATGTGCATGTATTGTCCAATAATGGACAGAAATTTCATATTCCGGTCACCAATCAAATGCAGAATTTTTTTGCAGTAAATTCAAGTGATTTCAGTAGAAAACTATAAACAGTTTGTCATCATCTAGACATCACAAATGGATAACGAATAATTTCGTTTCTTATAAAAAGTAATTTGTTACATAGTCATCATGTTTAATTTGTTTACATTCATACACATGACCCAAATACACCTTGACATAATCATAAACCCAAATATGAATTGAATCGGAAGTTCAAAAAAAACCACAACCAGTTGATCCCATATGGGTAAACCCGGGCAAATCTGAACACAAATTCAACATTGCAGTCTGAAATTAGGGATATCCCAAGGTACCGAATAGAAGCTTGTCCTATATAGAAACTGTATGTTCCTTTGTGCATGCATTGTCCAACTTCTTCATTCTTTACTTGATACAGTAAAAAAAGTTAATTGTTGGTAGAGCCAGCTTATTTCGTACTTTACCGAAGTACAACAGCAGTGTCATTCCGATTTCTCAATAATCTCCATCTAAACAAACAAAAAGACAATAATAGTCGTGAATAGAGCAACAAAATATTGAATGATGTCAAGTTATAATTGACCCATGCTGATTGTTAATTGGGAACGAGTCTTGAAATTAAGAGCACAGTTATAGTATACTATGACGAGTATGATTTGTTATGTTTAATGGAAATAATGAGAAACTGTATGAATGTCTTTGTACTATAGTACTTATAGAATAGAAATAAATTAACTTCTGGCTATACTGAATTAAGAGGTTTTCTCTTATACGGAGCATTTGACTAACATACCAAAAAATACAAGAAAGAGAACATTGATGATATGCAGTTCTTACCTACTAGGTATTGTTGTCCTGTTGCTAGCCTTCTCTTTTCTTCAGACGGATCATGTGAGGTCAGCTACCACATGTTTGTGATGTTCATTTTGAGATCATGCTTAAACAATTGAGCAACATAGCACGATTTACACTCTCTCGCCGTTCATGTAGGCATTAGAGATGAAGTCTGGATATATATATATATATATATATATATATATATATATATATATATATATATATATATATATATATATATCCTTGCTCTTGGCCTGGAGAAGATGGTGAAAACTACTAGAGGGGGGGTGAATAGAGTTTTATAATGATTTTAAAGTAATTTAAACTCAAACAACCAAAGTAAAGATTAAGAAGAGGAACACAGGTGTTTAGAGTGGTTCCACCTTAGCAAATACTAAGGAGTCAGTCCACTACCCGGTTGCTTACCCAACCGGGATTTTGAAAGTACTAAATTTTATTACCTCTCAAGGATATTACATAAAATTTACAATACTTTCCAAACACCCTTTGGACAGCCTTCGCCTTGAAGTAGTCTTGCCAACCTCGAAGCAGCCTTCCTTGAAGTAACTTCAAGCTCCCCCTTGAAGTAGCCTTCCTCCCGAAGTAGCTTCCCGTCAAGACAGCCTTCTGAAGTAGTCCAAAGTTCCTCCTCTTCACCACGAAGAGCTTCACCTTCTCCAATCCGCAGCCTCCTACCTGGAGTAGCAAGGAGAGTACAAGTAATACTAGGAACAAGAAAGAAAAGAGAAAATACAACTTATCCTTGAAGCTCAAGGCTTGATTTGCCTAGATCAAGCGTTTGGATTTTCCTTGCCAAGATGATGGACTTGTGATTGCTAGGGTTAGGAAAATCTAGCCTATAGGACGAGCTGGAGCTAAGAGGAAAATGGCCAATTTATCACAATGCTCAATTCACAACAGATTGCACAAGAGGGCTCAAGTATTTTCTCAAGTATAGCAAGTGTATCAAGTGAATTCTAGTGTCCTATGGCTTGTCCTATTTATAGGAATGGCCTAAGTATGCTTAAGGACGTTCTAGACAACTTCTAGGGGTTTCTAAGTGCTTAACTAGCTGTTAGGTACAAAGTTGTTGCTTTAACAACGGCTAATTAATTTATTCTGCAGTTCCTGTCAGAGACCATCTCGGTCGAGGAATGGTCGACCGAGACACTTACTCGGTCGAAGTTTTGTCGACCGACAGGCTCTCTGGATTAACGTTCATTTGCAACTGCCAACTACTTTGTCTGTTGTGTCTAACGGCTACTTTGGATCTTTCTCGGTCGAGGAGTTTGTCCAGATTGACATAAATTGCATACATCTTTGTTAAATCTTGGACATTTTATATATTTGCTTAGTATTCAAACTTTCATTTGAGATATCTATCTAAGGGGGAGCAAAGCATAAGAAAAAGGGGGAGATCATCAAAACTTTGACCATTTGATTGAAGAATCTTACAAAAATATTGTAATCACCATGTGTAGCTGAAAATTTTCAAGAAATTTATGAATTTATTGAAAATGGTATCTTGTATTTAAAGGAATTCTCTACCCAAAATAGGGCTTTTAGATGGAGACATTTTTATGTACTCTAAGCTTAGAGGATTCTCCTTCAATCTAGGGCTTAACATCCTTTGATACATGAGAAATCAATATACATTCATCATATGCTTAAGGGAATCTCATATCATTTCAAGGCTTAACATCCTCTGTGAATGATTGAGAAACAAATTGTGGATAAATTAGATAAAAATCCATGTTCCTATTAGGATATCTAATTAAGGGGGAGCATTATCTTAAGGGGGAGAATAAAAATAAAACATTCAACTTGGATATCTTTTTGAAATGACAAAGGGGGAGAAAGAATATAAAAATATAAATGAGTTTCATCACATCTTGGCCAGCACTCACTTGAAAAACATAAATGGCTACAAAAGGAAAATTTTCAGGTATGAAACTCACATGCTTTATATTTCCTTATTTCATATTTAGGAAATGTTTGTCATCTTCAAAAAGGGGGAGATTGTTGGATAAATTGGATATTATGATAAATCCCTTTGTTTCGATGATGACAAACATTTCATTCTTATTAATCTAACTAGCTATTTGAGTGTGCAGGACTAAGCAGGATGACAAAGTAGCAAGGGAAAATCCAAGAGCTTACTTAGTTATATTTTCATGCAATGTAATCAATGTTGTAAAACTTGTATAAATATATAATGTACAAGTACTTAGAATTACATGTAAATCAAGCGTTAGATTTTCCCTAGCCAAACACCATAGTTAGACATGTCATCCCATTTAATTTGGATCACCTTTGCACACTCACACATATAATTAATGTTTAAATTGAAACCTTAAAACAGGATCATTCTCGGTCGACAATTGCTCGAGCCAACAAGATAAGTGAGAGTATTTTGGATGGGATCAATAGAAAGATTAGTAGGAGGAGGGGGTGGTGGTATATCTTGATGTGATGATTCTCCTTCTACTCTAGCCCTTTTATGACCAAAGTCAATCCCCATCTTCTCTACGGTGTTCTTACTTATCTTTAGTGGTCTACGCTCCCATATGTATCCCATATCTTCAATGTTTAACTTAAGACAATGTTGAGTAATCTGGCATACAAAATCGGCAAATGGTGGATTGCCAGAAAACTCAAGCATATTTTTAAGTATTATGCGAATGAAGTTGATGGGAATTTCTTTTATGATGGCATAAATTAGACACATACGGAAAATAGGAACCTCGGATTTATTGGCTCGTGGATGTATGTTGGTGGAAACAATGAGGTTTACTATTCTACATGCCGGTTTTAGGTTTATTGCATAATAGGTTCCCCTATCTTCATGACAAGTGGAATTGGCTTGAAATATGGCTCTTTTTATATCACTAAGGCTAGTGGAGTGGTCATCATGGGAAAATAAATTTAGCGGATTGCCGGTGGTAAAGTCAAGGAAATCTTGATATTCGTCTATATCAATTTCTAGCATGTCAAGAATATCCCCTTCGGAAAATTTAAAACTACGCCCATTGACCATGGTGTAGAAGAATGTGGTTTCATTTTCGGTGTGGGATAAGAGATTGGCATAGAATTCGTTGACTACCTTAATGGAATAGGAAGGAAAGGATGGATTGATGAAGTCCTTCAGCTTTTGTACTCCAAAGAGATGCTCCAGGTCGACTATGTTGATGAAGTCCATCACTTCGACCGGGCGTCGGGGAAGAGGAGCTTTAGAGGAAAGCCGAAAGTATCTATCTCCAGCATCTCCGTCGACGAAGGCGATGTCATTGATGATCGTCAGTGGCGGAGTGGCTTCCCGATCTTCTCTTCTTTTTCTTCCAGCAACTTTCTTCTTCCCACGGACAGCTGATGATGAGGCCATTGTGTTTCTTGAGAGTGGAGAAGAAGCAAGGAAGATTTGAGGGTAAGAATGTTGAATGATTGCACGAAATTGCACTAGAGATGGACTATGGAGGCAAGGAAATGAAAGTGTGAGTAAGTGGCTCGTTTTTGCACTTATTTATAGAATTCCAGCGACCTGGTCGGTCGACGACTCGTCGACCGAGCGTCCGCAACGGTCGAGTTGCAGACGCGCCACTTGGTCCTCCAACGGTAAAGAAAACGGTCATAACGGTCGGGTTGCAACGGTCATATCCAACGGCTATTTCTCGGTTGAGCGCTTGTCGACCGACATTGTCTCGGTCGAGCACTCATCGACCGACAGTTCGTCCGATACTGAGTCTGTTTAGAATTTGTCGGTCGAGTGAGATGGGCTGACCGAGTGGTTCTCGGTCGACGAAGTCGTCGACCGACAGACTTACTGAGTTCAATTTTTGACTGTATTTTAATGCAAATCATAGAACATTTTTGTAGAACATATATATGTATATTCCAAGGGAGTAATAATATTTAAGGCTTCTAATTACTACAAATAATTTAAGTTTTGATTTAAAAATATGCTAAGATTAAGTTCAATAAAATAATGTCCAAAGAAACAATTTTTATCAAAGTTTATTTTAGGTCGCCCTTGATTACGACCGTGGCGCCCCTTGGTCAAATTTTATTTTAACCAAGAGGCATATTTTGCAGGTTTCCAAAAAAATATTCATACGTGAAGAATAAGTTCTGCAGATAGCTTACGAATATCAATATGAGGCTCATTAAAGTGTACAAATTATGAGAACTTAATAAGGGCATCAAATATGATGAAGCATATTCAAGAATAATATCCATTTGGATAGACTAATTCAAATATGATGAAGCATATTAAGTGATGCTTAGCACAATGAGTATTTTCAAAAGTCAATTTGAAACATTTTATTCATTGCAAGTATTTCTAAGAGATAAATTTACAATAAGAGTATGATTAAATAGGATTTTTCTTTAATCTAAGCATGATCCATATAATCTTTCAAGAATAATTTTCATACAGTAAAAAAAAATTTACATCAGCTCTGAAAAACAGTGATATGCTCGGTCTACAATTTCTCGACCGACATTTTCTCGGTCGACAACTGCTCGACCGACCATGTTTCTGGAAACTGTTTCAGAAATCTATGCAATAAAGGTTGTATCTAATTCAATTATTTCGAAGATCAGTTTGAGATAAAACATATGGATATCAGAGTGATATCATAATCAAATTTATTATAAATTTGTTATCCCTATATGTTAAGTTGAGATAGACAAAAAGATGTGCAAATTTGAGACTTTGGTCATATCTCAACTTAGTCTAATCGAATCAATTTGGGGATTTTGGAACCCATACCATCTCAACATTCTTTTTCTTGTATGGTCATGAGAAGGAGTAATGTCCAAGACGTGAACAATAGTGGCAACATATAGAATCAACCTCATATCTCTTTCTATGATTTTGGTCTAGGTTGTTCTTTGGTACAAAAGTATATTTGCCTCTATGTACATTCATGGATTGACTTGCTTGTGTCCTTCTCCAACTAGGTTGTTGATAGGATTTCTCCTTAGGCTTATAACCTAGTCCTCTTCTCCCTATTTGATGATAGGAATTTTCTAATATTTTATCAAGGATTCCATTGTTGCTTAACTTACTAATTTCTTGTTGCAACTTAACGATCTCATCCATTCTTTTCTTGATATCTAATTTTGCTTGATCTAGATTGGATGATAACATATTTCTTTCTTTCACTATATTGTCATAATCTACATGGGTGCACAATATAGGTTGTTTTTTAATATCATTTAACTTTGCAAGCAATTCAATCTTTTCTTGACATAGAAGATCATAGTTAGTCTCTAGAGTGAAAATTTTCACTTCACTATTACTTAGAGATGATTTCAAAGTACGATTGTCAGACATAATGCTATCTTTTTCAAAACCAAGAGTATTCAATTTAGCATATAAATCATCATTTTCGGATGTAAGCTCAAGAAGTCTAGCATTTAGATCATCATTTTCTTTATTTGATTTCTTTAATTTCTTTTTGCATTCAACATATTTATTATGTGTTTCTTCAATAATAGTAACTAACTCTTCTTTAGGTAAATCAAGCAAGCTTACCTCTTCTTCTTCTTCCTCACTTATTGTAGCAACGAAACATTCTTTATGTGTATCTTCTTTCTTTGACCTCCATGGACATCTAGACGTAGAGTGCTTTGTTCCTAAGCACCAATTGCAACTTGTCGCACATTGATCCATGCTCCTTTTCTTGTGGTTGTAGTCACCTCCTCCCTTTATCTCTTCAAGACCTTGTTAGGGGTTTCTAAGTGCTTAACTAGCCGTTAGGTACAAAGTTGTTGCTTTAACAACGGCTAATTAATTTATTCTGCAGTTCCTGTCAGAGACCATCTCGGTCGAGGAATGGTCGACCGAGACACTTACTCGGTCGAAGTTTTGTCGACCGACAGGCTCTCTGGATTAACGTTCATTTGCAACTACCAACTACTTTGTCTGTTGTGTCTAACGGCTACTTTGGATCTTTCTCGGTCGAGGAGTTTGTCGACCGAGAGTGTCTCGGTCGAGGAGTTTGTCGACCGAGAATGATCCTGTTTTAAGGTTTCAATTTAAACATTAATTATATGTGTGAGTGTGCAAAGGTGATCCAAAATAAATGGGATGACATGTCTAACT
Organism: Alisma plantago-aquatica; assembly: GCA_963693085.1. Taxonomy (NCBI): domain Eukaryota; kingdom Viridiplantae; phylum Streptophyta; class Magnoliopsida; order Alismatales; family Alismataceae; genus Alisma; species Alisma plantago-aquatica. Next base: position 712,607,782 of record OY856410.1, read on the forward strand.
ATGGTGTTTGGCTAGGGAAAATCTAACGCTTGATTTACATGTAATTCTAAGTACTTGTACATTATATATTTGTACAAGTTTTACAACATTGATTACATTGCATGAAAATATAACTAAGTAAGCTCTTGGATTTTCCCTTGCTACTTTGTCATCCTGCTTAGTCCTGCACACTCAAGTAGCTAGTTAGATTAATAAGAATGAAATGTTTGTCATCATCGAAACAAAGGGATTTATCATAATATCCAATTTATCCAACAGATGGTCCTACACATTCCTATGGGCAATGATCATGATGCCCAGATCTGATTGACCCATAATTCCAACCTTGACCTTGCCTAGCTTCGTCCTTGTCCTTGGCCTTGCCATTCCTACCATCAAAAGACGGTGTTAGTATCGCCATGATGCCTCTCATATAGGAGTTCCTCCATGCTGCTCGCACTACTACATACAGGAGTACCTCCAAGTTGTTCACACTACTAAGAAATGGGTAAATTAGGATACAGAATTACTAGTAACTTGGGAAAATTGTGAAAGTAACAATTAAAATGCAAAGGTTGTTATAGAATAAGCAAACTGGCTAATGATTATATCCAGAATCAGCGTGAAGGAAGGAACAATTAAGTGAACAAACCTATACATGTAGATGTCTTCTCTATCACCATAAGCCTTCCTACATGCATAGCAGAAGCTGACTTCTCTAAGGGCAGTGTTTATCTTCACAATGAACCTATGCTTCCTGTACCATACAATGAAGACTACTCCTTAGACCTTGGATGTGGTGCAGCTCTCTACGAGCTTGATGAAAAACCTAGAAGAAGGGAGATGGAAAGAGAACAAGTCAAGCAGCTTGGTCATATAAATGTAGCCTTGTAGTATTCATTAGTGAAAGCGATATGGGCCTATGGCTATGACCTAAAGGTCTTTGGTTGAATGGATATACCAATTATCATAAACTCAATCTTTAAAGGTGCTATGACTAAAACTAGATCATCCATATGAAGAATGTTATGGTGGAGACCAAGTAATGTGCTAGGTAATTTTTAGCAACGACACATGTATGAAAAAAAAAAAGAATCAAGTGTGCATCTATTTTATATAGGATATTGAAAGACCATCACCATCCACCTTACCTGAAGAATCATCCAGTAGGAGTAGATGATGCAAATGTAAATGAGAAAGAGGAACCCAAGATGCTAGTCGTGGATCACACTAGATGCCTTCTCCATTACCAAGACCCATCTCTTCTAGGTCTTTCTACAAAAAAGGAAATATCAAATTTATCAAGATCGTTAAGTGAAATTGTGAAATATGATTATTAAGAATAGCACTAGCAGTGAAAAACATTGTTTCTAACTATCAACTATATTTGTATGACTCAGAAAAGGACAATTACAAACAATCTTAGAAGGATAATACAAAATAAACAAGTACCTATAGATGAGCTTGGATATTTCAAGGCTATTGTTTAGAAGATAGGCATGGGAAGGATTTATGCTCTAGAAAATAAAATGAGAGGTTTCTATCAGACTTCCATCTCATGCTATGTAAGAAGTGCTTGCAATCTGATGAAGAAGAAAAATAAAAGATTCATCATCAATATGAACCACAAAAAAATGACAACTTATAAGTAGGGGTTCATCAATTAACCTACTTACAGCGCCAAATCATAAAATCCATCCAGCTTCCCTACAGATCCCAAGCTAGGAAGAGTTTCACCCTATCTTCACAGGTGGAGATGGAGAGTTGCACTGGTAAAGAGTAATAAATGCAGTAAGAAAAGAGTCATGCTTATCTTCAACATTACTCTAGGTAAACATAACACTTATTTTATTAGTGAAACATAAACAATTGCGAACCCTACAGCACAGCCATGTTTATGGTTGTTGGGGTTGTCTTCTCTGATTATCAGGTAAGGAGGTTGAGTAGGAGACAAGTGATATGATTGCAGAAACAATCACAACACATAAGACTTCTACAAAATCCTACTACTAACATTGGATGTTATGGAGGATAACATTATTCAAAGCTGACACTATATATTTGTAAAGGAACGATCATCCTTACATTGCCTCTGGTCAATGTAAGTTGCCTTATACTTTCCAAAAAGGTTAGATCCCTCCCTTGTCAGTTTGAAAAGATAAAAAATTATCATTGCCTCTGGTCTCCACAAACAAACCTTTAGTTTGCACTTTGAAGAAGGGGTGAGTCATCCCCCATAAGCAGCAACAACCAGGCCAAACAAGGAGTGACTATGCCTACATAGGCGGTTGAGCATATACTTCTCCGTGCCAATAGGACATAAATTACAAAATCTAATTCTATCTAACATTAGTAATAATATATGTATGTTTTGATGCATTAGATTTAGTTTTAAAAAATGTATATTTTCCTAAATAAGTTTGCCTTTTGAATCAAAAGCACTTTAGTAAGGAGACTCCACAAGCAAACAAGCAAGGACTCTACTAGCGCACCAACAAGGTCTCCACTAGTACACCATCAAGGACTCCACATAGTCATGTGAATCATGTGATGAAACTTTCTACAAAATTTATAGACTTGTACCTAAGGGTAAATTCTAGAGTCAATACTCCATGCATCCTAGTATCCTATTAAATATGGCCAAGATCCATTTTTATATATAGATCTAGATTCTACCAGACTCATATGCCATCGTGGTTCCCCACGTCTTGGATCATTGTAATCAACTCTTAACACTAGAGTATCATATAGACATGCCTTAATCTTCCATCAACAATAGTGGAAAACATGACTAATAGGGGAAACCATAAGAAACTATGACAAGTTCCTAGTAAATCTAATAATTATACAATAGAATGGTAACAATCAATTAAACTCAAGGAAGACAAAGAGCTTGGAGACAATAATTATGAGGCCATGTCACAAACATACGCACAAAAATTTGAGTTGCAAATAAATCAAAAGTTAAGAAACTTAAATGTTGTCCGTATTATGATAACATTATAGACATTTAGGGACCTAACCCAAATGATTTACCTTTGACACTGATCTTAAATCTCCATTCCCAACAAAGCAGTATATTTGAACAATTTTCTTAGAAAATGCAAAACCTATATAAAGGATAACATTAATTTGGTCATTTAATTTGTAAGAGGCTAGGAAATGGCTTGAGAGCCAAAAATGTGCTTTCTTAAATCCAATTAGTATCATCATCAAATGATTGTTATACCTTTGGCTTGCATCAACTATAGAAATCGACATCATGCTCTGCCCGAGTCTTCACTTGAGCATCCTTCATCAATGTGATATGAAGACAAAAAGAAAAAGAATTAGTTAACTACAATAGCTACAATTGTGCTTGCAAAATACCATGGCTACCACCTAGGCCCCCTAGGCTCTAGGTGGGCTGCCTAAAACTAGGGTCCCTAATTATCATACCTTGTATTTCTTCTCACATCCACCAATGATTCTATAAATGGCTGCTTCAAAATGGATCACAAACTTTTGCAATATCAGCTCTAACAAATCCAAGATTTAATGCAGCAACTCTCTAAAAAAGAAATCTCACCGTCAAACTTGAGACTCCTAAAATATATTTAGATATACCTTCAAAAAGAACTCACTAAAAAAGAACCACATGCATTTCCTTAACTTTAGGGATAAGATTAAACAGGAACATACCAGTCAATTTCTTACCTTCTCTTCTCTTGGATATCTCCATGGAATGCCACACTAGTAATTGAGATGAATGTGGGGAAGAATCACACAGTTGTGTGGAATTCTAAATTCCCTCAGTATTGGACCTACCAATCTTCATCCACATATATGAAGATGTAGATATTCATAAAACTAATGCTATAATATTTACATCTTCTTTTCGTGGTATGGTTATCATAAGAATAGAAAATGAAGGACAAGAGTAGAGGTAGTCATGTGCTATTTATGGCTGTGTCACTATTGAAAGAACTAAGAAAATACACATAGCACACACAAACACACTAATTCATCATTTTTTCCTAATCAAGACCATAATGCATGTTTTTTATCAGGTGCATCATCCAAAGGGGGTATGGATTTCATATGCTAGGAAAATACACATCCAACATTTGAAAAATTAACTACAAAGCAAATATAATCATAATAGAGAGATGATGTGTCTGAAAACTATCTATATGTTAATCATAGCACTAACAAATAATGCAAGATTTTCTAAGTAACATACAACTATATGATCATATATGAAAATGCTAACTATCAAGTCATCCAAATATTTCCACTAAGTGATAAATTTGGCATAAAGGATGCCAAATTGATCATTGACTTTCTAAGACTTGAGCTGGATCTTCATTTTTTGATGGAGCCGAATCATGTCTCATGTGCGTAGATCGACCCTACAAGTTATATATATATATATATATATATATATATATATAATTTTTTTGTAATATTTACTCATTAATATATATTTTTATATGAAGAATAGGAGCACTTCATTTACCGTTCTTTGGAGCATTTTCTGACACAATGCCTCCCTCCTATCCATCATATACCTCTTTCCAAGCTTTCTCTCCTAGTGACACAAAAACAAAATTGAGGATGTATATGATAGATAAATATCATTCATCGTAAAAATTATACCAATGTCACTATTTTAGCTTTAGCATCAGCAAGTTCTTTGTTCTTGTCTTGAAGTTGTTGTTGAAGATCTGTCACAGTTGAATGTAGAGCTTGTTTGGCTTTCCTATTTTGCAAATCTCTACGAGACACTCCAGCTCCATATCCTCTTTCATACCCTCCACGATGTGGGCCATAAGCGCCATCCATAGCAGATCCAAATTCCAATGGGTCTTGTGTTTCCTCAACCCCTTTTTCCAAGCAAGATTGAGCAACTTGCCTCTAATATACATAAAAAAGACGATAATATAGCAAGTAATTGAGAAAGAAACTTAGTAAAAAATGTTATTTGTATCACTTACAAGTAAAGTCTTTGTCCTCTCATTCGGAGGGTTGTTATTCCGACCTAAATGAGCTCCAACATAAGCTTTGTATTCTGTAAACTTTTCTCCTTCTTCTTCCTTCTAAACATTTTGTGGGTTGCATGGAAATCAGAATACATATATCCAAAGCTAAAAAGTAAAACCATAATAGAATATTAACAAGTCTTACCGCTTTGTGTCGAAGGGTTGCTATTGAAATAGGCCCACCGGTATATGTGGGTCCTTCAACACTTCGGCTATCCTTGTTTCTTGCCGCTAAAAGCTGAAATGGTTGAAATAGTAATGAAATCCCAATATTACAATCAAGTTTATATGTTTTATAGTGTAACACCACCTTAGTTTCATTTTTGTCCCAATATTTCTACAGTTCTGCCCATTGATCATCAGAAATCCTCTTGTCTACACATGTTAGCAGTTGTTCCTCAAGTGGATTGTCGGCATGATAATATTTCTTCTTCAAATTGTGCCTTCATGTCCTGATTTCTCATTGAATTCTTGCCTTACACCATGAAAAAAACCATCCAAAGGAGCTTTGGTATGTCCATCCCTCATTACAAAGTCAAAATTGTCCTACATAGAAAATTAAATAACTTCATACTAGTGACATCAACTCAACATAGAATAGTCAATTAATATTGATAATTATATATGTTGCATACCTTTAGAGAATCCAACACATTTGCAAAACTGTTCTCATGTCTTTGTCCCCAAGTTTTAGCAATAGGAAAGTACTTTAGTTTTTGAGCATGTATGCTTAGCCATTCTTCTAGCTTCGAAGATTCACCTCTGGCGGGAACTCTCAATTTACTACAAACTTCACATTTCCATTTTTTACCTTTTGGGGGGGCAACAGCTTTGTATGTCGTGCATCCCCTTGTTTTTTTCTTAGAAGTGGCTGAATCATTTCAATTCCAAATCAGAAATATACCAATATACATTCAAGTTAAATGCACTACCTTCTTCACATCTTGGTTCCTGTTGATCTACTTCATCAATTCTAACTTGTTCTTCATAATGCAAATCATCTTCAAGATTGTCACCATCTTACATTGTTATGCACATTTTGAAATTATAAAAATATATGAGATGAAAGATGTGTCATTTCATCCTAAAATGACAAGGCAATTTCCTAGTACGCAAAGGAACTAGGCACCCAAGAATCAACCACTATCCATTGAAGACTAATGGATCAAGGTGTGTCCCTTGATAACAATGTCCTAAGAATATTACATCTGAGCCTAATCACTAAGTTCCATGGATAGGCAATTCATTTTCATTTTCTTTTAACTGTGCCATAAATTGATTGTCTCAACAGTAGGTTATATGGACTTATTACACAACGTTCGTGGAATATGTTCGACGGATCAAGAGGACAGTAAGGGAAAAAAGAGAGTCTATGTCTCTTAAAAGACCTGCCCAGTTTCATGGACAGAGGTTTAGTGGATTTAAGAAGCCTAGGTTTTCAGCACCGTCAGTGATGAGAAGTTCTGGTGTACCATCTCAGTGGTCTCCAAGTAAGGGGAAAGGTTATGTTTCTTCACCATCTAAGGCACACAGTTCAGCTTCAGTAGCAGTGACAGGACCAGCTAGGTCATGGTTTGAGGACAAGACATGCTATCTTTGTGGACAGACCGGGCATCTCAAGTTGCAATGCCCAAATAGAGATGCCGAAGTGATGCAGCAATCGAGGCAGAGTTTTCAGAGGTCAGAGAGACCACAACCTAGTGGTAGTAGAGGACGAGGACGCGGTCTAGCATCTCAGGTTGGATCGTCTGCTCAAGGAAGCAGAGGTCGTGGACAGAAAGCAACGGCTCGATTCTATGCCATGAGTCAGCCAGAGGCGATAGTCAACCCGCAAGTGGTGACAGGTCAGATGGAGTTATTTCATTCTGATATGTCTTCTTCTTGCTTTATATCTATTCTGGTTGACCCGGGTGCTACACACTCTTTCATCGCCTATAGTATGCTTGAAAACTGTCATTTACCTGTTAGCTGTAAGAAGGATAGCTTGTTGTTAGAAACCCCTCTTGATGGTTCTTCTTTGCTTAGAGAAGAGTGTCCATCTTATGTTTTGTCTTTTTCGGGACATCGTATCCAAGTGGATTGACGTGTATTTTACTACGCGCTAAGAACGCAAGTATACGCGTCGAGTAGTACAAGCCTTTGTGAGGCCCGAGTCGAACACAGGGATACTCAGAAATGTTGGAGACTCCTACTAACTATTTGCGATCAGCTAATCCGAATAACAAATTTGGGTTTGTTGTCAAAATTAAAAGATAATAAAAATAAAACAAAGCAACCAATCGATTAAAGGTTAATTTAATCAATTCAAAAGGGTATCTTTAGGATTGCAGTTTCACCGTGAGTTTTCATTGTATTAGATTTTATATAATGTCTCAATCTTCTCTCTCTATCCGGGTAGTGGCCTGAAAACAGAATTGCCCACTGTCGTGGTGCAATTCACTACTTAGGTTTAGGTCGGTTCCATCGTCGTAGTAACCTATCCCCTAAACTGAGTGCATTATCAACGATCTCTCAGTATCCACCATTAATTTTACACCACCTTGGTCAAGGGATTTATCGATTAGTGTAGATTTCGCCTCTTTTCAACCGTTAATCCTTCTTTCAAAGTGATTAAGGGCATTAAGTTATTGATATGGTGATCAAGCATAACAATATATGGAGAAAACGAAACTATACCACAGATTTAAGAGAGAAAATATGAATTACTATAATAAAACTATCATACAATGAATCCCCGGGCTACTCCCGGTCCTAAAGATGAAGGGGATTAGCCCCTCATGATCATCTCACACAAGTACAAGGTAAAGGTAGGGGAAATCATGTGAAAACATGAATTGAAAGGGAAAACCCCTGAACGGTGAAGAACCGGTTGATCTTTTGCGTAGAACACGTGCTTTCCCGCCTCTCGGTGGTAAAATCCGTCTTCTGCGGTGCCCGGATCGACTGGTATGAACTTATGGCCTCTGTTCTCCTCTCTACTGCTCCTCGTTACTCGTGCAATGGCTAATCAGATCCCCCTTTCCGTCTGGGCGGCCGTCATTAGGTATAAGTCCCTAATTAGGTCGTTAATTAACTCCAGCCGTCTGATTGTGATCAATCTGAATCCAACGCATATCTGACGGTGTCGATACCATTGACGCGGGTCGATGGTATCGACCCAGTGTAGTAGTGACAACCCTTCTTTCTTTTCGTCCGAGTGCTTGATGTCATCTCGATACCATCGACTCAGGTCGATGGTATCGACTTCCCTGTAGCGACGGTTTTGTCGTTTTGTGTCGCTATAGCCTCCATGCGTCGATGGTATCGACTTGGGGTCGATACTATCGACAGCTTCTTCGCCAGCAACCTGAAGGTGACTCGATACCATCGACATCCCAGTCGATAGTATCGACGCTTTGTTGCTCCTTTCGGCTGGCAACCTGTGACCATGTCGATGGTATCGACTTCCGTCGATGGTATCGACAGAAGCAAATACTCATTTGTCCTGAAATTCACAGACAAGATCACATAAATTCACACAAATAATAATAATGTGACAATTAATGCTTAAAACAATGAGATAAAGGGGATTTGACATAAAATGGTGGAAAAGACCAAAATGGATGAATTATGCAACATTAACCATAAAAAATGACTAATAAAAGCATAAAACACATATTAAACAGGTCTATAAATGCGACTCAAAATCATCGCATCAAACTCCCCTAAGCTTGAACATTGCTCGCCCTCGAGCAACTAATCCTTAGAATAGAATTGCTAATGTCAACTGAAAAACAACACACCAAACCAACATCCCATATGGCTCCCACCGAACATTCACAAACCGGCCTTCTCTAACCACAGAACGGTAATTACCCTGCAGGCGACAGTAATCATACATAAAAGAAATTGACCTCAAAACTGATGAACACTCTCACATAAGGCAGTTAGCATAATAAAACTCGTCGGTTCAGACTTGGTGCATCCTGTGATCGCCTAAACTACGTTGCTCGCCCTAACTATCATCTACATGGAAGTAGTTCTCCTAATATTCATTAGTGAGGAGAAATTCACGGTGGCCTACCAATCCGAGCAACGGGTGGATGAAAATGGGTGGCTCATGGAAGAAAGTGGAAGTATTGTACAGTTTCAACATGCATAATACAAAAATGTCCTATATGATGCAAGTGCACATGAGAAATGCCCTAATGCCTAAAATTGGGTGGCATGATGCATGCACTAACCATCCATCTCAAAATGAGATGGATATCTAGTTAAGCTACATCATGTACTCAATTATCCTGACATGCAAGTGATATTACGTTCCTGTCTCCTTCTTGTTCTAATTGCTTCTAAATAACTCTTTTTTTTCATGAAGATTTTTCAGATTTTTCTCTTTTTTTTTCTTTTTCAGCCCACATATCCATAATTTCTTTAAAAAAATTATTGGGCTATTTTCTTCATACTCAAAAATTTTGCACTATTTAGAAGGTATGAAACAATTTAATTCACCATTGGGGAAAGATTGAGATACATGATGTACTTTATGCATGAAAATCATGAATGCACTACATGGCATGCACCTAAAGGTAATGTGCATGAATCACTATATTTTTTCTTTTTATACAAAACGTATGGAAAATTTCAACGCAAGTCCTATCTAAATGCTATGCAAACAAAAGGAATTAAAACTGCACTTTACTTCCAATTCTTGGGCTGATTATGGAAAAATGAAGTGGAACGATCACAAGACTAGATGACTGAACCTTAGAAAGATATTATGCATCCCTCCTTACTGACCTGTGTAGTAGTTTAGAGGGTTCTCTCTCTTACATCCAATTAAGGTCTCATTACCATTTGATTAGGTTAGGCTCAAACAACCATTTCCGTCCACTTTCATGAATCATTAGGAGTACAGTTATGAAATGTTGTTTTAAAGTTGACATAACCAATCATTTTCCATAATATGTGTGCCCAAAGTCAAAACAGAACAAGCTATCCAAACACACACAAAAAAATTTCAATTTTCAAATTTCCCTTGTATTCCCCATGCACTAACAATGAGGTGACACAAATTTTATGACATCCACAATTACACTAGGTAGCACGTGGATCCTACAAAAGCTAAAATTGCAAGAAACAAATAACAAGAGAAAAAGCAATAATGCTAAAAACTAAAAACAATAAAAGATAAAGTTGTTCCAACTACCCCCCTAAGCTTGAATTCGACTATGGCCTCATAGTCAAAAACAAACTTAAAGATTGGAACAGGGATACCAGATCACTCTTGTGGAGGTGGAGGTGGGTACTGCGGAGCCGTAGGATCCCAAGAAGGATACTCCCCCTGGAAGGTCGGATCATAATGGGTCCTAGGTGGAGGTTGTGGATAGCCTCCAAAGTAACTCTGACTCCAGTAGTGGTCGTAGAAGGGCTCCTGCTGCATCTCCATCCGTTGCAACCGATTGTGTATCTGTTGTTGGTTGTCGAGGAGAAGACGTTCATTCTCGAACATCGCCCTTTGGTTGTCAAGTATCCGGTTCGTCGTGTCCTGAATACCGGTATACATCGCCATATGCTGCTGCTGTGTCTGATGGATGTCCTGTAGCATCGTGAACATGCCTTGCATGGAATAGGCATCCTTGCTTGGCTGCGAGGGCTGTGGTGGAGGCGGCGAAGGTTGTGATGATGATGATGCACCTGGATGCATCCGAGGACGCTTTCGGGGTGCTACTCGTGCTCGAAGAGGTGTAAATGCCTCTTCTTCCTCCTCAGCCTCGTCGTCCTGTCCGTCGTCGTCGCCGTCATTGCCGCCTTCTTCATCATCGGAGTCGATGGCTATGATCGGCCATCTAAAATGTTGTGCGCCCTCGATGTTGAAGACGGGATCCGGCAGCACACACTCCTGGTATGCTTGATTTACATGGCAATGCGCAAAAGCCACGCCATCCCAGAGAAGAATGAGATTGGCTCGGTGTAGATGCTGCAAGTTGACCTTGCTTCTCGTAGAAAGAGGAGTCAGCTGGTCATGATTCAAGCCCAAGTAGAGGGCTATCCTGGTGACAAGCCCGCCAAAATGAATCGGGGCTCTCCTCGTGCTCCTCTTCACCGCCAACACTCGTTGTAGAAAGAATGCACCCCAGTTGCACTCTTGTCTGTTCAGGAGCTTGTAGAGAAAGAAAAGATCGGACTCCTGGAACTTGCTTAGGGCAAGATCACTTCGAGCAAAGATGGTTGAACTCAATATCTGGTGCAAAACCTGAACAAACGGGTGCTCGAAGTCGGCTACCGCGGCGTTATGGTAGCTCACCGATCGTCCATATGGAACCGTCACCAACTCAGAGAAGATGGCGGTGTAGTCGGTGTGGTTGTCCGGCCGCCGGTAGTCATATCGTGAGTGGTTCCAGTTGAAGATGTTGTTGAACTGCTCGAGGGTGATGGTGTATTCGTTGTTGTAGAGCCGGAAAGACACCCGGCCCTTCTCCCACTTGCGTTCACTTGCGGACATCTCGTTGGGCACGACATTGACGTCAAGGGACGCCATGAATTCTGCCACCAGTTCTTTGTACGTCGGCCACTCGCCGAAGAAAGGCTGACTGTCTTCGTGGCACTCAAGCTCGTCGTGTCCACGGCCCGTTTGGTGGGCTTGTCCTTTCAACACGTAGTCCAGATTGGCCTTGAAGCCAAGATCACAGAGCATCTCCGAGTCCATGTACCGGGTTGGCTCGATCTTGCGCTTCATTATTTCTTCGAAGATCTTCTTCACCTCCGTAGAAGGATGGATGAGTCGAGGGCGTGCTACCGATGATGGCGGTGGTGGCACAAACTCGGGAATGTCCTCTTGACGAGCACGCGAGGAAGAAGCTCCAGCGGTACGCACCATGATGGCGAAGAGTAATGGGGTTAGAAGGAGAGCTCGGTGAAGAATTGAGATATGAATCTCCGCTCGGTGAAGATCGTCGCTCGGTGTTGCTTCTCTTCGCTCTTAGATGGCTCGGGGGAGTGCTCGGCTCAAAGGGAGGAGATCACTCTGAAGGTGTGACGTCAAATGACGTATTGATTCTCCTTAAATAGACTTGGTCGGCGCTACTGTTGGCCCGTCGATACCATCGACGCGAGTCGATGGTATCGACACTGGTCGATGCTATCCGCCCCTCACTGGTATTGAAGGTCGTCGATTGCTGGATCTTGAAACCTGGATCACTGTCGTGTTGATACCATCGACATAGGTCGATGGTATCGACGCTGCACCCAGATCGATGACATGGAATCCGCGATCGCCGTCGATTTGTTTGCGCGGATCGGTGACATGGGTGGTCGATACCATCGATGGGGGTCGATGGTATCGACTTGTCTTCATTGCAACACCGCCACTTTGCATTTCAACATATAACCATGTCGATACCATCGACGAGGCCGTCGATGGTATCGAGTTGACTGAGACAAATCGGTCTGAACTTCTCCAGAGATCTCGATGGTATCGACTCCCTTGTCGATACTATCGACTTTTGCTTGGCGACCTGCCTGTAGGTAGGTCGATACCATCGACGAGGCCGTCGATGGTATCGACTCAGAACGAAATCTACAGTCCTCAACCTGTACCCTTGTCGATACCATCGACCAGTGTGTCGATGGTATCGACTCTGCCTCAGCCTGCACAATTAACAAACGGATCACGGTATCATCTTTACACAAAAAATTGAACAAAAATAAAGCCACCTACGATTATAAATAAACTATCCTATTGTACCGATGGTTGGGTTGCCTCCCAACAAGTGCCCTTATTTAACATCTTAGGCTAGACGGCTTCCGGGCATCTCATTCATCCGAAAGTGCAATGAGTTTAACCTCATTCACCTTCCTCTTGTAATTCACACCAAAATAGAGCTTCAGCCTTTGTCCATTTACTAAAAACGTGGTATCACCATCACGCACTAAAATCGCGCCATGTGGTTTGACCTCTTCCACCACGAACGGTCCACTCCACCGGGATTTGAGCTTCCCTGGATGCAACTTGAGTCATGAGTTGAACAACAAAACACTATCCCCTTTCTTGAACGTGTGCAACTGGATGTGGCGATCATGGATCAGTTTTGTGCGCTCCTTGTAAATCTGTGCGTTCTCATATGCCGTCATCCGTAACTCATCCAACTCATTTAATTCAAGCATTCTCTTTCTCCCAGCTTCATCGTAACTCAGATTTAGCCTTCTAAGCACCCAATGGGCCTTGTGCTCCAACTCCACCGGTAGGTGACAAGCCCGGCCATATGCCAACCTAAAAGGCGTGGTGCCTATAGGTGTTTTGTAAGCCGTTCTGTACGCCCACAGTGCATCCGGTAGTAGGGCACTCCAGTTCTTCCTCGTGGATGCCACCGTTCGCTCTAGAATCTTCTTAATTTCACGGTTGGAGACCTCCACTTGGCCTTGAGTCTGCGGATGATATGGGGTGTCGATGTTGTGCTTGACCCCATATTTCTTCAATAATGTCGAGAACTTCTGATTCCTAAAATGCGTACCCCCATCAATGATTATCATTCGGGGTACCCCAAACTTGTAGAAAATATTCTCTTTCACAAACCTGCACACTACAGTGGAATCGTTAGTCCTTGTGGGGATTGCTTCCACCCACTTCAACACATAATCAACTGCTAACAAAATATATAAATTGGAGTTCGAGGACACAAAGGGTCCCATGAAATCTATGCCCCACAAATCAAATACCTCCACTTCCTGAAACACGTTCAGGGGCATCTCTTGTCGCTTTGAGATATTACCTGCTCGCTGACAAGGATCACATTGCCTCACAAAATCGTAGGCATCCAGAAACAAAGTTGGCCAATAAAGGCCGCTTTCCAAAACCTTAGTTGCTGTTCGCGAGCTGGCGTGGTGTCCTCCCGTAGGTGATGCATGGCAATGATGAAGAATGCTCTCGTACTCCACTTCAGGAACACACCTGCGCAAGATACCATCCCTGCATTGCTTAAGAAGAATTGGATTATCCCAAAAATAATATCTTAAAGAATGAAAAAATCTCTTCTTCTCCTGATATGACCAATCTTCCGGGATGATCCCGCAAGCCAAATAATTTACAATTTCAGCGAACCAAGGCTCTTTAGAGTCAATTTCCAAAAGATGTTCATCCGGAAACATCTCGGTTATGGGTATATGTAAATATTTTTCATCCACCCTTTCTAATCTAGACAAATGATCAGCCACTACATTTTCAATCCCAGATTTATCCTTGATTTCAATGTCAAATTCCTGTAAGAGCAAAATCCACCTAATGAGTCTAGGCTTGGCGTCTTTTTTCTCCATCAAGTATTTTATTGCAGCATGGTTAGTCCATACAACTACTTTAGATCCAACTAAATACTGCCGGAATTTTTCGAAAGCAAACACAACGGCAAGTAATTCTTTTTCAGTAGTTGTATAATTCAATTGGGCATCATTCAGAGTTTTTGAAGCATAGAAAAACATGACGGGCTTATTGTCTACCCGCTGCCCCAATACGGCTCCTACCGCAAAGTCTGAAGCGTCACACATTAATTCGAAAGGTTTTGTCCAATCCGGCGTTTGAACAACCGGTGCAGAAATCAGTTTTTATTTCAAAACATCGAATGCATGTAGACACTTATCATTGAAATCGAAAACCACGTCTTTCTCCAAAAGCTCAGATAGAGGTTTTGCAATTTTAGAAAAATCCTTTATGAATCGCCGATAGAACCCGGCGTGTCCCAGAAAACTTCTCACCCCTTTTACAGAATTTGGTGGGGGCAACTTGGAAATGACCTCAATTTTCACCGGATCCACCTCTAGACCTTTGCTAGACACCTTGTGTCCTAGCACTATCCCCTCAGTCATCATCATGTGAAATTTCTCCCAGTTAAGGACCAGGTGTGTGTCCTCACAACGTTGTAACACTTTGTCTAGGTTATAGAGACATTCATCAAACGATGCACCATACACCGAAAAGTCATCCATAAAAACCTCGAGACAGCGCTCTACCATGACAGAAAATATGGCGAGCATACAGCGTTGAAACGTCGCCGGTGCATTGCATAAACCAAACGGCATTCGGCGGTAAGCAAAAGTCCCATATGGACAAGTGAACGTATATTTCTCTTGATCCAACAGATCAATCGAGATCTGGTTGTACCCCGAGTACCCGTCTAGAAAACAAAAGTGCGATCGACCGGCAAGACTCTCTAAAATTTGATCAATGAAAGGTAAAGGAAAGTGATCCTTAAGTGTGGCAACATTCAAACGGCGGTAGTCAATACAGACTCGCCACCCGGTTACCAATCGGGTGGTGACAGGTTCATTCAACAAATTTTGAGTGACAGTAATTCCCCCCTTCTTAGGGACTACCTGTGTGGGACTCACCCATGTCGAGTCTGATATGGCATAGATAATACCTGCAGCAAGAAGTTTAATGACCTCCTTCTTCACAACCTCCATCATGCTTGGATTTAGACGTCTTTGAGGTTGAATCACGGGCTTGGCTCCCTCCTCGAGCCGAATCTTGTGCTGACATAGAGTAGGGGAAATCCCCTTGATGTCTGCAACGGACCACCCAAAAGCTCCCCGGTGATTCTTCAGCACTATCAACAATTGTTCCTCCTCATCCGCACTCAAATAAGCAGAAATGATCACCGGTAACTTGTCTTCCTCAGCTAGAAAGACATATTTGAGATGCGGGGGCAGCGGCTTTAATTCCAACTCCGGCGGGCTGATAAGAGATGATTGAAGCGGCGGGGGAAGTTCACCTAAATCTTCATAATGCCTCGCATAGAAGCATGGAAGCATCTGAAGAATTTTAGCGCACTCCTTGAGTGATTTACTCCGCATCCAATCATATGTAATATTCAAAAAGCAAGCCTCCAATGGTAATTCCGGATATGCATCAGAAACAGAAGTAGCAATCACATCATCCTCCAGAGAAAGCGGAATGTCCTCATTCTCATCATTTGGAAATCCCACAGCTTTACACAAAGAAACTACCTTAGTCTGCTCCATGATATCCACAGCCAAAGTTCCATTGTCCACCTTGCTCATCACATGAGCCATGTCCAGAAATGGTTTTCCAAGGCAGAGTGAAATATTGCAATCCAGATGTTTCACCATATTGCATTGTTCCTTTACTTTAGATGACGCAGTGCTAGAAGGCATGACCATCTCAAAGCGGTCATCGGCTATGCCCAAGGTCAAGCGACCTCTCCCCATCTCTAAGATCATGTCGGCTGTAGCTTGGAAGGGACGTCCAAGTAACATCTCGTTGCCATGTTCATCCTGCATCTCCATAACCACAAAATCAGCCGGAAAGAGAAATCTATCCACCTTTACTAAGACATCTTCACAGATTCCATAAGGATTCACCACAGAGTTGTCTGCCAATTGAATCTTCATATTGCTTGGCCGTGACTCCTTCAATCCCAGCTTTTTGAATGTCGAAAGGGGCATCAAGTTGATGCTTGTCCCTGAATCACACAATGCTTCGCCAAATTTAACCTTCCCGATATAGCAAGAAATATTGAAACATCCTGGATCCTGTCTCTTTGGCGGCAAAGTGCCCATGATGAAGGCACTTACTTGCTCCTTTAGCAAGACGACCTCTGTATCTGGAATTTTCCTCTTCTTGGTAATGACATCTTTTAGAAACTTCCCGTATGAAGGAATTTTCTCAATGGCTTCTAGTAAAGGGATATTGACTGAAAGCTTCCTAAAACTATCCAAGAACTTCTTGAACTGTGCATCTGCCTTCCTTGCCTTAACGCTATTTGGATACGGGACCGGAACAGATTGTGCCCTTTGATGAGGTGGCACATAAGGCGTCTTTTTCTGAGGTTCCTCCTATGCAACCTGTTCTTCAGTATCATCCAAGGCTATGTCTTCAACTTTCCCTGTGACTGGTGTGGGTTGCTCCTCATTGGTTTCACCTTCAACTTCATCTCGCGGTGTGCTTGTTTCATCAGCTCTTGGATTCAACACTTTCTTGCCGCTTCTAAGCAGAATAGCCTTAGCTTGCTGGTTTCCCCCGGGAACATTGGTATTCCCCGGAAAACCTGGATGTGTCGGTTTCTTTAAACTAGCTATTTCGGTTGCCATCTGTGCCATGGATGTCTCAATGGTCCTCATTTGAGCCCCATGGCTCTGCAATGTCTACCCGAATTGATTCATGTATTCTCCTTGCTGCTTGATTTGCTGACCAAATGTATTCATTAGCTCTTGATTTTTCTTGATAACCTGATAGAGCAACTCCGTGCTCTTGTCTTCTGCAACTGGTGAGGGCTTGGCGTCCGGATCCTGCAGAAAATTGTTTGGATCCTTCCATGAGAACTTTTTGTCTTTTCTCCATGAATAGTCATTGTTCCTATAACCTTGTTGTTGTCTCATGTATTTGACCTGAGCCTCATCCTCAGACTCATTGTCCTCCTTTTCCAGTAGATTCTTTGCGAGAAGATCCATCTTCTCATTCAGCTCTTTCATTGCCTTTGACTCGCCTACTACTCGAGCTTGCTCTACCGGGCCTCTCTGTCTCTCACCCCAGGACTGCTTTCTAGCCATATTCTTGAGTATCTCCCAACATCTGGTGTCTGTATTGTTCAGAAAGAAACCTGACCCAGCTGAATCTAGATTACTCCTATCATGCTCGGAGAGAGCAAAATAGAAGATCTTCACCTGTGTCTCTTTATCCATCCCGTGATGTGGGCACCTCCTCAGCATGACCTGAAATCGCTCCCAGGTCTCAGAATATGTCTCACCGGCCTGTTGGGTGAAATTATGAATCTTTCGGATCATGTCGTTAGTCTTCTCAGGAGGGAAGAACCTCTCAAAGAAGACCTCCACCATATGGTCCCAGGACTCCACGAACTCATCGTCTAAATTATGTAACCACTCTCGTGCTGCTCCTGCCAATGAACTTGGGAAAAGCTTGAGATACAATGCATCTTGTGGAAACCTATCAATTTTTACCATGTCGCAGTTCTCAACAAACTAGCTGATGTGTGCGACAGGATCCTCATTCTTCATCCCATGAAACGCATTTGATTTCACCAAATTTATCAATGCTGGATCAATCTTATATGTCGGTATGTTGATTGCCTGCTTCTTTATAGGCCCCTTTGAAGCTGATGAGGAAGAAGCCTTGATCTTCTCCCATATAGTCTGTGGCTCGGCCATCTCTTCCTATTCAAATTCAGAATCTATCTCTTCTTGGTACTCTTGCTCGTAATACTCCTCGTCCTCAGGTTCTTGCAGCGGAACCTCAGGTGCGCGTTCCGCGTAGTCAGTACTACGCGTCTGCACCATACACAGTACCTGAAATAAGAAAACTCAAGTTCAGTACAGTGTTTTGACAAGTATAAAAATTATAGCACAATGTAAAAATATTTGAAATTGAATGAAAATTATAAAAAAAATGTGGCCTAGAGTGGCCGCTCGTAGCACTCGAAGTGCCAACAATTTCGCCGTATCCCCGGCAACGGCGCCAAAAACTTGACGTGTATTTTACTACGCGCTAAGAACGCAAGTATACGCGTCGAGTAGTACAGGCCTTTGTGAGGCCCAAGTCGAACACAGGGATACTCAGAAATGTTGGAGACTCCTACTAACTATTCGCGATCAGCTAAACCGAATAACAAATTTGGGTTTGTTGTAAAAATTAAAAGATAATAAAAATAAAACAAAGCAACCAATCGATTAAAGGTTAATTTAATCAATTCAAAAGGGTATCTTTAGGATTGCGGTTTCACCGCGGGTTTTCATTGTATTAGATTTTATATAATGTCTCAATCTTCTCTCTCTATCCGGGTAGTGGCCTGAAAACAGAATTGCCCACTATCGTGGTGCAATTCACTACTTAGGTTTAGGTCGATTCCACCATCGTAGTAACTTATCCCCTAAACTAAGTGCATTATGAACGATCTCTCAGTATCCACCATTAATTTTACACCACCTTGGTCAAGGGATTTATCGATTAATGTAGATTTTGCCTCTTTTCAACCGTTAATCCTTCTTTCAAAGTGATTAAGGGCATTAAGTTATTGATATGGTGATCAAGCATAACAATATATGGAGAAAACGAAACTATACCACGGATTTAAGAGAGAAAATATGAATTACTATAATAAAACTGTCATACAATGAATCCCCGGGCTACTCCCGGTCCTAAAGATGAAGGGGATTAGCCCCGCATGATCATCTCACACAAGTACAAGGTAAAGGTAGGGGAAATCATGTGAAAAACGTGAATTGAAAGGGAAAACCCCTGAACGGAGAAGAACCGGTTGATCCTTTGCGTAGAACACGTGCTTTCCCGCCTCTTGGTGGTGAAATCCATCTTCTGCGGCGCCCGGATCGACTGGTATGAACTTCTGGCCTCCGTTCTCCTCTCTACTGCTCCCCGATACTCGTGCAATGGCTAATCATATCCCCCTTTCCGTCTGGGCGGCCTTCATTAGGTATAAGTCCCGAATTAGGTCGTTAATTAACTCCAGCCGTCTGATTGTGATCAATCTGAATCCAACGCATATCTGACGGTGTCGATACCATCGACGCGGGTCGATGGTATCGACCCAGTGTAGTAGCGACAGCCCTTCTTTCTTTTCGTCCGAGTGCCTGATGTCATCTCGATACCATTGACTCGGGTCGATGGTATCGACTTCCCTGTAGTGACGGTTTTGTCGTTTTGTGTCGCTATAGCCTCCATGTGTCGATGGTATCGACTTGGGGTCGATACTATCGACAGCTTCTTCACCAGCAACCTGAAGGTGACTCGATACCATCGACATCCCAGTCGATAGTATCGATGCTTTGCTGCTCCTTTCGGGTGGCAACCTGTGACCATGTCGATGGTATCGACTTCCGTCGATGGTATCGACGGGAGCAAATACTCGTTTGTCCTGAAATTCACAGGCAAGATCACATAAATTCACACAAATAATAATAATGTGACAATTAATGCTTAAAACAAAGAGATAAAGGGGATTTGACATAAAATGGTGGCAAAGACCAAAATGGATGAATTATGCAACATTAACCATAAAAAAATGACTAATAAAAGCATAAAACACATATTAAACAGGTCTATAAATGCGACTCAAAATCATCGCATCATGGATCTTATACCACTTGATATGCATGGTTTTGATGTTATCCTTGGGATGGATACCCTAGAGAGGTATAAGGTTGTCTTGGATTGTGGTTCCAAGCATGCAGTGTTTGATGTTGCTGGAGAGAAATGGATCTTCCAGGGAGATAGGAAGATTCTTCCGACGTGTTTGGTATCGGCTATGGTGGCAGATAAGTTGTTACGACAAGGATGTGAGGCGTTCCTAGCTCACGTGGTGGATACCATTGTGGTTACCAAGGTGAAAGGTCCTAGTCTTGAAGAGGTGTCGGTGGTTTGAGAGTTTGCAGACGTGTTTCCTGAGGAGTTTCCTGGTGTTCCTCCACCTCGAGAGATTGATTTCGAGATCAATCTGGTTCCTGGAACACAACCAGTTGCACAGTCAGCATATAGGATGGCTCCAGCAGAGATGGCAGAGTTGAAGAAGCAGTTGCAAGAGTTGTTGGAGAAAGGTTTTATACGACCGAGTATATCTCCGTGGGGTGCTCCAGTGTTGTTCGTTAAGAAGAAGGATGGTTCGATGCGGTTGTGTATAGATTACCGACAGTTGAACAAAGTCAAGATCAAGAATAAGTACCCGTTGCCGAGGATAGATTATCTGTTCAATCAGTTGTGTGGTGCTACAGTGTTTTCAAAGATCGATCTACGGTCTGGATATCATCAGTTGAGGATAAAGGCAGATGACATACCAAAGTCAGCTTTCAGGACGAGGTATGGTCATTTCGAGTTCGTGGTTATGCCGTTTGGTTTAACTAATGCACCTGCTGCTTTCATGGACCTGATGAACACAGTGTTCCGTCTGTTCTTAGATCAGTTTGTTGTAGTCTTTATAGACGACATTTTGATCTATAGTCGGGATAGGCAAGAGCATGAACAACATCTTCGTCAAGCGTTGACTCTTCTTCGTCAACATCAGTTGTATGCCAAGTTCAGTAAGTGTGAGTTCTAGTTAGATGAAGTGGCTTTCTTAGGTCATGTGATATCTACTTAAGGAATCAAAGTAGATCCAAAGAAGGTGGAATCCGTTGCGGATTGGGAACAACTGAAGACACCGACAGAAATTCGTAGTTTCCTTGAGTTGGCAGCATACTACCGGAGGTTTATCAAGGACTTCAGTGTGATCACGTTGCCGATGACGAAGTTGACCAGGAAGGCTGTACCTTTTGTTTGGGATGATCGATGTCAACGAGCTTTCCATAGTTTGAAGGATAAGTTGACAAGTGCTCCGGTGTTGATCTTGCCAGAGCCTGGGAAAGGCTATGTTGTTTTCTGTGATGCTTCCAAGAAAGGCCTAGGTTGTGTGTTGATGCAGGAAGATCATGCGGTTTCTTTTGCTTCGCGGCAGCTCAAGAAGCATGAGGAGAACTATCCGACTCATGACTTGGAGTTGGCAGAAGTGGTTCATGCGTTAAAGATTTGGAGACACTATCTATATGGGGAAGTGTGTCAGATCTTTACGGATCATAAGAATCTGAAGTACATCTTTATGCAACAAGAGTTGAACATGCGACAACGACGATGGATGGAGTAGATCAATGATTACGACTGCACTATCGAGTATCATCCTGGTAAGGAAAACGTGGTAGCTGATGCGCTTAGCAGAAAGTCTTCTTCTCTTTCTTCAAAGAAGGCACAGTTGAGTTCTATGGTATGCCATAGACGAGATATGTTTGTTTCTCTACGACAGATGAATGTGCAGATGGAAGTTTCTTTGTTGTCTGGTCTTTTCGCACATATGCAAGTTAAACCTACGTTGAGACAGCAGATCAAGGATGCACAACAGACAAATGATGCGGTACAGTTGATTAGATCAGATTTCGGCAGTGACAAGTGTGATGGTTTTCATGAGTCCGAGGATGGGCTAGTTGGCTATCATGACATGATGGTGGTTCCAGATGTTGATGATCTGAGGAAGTTGGTGCTTGAGGAAGCACATACGTCGATGTATGCCATGCATCCAGGCGTCACCAAGATGTATCATAGTCTGAAGGACTTGTATTGGTGGTCCGGTTTGAAGAGAGATGTAGCTGAGTTCGTGACTAGATGTGTGGTGTGTCAGCAAGTGAAGGCTGAGCATCAGAAGCCTGCAGGTACGTTGCAACCTTTGCCGATACCGCAGTGGAAATGGGAACATATAACCATGGATTTCGTAGTTGGTCTACCCCGTACAACTAGGAATCATGATTCCATTTGGGTGATAGTGGACAGATTGACTAAGTCTGCCCATTTCCTACCAGTGAAGACGATGTATACATCGGAGAAACTAGCTCGAGTATATGTGGATGAGGTAGTACGTTTGCATGGAGTGCCAGCAACGATAGTTTCTGACAGAGATCCTTAGTTTACGAGTCATTTTTGGGAACAGTTGCATGGAGTGTTGGAAACAAAGTTGAGGTTCAGTACAGCTTTTCACCTGCAGACAGATGGACAATCTGAGAGGACTATTCATACTTTAGAATATCTTCTTCGAGCTTGTGTCTTGCAGTTTCTAGGCAACTGGGATGTACATCTGAGTTTAATAGAGTTTGCCTACAATAACAGTTATCAGCGGAGTATTGATATGGCTCCTTATGAAGCTTTGTATGGAAGGAAGTGCAGATCTCCTTTGTATTGGTATGAGTCTGGTGAGTATCAACTTTTGGGTCCTGAGTTAGTTCAGCAGACGACAGATAAGATCAAGGTGATACATCAATAGTTGAAGGTGGCACAAGACAGGTAGAAGTCTTATGCAGATAATCGCCGACGACCTTTGGAGTTCCAGGTAGGAGACAAAATGTATCTTAAGGTCTCGTCGTGGAAGGGTGTGCTAAGGTTTGGACGGAAGGGTAAGTTAGCTCCCAGGTATATGGGGCCTTACTCAGTCAGCGCACATGTTGGTAAGGTAGCTTACGAGTTAGAGTTGCCTCCAGAGTTGCATAGGTTGCATCCAGTGTTTCAAGTCAGTATGCTAAAGAAAAGTCATCCGGATTCAGGTACAGTGATACAGCCAGTTGAGGTTGAGCTCGATGCAGATGTGACCTACGAGGAAGGTGTTGTGGTGATCCTTGACAGAAGGATCAAGAAGTTGAAGAGGAAGGACCTGGTTCTTGTGAAGGTCCTTTGGCAGCGTCGTGGCATTGAGGAAGCCACGTGGGAGCTTGAGGAAGAGATGAGGAGGAAGTATCCCTCACTTTTCTCTTCGGATTTCGGGGACGAAATCCCTTAAAGGGGGTTAGCTTGTAAGGACCTTGACCTGCATTTAGGGTTTACCCTGTTTGTTTTGCTTAATCTTGGTGCTTTGGTGCTTGCTAATCACCTTTAAGTGGTGATTAGGGTTTTTGTGCTTTGTTGAGAGTTCGGGGAGCTACTTGCAAATAACCCAAGTTTAGGGTTTTGTGTGCAAGTTTGCCATCTTGTGAGATGTTTCCCTCTCTTTGCTTCCTCTAGGGTTGAGAGGAAGGCTTGGGCTTGTTGTTTGAGTTCTTGGGCTTTGGTTGAGCTTGTTTGGGCCTTGTGGTACCTTGTTTGGGCTTGCTTGAGCCTGTGTCGGCCAGGACCTGCTTTGTGTCACCCAGCAGGCTGGTGTGTCGCCCAGCAGAGCTGATGCCTGTGTCGCCCATGATGCTTGGCCTGGTGTAGTGGACACTTGGTGCATGTTTTGGACAAGTGTCCCATGCCTTGCTAATGTGTTGGCTTGAACCCTAGGACAAGTGTCCCTTGGGTGGACGACACATGGCATGGTTGTACCTTGGTTTCTCCTCCCCTTCCTTCTATATATACAACTCTTTCCCTTGCCTTAGCTTCCTTTGCTCTTTTGGTCTCTCCTCCACCTTGAGTGCATGATATCCCTCCCCTTTCTGCTGTGTTGGCCGATACACCTCCCTTGGAGCTCTGGTGGACGATACCCTTGCAGCTGGAGTGCTTCTTCTTCTTCCTTGGAGCTCAAGGTGGGTTGCATAATTTCTATCCCTAACTCCTTTCCTCTCGTTATATTCTTGGTCATATGTTAGTGTACCTTGCTTTTGTACCTGTGTTGGCCGATATGGCTATGATGGGCAGCAGGCCTGACGGGCGTCAGCCTTGTGTTGGGCGATATCCCTTTTGTTGTGGATCTGTTGGCCGATATCCCTTTTGTTGTGGATCTATTCGGCGATATCCTTAAGGTTGGATGTCATGGTTCCCTTGCCTTAGTGTTGGGCGATAGAGTGCTCTCTATGTTGGATGATAGGGTACAGTGGTGGACGTTATGGTGAGTCCTTGAGGTTGGCTGTTACCCTGCCCATGTGTTGAGCGATAGGGTGAGCAATGGTTGTTGGCCGATATGGTGGTATCTATGATGCACGATAGGTGAGCTATGTTCTTGTCCTTCTCTTGGACGATAGGCTTGGTTCCTTGGTGGACGGAAGAGCTTCCTTTGATGAGTTGATGGAGTTGCACGGCATGCAAGAGGGTGCTGGTCGATAGCCCTGACGGGCGTTATCCTCCTAAGTGTGATGCGCGATAGAGAGTGGGGCTGTGACGGGCGTCACGCCTTTGGGTTGGGTGTGTATCGGCCGTTAGGCCTTGGGTGGTGGTTGCTAGTTTTGAGGGTGTGATCTCTCTCTCTTTCTCTCTCTCCTGGTGGTAGAGGTGAGGTGTGAGCTGGGCGATAGCCCTAGCATATCGGGCGTTATGGTTGAGTTGTGACGGGCGTCACACCTTGAAGTGTGTTGGCCGGCAGAGTACAGTGCAGCGTTGCTGCAACTCTTGTGCTAGCCGAGGTTGTGGGTTGTGTAGTGAGGGTATGTGGTTTGCTAATTACGATCTCATTTGTCACGGAAGTGAACGGTTATGCACAATGTTATTTACATAATAATAATGTTAGTAGTGCGAATGATAGCCATAATGATAATGTTGTTGATAACAAAGATGATGATAATGCCTTGCTCATAGCGAAAGCAATAATGATGTTAATAATATAATGAGGGTAATGATGTTAATGATTGGAATAATGTGGCTAAGTGATAGTTACATTAATAGTCTGCTTAATGACATAGCAATAAAGATAATAAATGGATGATGATGTGATAATAGTATTGATGGTAGCAAGAGTAGTAATGCTATGCATAATATAGGTCTTATGCTTAATTGTTAATGGCAATGATTAATGGTAATTACATTAATGGCTTCTTGATGATAAAGATATGAATGATGTCAGTGGATGGTAACAGTAATAATTTTGGTAACAGTAGTGTTTGCTTTGTATACTCAACATGCTCTTATATAAAGTGGATACCTTGATTGTTTGTATAATCTTGAGATGAGAGTAAGCATCAATATAGTTTATTAATGATGTGTTTAATACTCTTGATCACCAAATAGTGCAATACTGCTAAGTAGAGTATTTCGAATGATAGTTCATGATAATGATCATATGCCTTATGTGAAAACCATGGTTATTGTGTATCCTAACCATGCAGGCATTGTCTAGCCATGAATGGGCTATGTGGCATATAGGATGAGTAACATTACTTGATAATTGTTATATGAGATTATGTGTTTGTCCCATGATGATGATGTGAGCCTTGAGAGGCAATGAAATTACATGATGAAGGATTGATATCCTATGGTATGTGATGATCCTTGAGATGGATCTGGATGGTTGGCAAGAGGCCAAGTGGTAACATGTGATGTTTGATCCTCGTGATGGATCACGTTGATTAGGTTTCAATAATAATATAATGTTCTTTACTTTCTATTATATCTTGCATGTTATATAACTTGGTTGAATCCCGCAATCCATCTAAAAGATACTAATTAATTATAGTGGAATTATATAATGTAGTTTGCCCTGGCCATAGATCCATCATCGCCAGGACTTGGTGATGGTGAAACGGGTTTCCCTACGGGTTAACCCGGAGCGCATATTGTTGAATATGTGAGGTTCCTCCTAGCCTAAAGTAAGGAGGTAAGAGTGTAACTTCGGTTACAGACTCCAATACGTATATAGAGCATGGTGAACAGGCCCATGGCTCAGGATGTGTGATGTGAAGAGCATGAATACGTTCATATCTCAGAGCACGGTGAACAGGCCCGTGGCTCAGTTTTACTAGCGCCGAGACCTGTACCAAGGCGGGCTAGAGTGAGGGTAGCCTATGGAGCTGACCCAGTGGCTTAGACCACTCCAGCATGTGACTAAGGTCATGCTTGTGTTGTGCTCGTGTATTGACTATGAGGTGGGAGGTCGTGGAGTCCGACTCTTCCACTGACCATTGTATGGCACCAGACTTCGGCTTCGCAGCCAGAGGTTGGATTTGAATGGTACGATTCAAATCCTCGGGACATAATAATACGTAATACAGCTATTTAGTATTTACTGCTTAAGATAAACATGAAACGTTGGTTGAGTCCTTGTTTGTGTAATTAATTCTGGTATATCTGCAGGTACTTCTATATACATCGGGTATGTTATAATATGTCGTATCTTGATAATCAGGATATGTGGCTTCATACTTTGATCTGATAATCATGTTACATAGTGATATATCTTTTTTGGTCAATCATATTCCATTGAATGATATCTGGTTATATGCTTTGTACAGCTGGAAAGTGGATCGATAAGAATAGCCTTGCTTTATATAGACTGCTCTTGTTATACCTGTTAATTGTTATATGTTGTTATAGTTTATCATTTTGAGGTTTGTAGTTGCAGTGGGGAGTTATGTTTCCCGCTGGGACAATGTTCGATTGTCTCACTCCGCTGGTTTTCAGGTGGTCGAGGTAGATGTGGTCGTGGTCGTGGTGTTGCGTCCGAGCAGCCTAAGGAGCAGTAGAAGGCAAGCGATGGATATGCTGCTGTTTTGGATGTTTGTTAGAAGACTCTAGAGTCATCCCTGTACTCTCAGGTCCTTGGCAGTGTTTTGACGATGTTTCACGATGGACGATCGATAATGTTTTGTATATCCTGTTGTTGGCCGGATACGGGCCTCTGTATGCATGAACAGGTGGTGAACTCATGTGTTGGATGGACAGCTGTTTCAGTAAGCTGTGAACACGTATCAGATCTCGTGTATATATATGACATGTTTCTGTGCAGGATGAGGACTGGAAAGAAATAATTTCATAGTTTATCAGTTTTCCGCAATCGGTTTTATTTAACTCGTATTTTCATAATCTGTGGTTAGGGTAATTTCATCACGTTTTCGTGTAACACCTTGTTATCTGTGTGATAATGGGATGTGTTGCCACAAGTTTGGTATCAGAGCCCTAGGTTCGCTGAGTCTACAGGGATTTAGGACTAGGTTGAGTCTATTCTTGTGAGTTTTCTAGGTTTTCTTACGAAATCTCCTGCCCTTAGAAGAAGAAAAGTCAAGATGTCTGGAAACCATGAAGAACACACTGGTGAGAACAGCGATGCTGCTTCAGCTGAAGGACAGGCACATGGAGATCGGGTGTCTGAGGTCCCCCAACCTAACCCAGCCATTCTAGAACATCCTGCTTACCAACAGCTTATGGGGCATTTAATGTCTATGATGAATCTCATGGTTGAGAATTTACCAGTGCCTCCTCCACGAGCACAGGTTCCTCATGGAGAAGCATCGGGTATTGGGAAGACCTTCGAGCGGCTTCGCCGAGTTGGAGCTTCGGAGTATGCTGGAACGGCTGATCCAGCGGATGTGGATCTGTGGCTGACAAGTCTCGAGAAGGCTTTCCGGATCCTTGACATCCCCGAAGCAGACATGGTAAAGCATGTTGTCTACCTTCTGAAAGGTAGTGTTGGTCATTGGTGGACCATCGAAGAAGAAAAGCGGCCTGGTGAGGTGATCTGTTGGGAAGTGTTTCGACGAGAGTTCGTCACCATATACTTTCCAAAGACGTATCTGGATGAGAAGGTGAGTCAGTTCGAGAACCTAAGACAAGGAATGATGAACATCACTGAGTATGAAGCTAAGTTTATGGATCTGTTGAGGTTTTGTCCTCACATGCGGCAACAGATGAGGAACGAATCAGACGTTTCGAGAAGGGTTTGAGTGCTAAGTTGAAGACCTCGGTGTCTGCGTTGGAGAACCAAGAGTGGTTTTCTACGTTCGTGGAATCTATTCGACGAATCGAGAGGACAGTAAGGGAGAAAAGAGAGTCTATGTCTCTTAAAAGACCTGCCCAGTTTCATGGACAGAGGTTTAGTGGCTTTAAGAAGCCCAGGTTTTCAGCACCGTCAGTGATGAGAAGTTCTGGTGTACCATCTCAGTGGTCTCCAAGTAAGGGGAAAGGTTATGTTTCTTCACCGTCTAAGGCACACAGTTCAGCTTCAGTAGCAGTGACAGGACGAGCTAGGTCACGGTTTGAGGACAAGACATGCTATCTTTGTGGACAGACCGGGAATCTCAAGTTGCAATGCCCAAATAGAGATGTTGAAGTGACGCAGCAACCGAGGCAGAGTTTTCAGAGGTTAGAGAGACCATAGCCCAGTGGTAGCAGAGGACGAGGAAGCAGTCTAGCGTCTCAGGCTGGATCGTCTGCTCAAGGAAGCAGAGGTTGTGGACAGCAAGCAACGGCTCGATTCTATGCCATGAGTCAGCCAGAGGCGATAGTCAACCCGCGAGTGGTGACAGGTCAGATGGAGTTATTTCATTCTGATATGTCTTCTTCTTGCTTTATATCTGTTCTGGTTGACCCGGGTGCTACACACTCTTTCATCGCCTATAGTATGCTTGAAAACTGTCGTTTACCTGTTAGCTATAAGAAGGATAGCTTGTTGTTAGAAACCCCTCTTGATGGTTCTTCTTTGCTTAGAGAAGAGTGTCCATCTTGTGTTTTGTCTTTTTCGGGACATCGTATCCAAGTGGATCTTATACCACTTGATATGCATGGTTTCGATGTTATCCTTGGGATGGATACCCTAGAGAGGTATATGGTTGTCTTGGACTGTGGTTCCAAGCAGGCAGTGTTTGGTACCAGCTATGGTGGCAGATAAGTTGTTACGACAAGGATGTGAGGCATTCCTAGCTCACGTGGTGGATACCGTTGTGGTTACCAAGGCAAAAGGTCCTAGTCTTGAAGAGGTGTTGGTGGTTCGAGAGTTTGCATACGTGTTTCCTGAGGAGTTTCCTGGTGTTCCTCCACCCCGAGAGATTGATTTGGAGATCAATATGGTTCCTGGAACACAGCCAGTTGCACAGTCAGCATATAGGATGGCTCCAGCAGAGATGGCAGAATTGAAGAAGCAGTTTCAAGAGTTGTTGGAGAAAGGTTTATCCAACCGAGTACGTCGCCGTGGGGTGCTCCAGTGTTGTTCGTTAAGAAGAAGGATGGTTTGATGCGGTTGTGTATAGATTACCGGCAGTTGAACAAAGTCACGATCAAGAATAAGTACACATTGCCGAGGATAGATGATCTGTTCGATCAGTTGCGTGGTGCTACAGTGTTTTCAAAGATCGATCTATGGTCTGGATATCATCAGTTGAGGATAAAGGCAGATGACATACCAAAGTCAGCTTTCAGGACGAGGTATGGTCATTTTGAGTTCGTGGTTATGCCGTTTGGGTTAACCAATGCACCTGATGCTTTCATGGACCTGATGAACAGAGTGTTCCGTCCGTTCTTAGATCAGTTTGTTGTAGTCTTTATAGATGACATTTTGATCTATAGTCGGGACAGGCAAGAGCATGAACAACATCTTCGTCAAGCGTTGACTCTTCTTCGTCAACATCAGTTGTATGCCAACTTCAGTAAGTGTGAGTTCTGGTTAGATGAAGTGGCTTTCTTGGGTCATGTGATATCTACTAAAGGAATCAAAGTCGATCCGAAGAAGGTGGAATCCGTTGCGGATTGGGAACAACCGAAGACGCCGACAGAAGTTCGTAGTTTCCTTGGGTTGGCAGGATACTACCGGAGGTTTATCAAGGACTTCAGTGTGATCGCGTTGCCGATGACGAAGTTGACCAGGAAGGATGTACCTTTTGTTTGGGATGATCGATGTCAATGAACTTTCCATAGTTTGAAGGATAAGTTGACAAGTGCTCCAGTGTTGATCTTGCCAGAGCCTGGGAAAGGCTATGTTGTTTTCTGTGATGCTTCCAAGAAAGGCCTAGGTTGTATGTTGATGCAGGAAGATCATGTGGTTTCTTTTGCTTCGCGGCAGCTCAAGAAGCATGAGGAGAACTATCTGACTCATGACTTGGAGTTGGCAGTAGTGGTTCATGCATTAAAGATTTGGAGACACTATCTATATGGGGAAGTGTGTCAGATCTTTACGGATCATAAGAATCTGAAGTACATCTTTACGCAACAAGAGTTGAACATGCGACAACGACGACGGATGGAGTTGATCAATGATTACGACTGCACTATCGAGTATCATCCTGGTAAGGCAAATGTGGTAGCTGATGTGCTTAGCAAAAAGTCTTCTTCTCTTTCTTCAAAGAAGGAACAGTTGAGTTCTCTGGTATGCCATAGAGGAGATATGTTTGTTTCTCTGCGACAGATGAATGTGCAGATGGAAGTTTCTTTGTTGTATGGTCTTTTCGCATAGATGCAAGTTATACCTATGTTGAGACAGCATATCAAGGATGCACAGTAGACAGATGATGTGGTACAGTTGATTAGATCAGAGTTCGGCAGTGACAAGCGTGATGGTTTTCATGAGTCCGAGGATGGGCTAGTTTGCAATCATGACAGGATGGTGGTTCCAGATGCTGATGATCTGAGGAATTTGGCACTTGAGGAAGCACATACGTCGATGTATGCTACACATCCAGGCGTCACCAAGATGTATCATAGTCTGAAGGACTTGTATTGGTGGTCCGGTTTGAAGAGAAATGTAGTTGAGTTCGTGACTAGATGTGCGGTGTGTCAGCAAGTGAAGGCTGAGCATTAAAAGTCGGCAGGTACGTTGCAACCTTTGTCGATACTGCAGTGGAAATGGGTTCATATAACCATGGATTTCGTAGTTGGTCTACCCCGGACAACTAGGAATCATGATTCCATTTGGGTGATAGTGGACAGATTGACTAAGTCTGCCCATTTCCTACCAGTGAAGACGACGTATACAGTGGAGAAACTAGCTCGAGTATATGTGGATGAGGTAGTACATTTGCATCGAGTGCCAGCAACGATAGTTTCTGATAGAGGTCCTCAGTTTACGAGTCGTTTTTGGGAACAGTTGCACAGAGCGTTGGGAACACAGTTGAGGTTCAGTACAGCTTTTCAGCCGCAGACAGATGGACAGTCTGAGAGGACTATTCAGACTTTAGAAGATCTTCTTTGAGCTTGTGTCTTGCAGTTTCTAGGCAACTGGGATGTACATATGAGTTTAATAGAGTTTGCCTACAATAACAGTTATCAGCGGAGTATTGACATGGCTCCTTATGAAGCTTTGTATGGAAGGAAGTGCAGATCTCCTTTGTGTTGGTATGAGTCTAGTGAGTATCAGCTTTTGGGTCCTGAGTTAGTTCAGCAGACGACAGATAAGATCAAGGTGATACAACAACAGTTGAAGGTGGTACAAGACAGGCAAAATTCTTATGCAGATAATCGTCCACAACCTTTGGAGTTCCAGGTAGGAGACAAAGTGTATCTTAAGGTCTCGTCGTGGAAGGGTGTTCTAAGGTTTGGACGGAAGGGTAAGTTAGCTCCCAGGTATATGGGGCCTTACTCAGTCAGTGCACGTATTGGCAAGGTAGCTTATGAGTTAGAGTTGCCTCCAGAGTTGCACAGGTTGCATCCAGTATTTCATGTCAGTATGCTGAAGAAAAGTCATCCGGATTCAGGTACAGTGATACAGCCAGTTGAGGTTGAGTTCAATGCAGATGTGACCTACGAGGAAGGTGTTGTGGCGATCCTTGACAGAAGGATCAAGAAGTTGAAGAGGAAGGACCTGGTTCTTGTGAAGGTCCTTTGGCAGCGTCGTGGTGTTGAGGAAGCCACGTGGGAGCTTGAGGAAGAGATGAGGAGGAAGTATCCCTCACTTTTCTCTTCGGATTTTGGGGACGAAATCCCTTAAAGGGGGTTAGCTTGTAAGGACCCTGACCTGCGTTTAGGGTTTACCATGTTTGTTTTGCTAAATCTTGGTGCTTTGGTGCTTTCTAATCACCTTTAAGTGGTGGTTAGGGTTTTCGTGCTTTGTTGAGAGTTCGGGGGGCTACTTGCAAATAACCCAAGTTTAGGGTTTTGCGTGCAAGTTTTCCATCTTGTGAGATGTTTCCCTCTCTTTGCTTCCTCTAGGGTTGAGAGGAAGGCTTGGGCTTGTTGTTTGAGTTCTTGGGCTTTGGTTGAGCTTGTTTGGGCCTTGTGGTGCCTTGTTTGCGCTTGCTTGAGCTTGTGTCGGCCAGGACCTGCTTTGTGTCACCCAGTAGGCTAGTGTGTCGCCCAGCAAAGCTGATGCCTGTGTCACCCATGATGCTTGGCCTGGTGTAGTGGACACTTGGTGCAGGTTTTGGACAAGTGTCCCATGCCTTGCTAATGTGTTGGCTTGAACCCTAGGACAAGTGTCCCTTGGGTGGACGACACATGGCATGGTTGTACCTTGGTTTCTCCTCCCCTTCCTTCTATATATACAACTCTTTCCCTTGCCTTAGCTTCCTTTTCTCTTTTGGTCTCTCCTCCACCTTGAGTGCACGATATCCCTCCCCTTTCTGCTGTGTTGGCCGATACACCTCCCTTGGAGCTGTGGTGCACGATACCCTTGCAGCTGGAGTGCTTCTTCTTCTTCCTTGGAGCTCAAGGCGGGTTGCATAATTTCTATCCCTAACTCCTTTCCTCTCGTTATATTCTTTGACATATGTTAGTGTACCTTGCTTTTGTACCTATCTTGGCCGATATGGCTGTGATGGGCAGCAGGCCTGACGGGCGTCAGCCTTGTGTTGGGCGATATCCCTTTTGTTGTGGATCTGTTGGGCGATATCCCTTTTGTTGTGGATCTATTGGGCGATATCCTTAAGGTTGGACGTCATGGTTCCCTTGCCTTGGTGTTGGGCGATAGAGTGCTCTCTATGTTGGACAATAGGGTACAGTTGTGGATGTTATGGTGAGTCCTTGAGGTTGGCCGTTACCCTGCCCATGTGTTGGGCGATAGGGTGAGCAATGGTTGTTGGCCGATATGGTGGTATCTATGATGCACGATAGGTGAGCTATGTTCTTGTCCTTCTCTTGGACGATAGGCTTGGTTCCTTGGTGGACGGCAGAGCTTCCTTTGATGAGTTGATGGAGTTGCACGGCATGCAAGAGGGTGTTGGCCGATAGCCCTGACGGGCGTTATCCTCCTAAGTGTGATGCGCGATAGAGAGTGGGGCTGTGACGGGCGTCACACCTTTGGGTTGGGTGTGTATCGGTCGTTAGGCCTTGGGTGGTGGTTGCTATTTTTGAGGGTGTGATCACTCTCTCTTTCTCTCTCTCCTGGTGGTGGAGGTGAGGTGTGAGATGGGCGATAGCCCTAGCATATCGGGCGTTATGGTTGAGTTGTGACGGGCGTCACACCTTGAAGTGTGTTGGCCGGCAGGGTACAGCGCAGCGTTGCTGCAACTCTTGTGCTAGCCGAGGTTGTGGGTTGTGTAGTGAGGGTTATGTGGTTTGCTAATGACGGTCTCATTTGTCACGGAAGTGAACAGTTATGCACAATGTTATTTACATAATAATAATGTTAGTAGTGCGAATGATAGCCATAATGATAATGTTGTTGATAACCAAGATGATGATAATGCCTTGCTCATAGCGAAAGCAATAATGATGTTAATAATATAATGAGGGTAATGATGTTAATGATTGGAATAATGTGGTTAAGTGACAGTTACATTAATAGTCTGCTTAATGACATAGAAATAAAGATAATAAATGGATGATGATGTGATAATAGTATTGATGGTAGCAAGAGTAGTAATGCTATGCATAATATAGGTCTTATGCTTAATTGATAATGGCAATGATTAATGGTAATTACATTAATGGCTGCTTGATGATAAAGATATGAATGATGTCAGTGGATGGTAACAGTAATGATTTTGGTAACAGTAGTGTTTGCTCTCTATACTCAACATGCTCTTATATAAAGTGGATACCTTGATTGTTTGTATAATCTTGAGATGAGAGTAAGCATCAGTATAGTTTATTAATGATGTGTTTAATACGCTTGATCACCAAATAGTGCAATACTGCTAAGTAGAGTATTTCGAATGATAGTTCATGATAATGATCATATTCCTTATGTGAAAACCATGGTTATTGTGTATCCTAACCATGCAGGTATTGTCTAGCCATGAATGGGCTATGTGGCATATAGGATGAGTAACATTACTTGATAATTGTTATATGAGATTATGTGTTTGTCCCATGATGATGATGTGAGCCTTGAGAGGCAATGGAAATACATGATGAAGGATTGATATCCTATGGTATGTGATGATCCTTGAGATGGATCTGGATGGTTGGCAAGAGGCCAAGTGGTAACATGTGATGTTGGATCCTCGTGATGGATCACATTGATGAGGTTTCAATAATAATATAATGTTCTTTAGTTTCTGTTATATCTTGCATGTTATATAACTTGGTTGAATCCCGCAATCCATCTAAAAGATACTAATTAATTATAGTGGAATTATATCATGTAGTTTGCCCTGGCCATAGATCCATCATCGTCAGGACTTGGTGATGGTGAAACGGGTTTCCCTACGGGTTAACCCGGAGCGCATATTGTTGAATATGCGAGGTTCCTCCTAGCCTAAAGTAAGGAGGTAAGAGTGTAACTTCGGTTACAGACTCCGATACGTATATAGAGCATGGTGAACATGCCCATGGCTCAGGATGTGTGATGTGAAGAGCATGAATACGTTCATAGCTCAGAGCACGGTGAACAGGACCGTGGCTCAGTTTTACTAGCACCGAGACCTGTACCAAGGCGGGCTAGGGTGAGGGTAGCCTATGGAGCTGACCCAGTGGCTTAGACCACTCCAGCATGTGACTAAGGTCATGCTTGTGTTGTGCTCGTGCACTGACTACGAGGTGGGAGGTCGTGGAGTCCGGCTCTTCCACTGACCATTGTATGGCACCAGACTTGGGCTTCACAGCCAGAGGTTGGATTTGAATGGTACGATTCAAATCCTCGGGGCATAATAATACGTAATACAACCGTTTAGTATTTACTACTTAAGATAAACACGAAATTTTGGTTGAGGCCATGTTTGTGTAATTAATTCTGGTATATCTGCAGGTACTTCTATATACATCGGGTATGTTATAATATGTCGTATCTTGATAATCAGGATATGTGGCTTCATACTTTGATCTGATAATCATGTTACATAGTGATATACCTTATCTGGTCAATCATATTCCATTGAATGATATCTGGTTATATGCTTTGTACAGCTGGTAAGTGGATCGATAAGAATAGCCTTGCTTTATATAGACTTCTCTTGTTATACCTGATAATTGTTATCTGTTGTTATAG
This sequence comes from Alisma plantago-aquatica, assembly GCA_963693085.1. Taxonomy (NCBI): domain Eukaryota; kingdom Viridiplantae; phylum Streptophyta; class Magnoliopsida; order Alismatales; family Alismataceae; genus Alisma; species Alisma plantago-aquatica. The sequence continues at coordinate 712,643,282 of OY856410.1, forward strand.
TTTATCTTGTTGAGGTTTGTAGTTGCGGTGGGGAGTTATGTTTCCCGCTGGGACAATGTTTGATTGTCTCACTCCACTGGTTTTCAGGTGGTCGAGGTAGACGTGGTCATTGTCGTGGTCTTGCGGTCGAACATCCTGAGGAGCAGTAGAAGGCAAGCGATGGATATTCTGCTGTTTTGGATGTTTGTTAGAAGAGTCTAGAGTCATCCCTGTACTCGCAGGTCCTTGGCAGTGTTTTGACAATGTTTCACGATGGACGATCGATAATGTTTTGTATATCCTGTTGTTGGCCGGATGCGGGCCTCTGTATGCATGAACAGGTGGTGAACTCATGTGTTGTATGGACAACTGTTTCAGTAAGCTGTGAACACGTATCAGATCTCATGTATATATATATGACATGTTTCTGTGCAGGATGAGGACTGGAAAGAAATAATTTCATAGTTTATCAGTTTTCCGCAATCGGTTTTATTTAACCTGTATTTTCATAATCTGTGGTTATGGTCATTTCCGCACGTTTTCGTGTAACACCTCGTTATCTGTGTGATAATGGGATGTGTTTCCACAAAACTAGTGCACTATTAAATACCACAATTGTGAACTTTTTTTAATGCATTGGCAATTTGTATTTCATCATCCATAATGTTAGAGCTTGTTGTCCTCTTTATTCCTAAATAGTTAATACAGAAATTAAATGTAGTGATAGCTAATAGAAGTACATATATTTGCAATATATATATATATATATATATATATATATATATATATATATATGAATGTTTTACTTGACTTTAACTTGTTCAATCACTGCTCAAAAGGATCCTTATTGAAGGGTGCAGATGCAGCTTCCGTTTTGGCTTTCAGAATTCCATTTGTGGTTTGGAGCAATGATGAAAGATTCTCTATTGCATATAGTAACAACATAGAGAGCATGGGAAAGGATAATCCGTTAATATTATTATTTTTTTACACATGATAGGGAAAATTCACTAAGAACAACTTATTAGAAAAAAGAGGGGAAGTTTGAGGAAACTCAATCAAAATCGGTACATTTCAAATTTTGTTTATACCTGTGTTTGATTCAACACACATGTCATATTGTACTTTCCTTTTGCTTCCACTGGCCATCCCAAGATCCAAATCCAATAACAATACTGACATAGGTTAAACAATGTATGAATATATGAACTACAAATTCAACAATCCTAAAAAAGATAATTAAAAATTATCATGCAATTCTTCAATTAATATTACCTCTATTCTCTTCCTCTTTTTAGGCTGTAGAATTTCTTTGACTACATTTTTAGACACTTTTACTTTTCTAGGTATATCACACCTAGTCCATGTTACATCATGGAAATCATCCAACCCACAATGAAGTAATGGTTCGTGACCTCTAGCCATGTGTTCATTTCTTTGTTCAATTGTGTGCTCATCTTCATTGTAAACATTTCTAAGTTTCCAGTGACATACAACACTCCAATTTCCATCTATAGGATCCACCAAGTAAAACACTGGTTCAGCTTGTTCTGGGTAAATAAAGGGCTCATCTTTAAAGCTTCTCTTACTTGTGTCAACATATGCAATGTTAAAGTCATCAACTGAAAACCCTTCCTCGTCAATACTATACCATGAGCATTTGAAAAGATAATAAGGATCCATCCTATGGTAGTGAATCTAAAAAATGTCATCTAAAAACCTATAGTATACTTCACCATTGGGATCATATGTGGCAATGCCACTATTTTGTGTGGAATGTTTAATGTCTACATCTTGACAATCAAACTTGTAACCATTCAAAAAATAACTTTTGTATGAATAAACACCTATTTTAGGTGGTTGAGATAGATATTTAATAGGTGTAGGAAGTTCATCAAAAAAATTTAAAGAAGCAACCTGGAAGAAGAAGAAGAGGATAGAAAATACTATGAGTAATGAAAGCAACAATATTACATTGAATTGAGGAAATGAATTTTCTTACGTGATATTCAAACCAATTTACAAATGTTTTGTGGTGTTGCAACTGTAATGTGAAATCATCCCAATCAGGGTGTTTCCATCTCAAATAATCATTATGTGTCATGTTTATATATGTGAAATCAGATTTGGTTTCTTAAAAGTAGCATTTAACCGAAATTTAGTTAACCAAATACTTACTTGACATAAGGTTGAACTTCCTCGGTATTAAGAAATATGAAACGTTGAGCTTGATGCAATTTCTCATGTGTAATGGTCACAAGAGATGATGCACCGAGTGGACCATCTTGGTACCTTACAGGTTTGTGTAGTTTTGTTTCCACATCATGCAGGTAGCTATCACAGAATATGCTTGCTTCCTCGACTAAGTATCCCTCAGCAATTGAACCTTCTGGTCTACTCTTATTTTGAATGTAGTTTTTCAATGTGTAGAGATATCTTTCAATTGGATACATCCATCTAAATTTAACCGGACCGGCAAGTTTCGCCTCAGTTGCAAGATGTACAGCTAAATGGACCATAACATCAAAAAATTCAGGAGGCAAAATCCTTTCCAATGTGCACATTATCATAGGAATTTTTTTTCTAACTCCTTCATTTTCTCAATAGTTATGACCTTTGCACACAACTCCTTGAAGTAAACACAAAATTCAGTTATTACTTTTCTCACAGGCTTTGACAATGCTTTTACTATAGCTGTAGGAAGGAGATGATGTAGCAATATATGGTGATCATGACTCTTCATACCCATTAACTTCTTTTCTTCAAGTTGAACCATATGAGAGAAATTTGAAGAAAATCCTTCTGGAAGTTTGATGTCCTTCAAAACAGACAATAGGTTATCCTTTTCTTCATCGGACAAGCTATAAATTGCATGAGGAAGTTCCCTAGTATTTTGAGATTTGGAAATTCTAGGCCACAATGATTTTTGTATCTTCATGTGTTGCATATCAATCTAGCTTTAATATTGTCCTTGTTACTACATCCTTTTGTAGTATCCAACCCAAAATATTTTCACTTATGTTTTTCTCAATATGCATCACATCTAGATTGTGTTGTACCAACAATGAGCTCCAGTAAGGAAACTAAAAAAAACACTTTTCTTTTTCCAGCCTTCAGGTAATCCAAGTCGGCCTCGAGAGTCATTATTTGGAAACTTTACAAATACAATATTATCATAATCTTTCCATAAATGTTGAATTTGTTCCCCATCTAAAGGGTGAGGAGGAGGTTCTTTTTCCTCGTCACCATTGAAACTTCTTTTGTCAACGCCATAAGTGATCCATAGGTAGAAAACGATGATGCCTTAGATACACACACTTTCGACTGTATGAAAGATAGTTGCACCGATGATCAACATGACAATAAGGGCATGCCTTGTAACCTTTTGTGCTCCAACCAGACAACATGCTATATGCTGGAAAATCACTAATGGTCCACAAAAGAATTGCCCTCATACAAAATACCTCTCCTGTATTCACATCAAAGGTGTTAACACCATCCCACAACATCTTCAATTCATTAATTAATGGTTGGAGATACACATCTATATCGTTTCCATGTGATTTAGGACCATCGATAAGAAGTGACAACATTAAAAATGATTGATGCATAGCAAGCCATGGGGGAAGATTGTAGCACATTAAGATTACATGCCATATGCTTCTACTACTTCCCATTTCAATATTGAAAGGACTAAATCCATCAGTTGCTAAGCCAAGTCGGACATTGTGTGGCTCACTGCTAAATGATGGATGTTTAGTGTCAAAATCCTTCCAAGACTCAGAATCTCTAGGATGTGCCATTTCATCATCCTTACCTGTCAGGCAAGTGGAGTTCCAGATCATCATAGGAGCAGTCTTTCTAGAATTATATAATCTTTTAAGTCTAGGAGTAAAGGGAAAGTATCGAAACACTTTTTGTGGTGTCCTTTTCCTGAGCTTTATCTTTCTTCCCTTATAAGTATCATTCCACCTAGAAGTATTACACTTCGGGCACCTATCCAAGTCTAGGTATTCACTGTTGGATTTTAGGGGAGGCAGAGAAGGTAGCGGAAACAAAAATTTTCTCCTCCCCAAACCGAGAATAAGGAAACGTGTCAACGTCTATACAATAGGAAAGGGATGGTTTGTGGAATCATACCTTGTCTCGAGGCTTGCTCGAAGACAATACCTCGTGCCTTGCACAGTCTTCACCTCCGGTCTTGGACAGTGTCTGTGCAGCTCCTGGTCGCACCGGGACTGACGACTCCTGGTCTCACTGGGACTGTCGGGATTGACAGCTATCCTCCGAGCGGCAGAAATATCCAGCCTCTGAAGTAGTCCACACGGACCACCTGGAACTCCAATCTCCTTGTCCCACAAGGAATTGGAAGGAGTCGCACCCTCCTGTCAGCGTACTAGTCGGCGACACACACTCCTGCCACCAGTCTCTTTCTACAGTTGTCTTTCCCTTGTTGTGCCTCCCTTATCGGGTAGCACTTATTCGGGCTCTCTCAGTTACCAGAACTAGAGAGAACGAAAACTTTACAGAGCAACTGGTTGCACTGAGCTGTACTTTGAGAAGCCCCCAATACCCCTATATATAGGAGGGTCATGGGACAGGGTTCTCCATCTCGGGCAATGCGGGACTAAAGCAGGAGTAGAAGGGTTTGAGATTTTCCACAAAAACAACCAACTGTGTGACCTGAACCGATTGTTTCATTTCTGAAACGGTCAGTTGGGGACCTGAGCTGGTCGGTTGACACCTCAACCGGTCGGTTCGTGGCCCTGGTAAGTTCCCGGTTGACTTTTTCTCTTTTGTTTCTAATTGGTACCCAATACCAATCCTTGTTCCAATCATATTGGGCAAGTGAAACGAAAAGCAATTTCTCACCAATCTTACTTTCCCAACTTGCTTGGTTAGACCGTTGAGCCGATCGGTTCAACACTTGAACTGGTCATTTCACCCTGTCCATGAGCCGATCGACTCACAACCTGAGCCGATCGGTTCATCAAGCTCAGCCGATCGGTTCATCACATGAGTCGATCGGTTGGGAGTGCAGATTGTGTAGAAATAGTCAATTGCAGTTCCAATCAATCTGATACTCTAATCAAGCTGTCAAACACCTTGAACACTATAATTTTAAGCTATGAATTAATTGAGTGT